>OZ010616.1:11006802-11414302 GCA_963932145.1 Acanthosepion lycidas | reverse complement strand
CCTTGGTAGGTTTGTCTGGCTCTAGGTTTGACACACACACATATATATATATATATATATATATATATATATATATATATATATATATATATAAAAGCAGCAAGAACAGTGGTCCAGACTTGTGGCATGTCAGTCTGAGGACCCATCTCTAGTACAATACATTAGTGAAAAATGAGACAAGGAGATTAGCCATGAATAAAATGTGTAGCAAGCTGGGTATGGATATTACTCACTACAATGTTATTTTTGTTTGTTTTTTCTCTCAAAAAAAAAAAAAAAAAAAAAAAAATTGATCAATTGTGACCACCCCCCCACATGCTTCTTAGTCTTACAATCTCTGCTTTGGCAAGACACTGGGAATATCCCTGACAGTTTGAATCTGTTCCGCAAATGTGATCCCCTTCCAAACACAGGATAGGGCATTTCATCGCCGCTGACTCAATACTGTTGCTGAATTCATAGCTCCAGATTTGGTATGGGCTGTTATTGTGTTCACATCTCTTACATCAGTTTTGTGTCATAGAGGTTTTGAAAGTTTGGCTGTTTGTCTTAGTGATTTAATTATTACAACAGTCCATTTGGCTGACTGGTGTTTAATTTTCAAGATTGGTCAAATAACAATGCTGAAGTAGAAAATAGAAGAGTGTCACTTAACAGGGAAAAGAATCTTGGTGTACAGTCATGGAATTGATCTATTGCATAATGCCACACCCAAGGATGACATGTCAGCCTCATCTGCACCAGCCAACCTGGTACATCCATACCAAGTCCAATTGAAAGACATTGCATCCCTGCCTGAAGTGATACCAAGTCAGCACAGAGTTGAAGGAGGGACTGCTTTGAAAAAGGGAGAAGAAAAAAAAAAAAACATAGAAATTTGGAATGGGCAGTGCCAATGGAATTATCAGCCCACAGTCAATGATCATTGATGGTATACCTTGATACATGAAAGACTTGCACATGCGTTTTTGTTCAAGGCAGTGATTCTTAAGCTTTGTTCACACCCCTTTCAAACCAACAACCAGTTTTCACCCCCCCCCACTCCAGAATTGATAGAAAGCAATATTGATTGTGTGTAAGTAACAAAACCATTGTTTCTTTAATCTTTATTCACATAACTGACAACAAAATGAGACATTACGAAAACCCAGATTACTTTCATATTGTGAATGTTGCTGTTTTTGGTTTATGATGATATCAAGTCTTTGTACTGAGTGTTAGTCACGTGTCAATTTCTGCTCTTGGTTTTGATGTAAAGCAATCAGGAAAATACAGTTTCACACAGGTACGTAACCCCAAAATGCACCAACACAGCGAGAGCTCTTTTTGCCAGGTTCCAAATGAGAAATCCAGAATTGCTCCAGGCAACCATCAGTGAACACCTTCATTGTTTCTGATATTGATGCAATCTTCCTTGATGTCACTGTCAAAATTCTGCCTGAAAGAGTACTGGATCCAGTTTTCACAGGTTTGCAGCTGTCTACACAAGTATCCAGTGAATGAAATGTTCATTAGCTGAAAAGATCAACAATTTTTGAAAGAAAGTTTAGTTCTCCTTGACATGCCTAATCAACTTTCTTTGAATGCAGCCAACTTCTCACCTGCAATCAATTTTTTTTTTAAAAAAGAAAAAAAAATAAAGGTAATTTTCCAAGATGGGCCAGAGGCAGGACAAACTGCAACAAAAATGGCCTTTACTCTCTGCTCCAAATCAACAACCTAACCTAACCTGGAAGCAAAAAAACATTTAATTCTTTTATCAAAATTTTGTAATCATTATATCGACCATTATTAAACAACCTTCTCACAGGTAATTTTAAAGTTTAAATATAAACTTAATTATTATTGAGATAATTTTCCAACTCTGCAAAACAAAGTGGCTACTAACTGATAATGCTTGGTTACTTGCAGAATGGCAATCTAAAAAGGATTTGGTCAAAAATAATCATTAGTACACAACTCAAAGCACATTAAGCTGATAGTCTTTTCAGCACCATTTTTAAAATGAAAAATTACCTTTTTTTTTTAATAAACGTTTCAAGTTTTTGGTAATCTTTATCAAAATGCCAAAATATAGCAATAACTTAAATTGTAATAAACATTAAATCTCATCTATAACTTCAATTTACATCAATTTCATTCTAAAATGATTAACAAGTTGCTAAAAATATCTTTTATATATTTTTTGTTGGTTTTGTTTTGTCTGATGCTTTCACCTTCCCCCTTTTTTTTCTGTTATTTATTTCTCTTCTCCATTACTGTGTGTGTTTATCAAACTTTTTTTAATTCATTCCTTTCTCTACCAACTAGAACTGCTTAACTTTGTTTCCATGTATTCATCCATCCATGCTGAAGAATTCCCTCTACTCAGACAATTTGTCAGAATCGGAAAGCATTAATTTTCTATGGAAATTTTCTGTGTGTGTGTGTAAAAAAAAAAAAAAAGTCGGATCATTGTCTTGTTTACAATAAACAGGTCATAATGATCCGACTTTTTTTTTTTTTTTTTTACACACACACACACACAATTTTCTTTCCTTTCTGAGGGGATTTAAGTCTATTTAAGTATTTCTGTTTTAAAATGAAATGTATTTTTATTACTGTGCGTGTGCGTCTGTGTATTCATTTAATTTCTGGTAGACAAATGTTGCAATATAAACTCGTAACATTTATTGAAATTCGTTTCAAGAGGTCTGCATAAGAGTAAGACTCTTCTAAATTTTTTTTTTTTCCTTGGAAAAGTCCCCAGATTAATTCTTTTAATTTTATTTAAAGCCAAATACATATATAACAAACAAGAAAAAAGTCAAATAAACAGTTACGAGATTTTTTAATTTTTACTTATCAAATCAAATAAATGAGATTTTGTGAGTTTAATGAAACCACGTATTTCTTTCAATAAACATTTATAGTGATTTTTTTTTTAGCGGTAAATTTGGAAATTCAATTTGACAATAGCCAAACAAGTCTGATTCGCTAGAAAATCTTTTTTTCTTGTTTTTTATAATTTTGATAACTTGATAAAAAAAACATTTTATATTTGATGAAATTTACATTTTTTTTTTAATTGAAAAGTTTTTTTTTTCCTAACTTATTAAATATAATGATAGAATAAGTTATTAATTATTAATTTTTTTTAGTATTTTTGTATCCGTCAGACTTTTTTTATTTAAAGAATTTAATATTGAAAGAAACACCAGAAAAGAGAAGCCGAGGATGTTCATGACCAGAAAGAAATGGTCATTAGTTTATTTATTTAGACAATCATGAAATAGAAATTTCCTTTTGACTGGCGGATTATTAAATTGACATAGGTTTGCAATTTTTTAAAATTCTTTACACAATAAATCAATTTTTGAGAGCCCTTCCCCTTCTGGGTTAAGGATACGATGATAAATGCCGAAGTCTCCCATAATTCAGGTGCATCACTGAGGAAATATTGTAGCATAGAAGCTGCAACTGCAGCATGTAAAAAAAAAAAAAAAAAAAAAAAATAAGAAAAAAAGCCAAATTAACATGAACAAAGCCAAATTTCTGAAATTTGGCGTCAAAAAAGCCAATCTGACAGTAAATTAGATTAAAACCCCGGAAGCCAATTGTAATGAAAATTTCCATTCTTGTGTAAAATTACGTGATTATTTCGAAAATAACAATAAAATTTTGCGGAAATGTGGCGTTTAGCAGATATCAACAATCCGCTTTCGGTCTTATTCGCGTCAAGTCCGACCGCCATTACTGTCCCTGTTTACATAAGTTTGCTTCGAACAGAAGCTTTACTTAAATGGCCTTTTTACTGATTTTCCTAACTTCAGTTCATACTCGTCTTGATTACTGTGCAATTCGTGAAATTTATTTTCCAATGTAACCTTTCCGCAATTGTCATTGCTATTTTTTTAAAAATAATAATGCTTTAAAACTCCCAAGTTTAATAAATCAAAATTTGTATCGTAAAAAACTAAAAACGTTCATGTTAAGTCCTTTCTAGCACTTTTTTTTTGGGGGGGGGGGTGATATAAATGCATCATTTCCTTAAAAATAAAAAATTGTTTTATCTTGTAATTTTTATTTATCTTGTAATATCAATTTTATTTTTAACTTGTAATTTTGATTTTTAAGTTTTTTTTTCTTTCTTTCTTTTAATGATATTAATGGAATATTTTAAATTAAAGTTCGCGTGTGCAATAATCAAAAAAGCGAAGCTTCCGCGCATGGTTATTCGAAGTAAACATATGTAAACAAAAACCAGTAATTAATCGGTCGGGCTTGTTGCCGCGATGCGATTAAGGCTGAACTTTTGTCAATAAGTCCTAAAACGTTACATTTCCGCAAACTTATTTTCGAAATAAGCATGCGAATTGACATCGGAATGGAAATTTTAATTACAATTGGTTTCCGTAATTGACGGCATAAGACACTTTTACTAAAAAAAAAAAAAACAATCTTTTAAAATTCTCCTGCGTCTTATATGCCATGTGTAGGTTTACTAATTATTTTACTAATTACTAATTTTTTCTTGATTTGCCCTCCAGAAATTTTACACCCGTACGTCAAATACGGTAAAAAAACTACAAATTTACAAATCTGACAACCCTGTCCACAACCACTTCAAGAAAAACAAGTTCAAGGCGTATTACATTTTTTTTAATCGAAAAATAACGGAGACATTTAAGTTTTGAAAGATTTAAAAAAAAAAATTCTTTATTACTGTTTAAGTCTTAAGATTTATGATTATTCAAAGCCGCGGAAAATTGGCCAACCTAAATGTATTTTGTTAAAAGTTCATTAAGAAGGGAGAAGAAGAAGAAAAAAAAAAAGAAAAGAAAAAACTTACCTTATGTTTGAAAAAGGCTTCCAAAGTGTTGCACTCTCTTTGATAGTTCAGGAAGTCTTCTCTGGCGCTTCGGAATTTTGATACAGTGTGTCGCTGGAGTGGAGACAGTAATGTTTTGTTTCAGTTGTAAATAAAATAAGGACGAATGGAATGAATTATATTTTCATATTTTGAATTCAAAAAAAAAAAATTATGACAAAAGTTGCCGTGGTTATATGTGAAGTTTAGCATTCGTTTAGAGGGTTGACTTTCGATTTTTTTTTTTTTTTTTTTTTTTTTTTGTGACTGGTGCGTGACTAATTTCTTGACGGGGGAGTGCACAACAGGGAAGGTTGATCGCCATTTGAAAGAGCCTTCACCCCCCAAATCAAGTAAAAAGATGGTTCACACCCCTGGTACCACCAATCACAAGTGAGATTCCGGACTATTCCCCCCTCCACACACACACCCACCCTCTCTAACTTCCATCCCAAGTTAGTGACTTTGGCTATGTTTGGACCATTCACATATCGTGTTTGACCGTGGAATTCAAGATGTATTTCAGTCTCGCTTGTAGTGTTTCACGAAACCGCCATTGTAGTCAAGTCAGGATGGTCCGTCCATAAGAAAAAAAGCCAAATTTAAAGATTGGAAATAAGCATTTGAAGATTCCTTTCTAAGTAAGTTAGAAAGCACCGTGCCATGATGTTGTTGTAAGTGTTTAACTGACCGTTTAATTTCTTTTTTTTGGTTTTGTCCTTCCTTATGTCGTTATTTTTTTTTCTTCACCATTAATATTAAAACTTTCGTAATTCAGAACCCTTCTCCCCACCCACAACTTATTTACTTTAGGATGTGCTTGTCCACAGTTTTATTTAATGCATCAAACTGCCACAACATTTTATCCATTGTGAAAATATTTTTGATATCTTTTGGTGAATTATGATCTTTTGCAGTGAAAGAGAAACGGGGGGGGGAAGCTTAAAAATGCGTGTCAGATGTTCTGAACATGATTCACTAGAAACAAGGAACGGTCATCCGATATCTTTGCCCCTCTTGTAAAATCAACTTGAATTCTTCCGTTGCTACCAATATAAACTATTATTGGTTTCAGGTTCTTCCTCTTTGCCTAAAAGAATCCAGCATTCACATACATGGCCTTGGTGTTTTACATGTGGGATTATCTTCCGATAGCCAGGGAATTCTCTCAAGGCCGCTGACTACTTTCATGTGCTTCCATTTTTTTTTTTTTTTTTCGCCAAAACTGTCAGCTAACTTTTTTCCTTTATTGCTCACATCCTCTTTCCAAAACTGCAGTATATTGGACACTCGCTGATAGTATAGAAAAGGCATTTTCTCTCCATCTTTGTCTTCGATGACACGTGGCTGAAACCTAAACGGTACTGATGTTGGTATTCAGACATTTTTTTCATTGCCCAAGCGCTTACTCAAATCATAGACTTGCTACTCGTTTACGCAGCAAAACCGAGCAACAGGCATCTCTATATGACTTCTCAACACTTTTTCTCGCTCTTGCCGAGCTTGGCAATACTGCCCTCTTGGTAGCTCTGACTACTCTGTGGTATCTACTGATACTTTTGTTCCAATCATCCATTAAACAGGAACGCCCTATCCATAAGACGTCTTGTTACCAGCAGGCTGACTGGGACTCACTCGGATTAGAAATCGTTACTCGAGCAATTCAATGTAATTTAATTTAACTCTTCACTTCAGTTTTGTCTGCATTTGTTAAATAATATTTAAATGCGGGATTTGTTCTGGTCAGCCTTTTGATACTTTTTACATTTTTGCCAGCAACATATTGCTGATTTGCGCGTATGGCATGGAGGTCCACCATACTGAAAAATCTTGTTGCCATTCAGATTAGGAATCATTACTCGAGCAATTCAATGTAATTTAATACTATTTGTTTCATCTTTACTCTTACCATCTTTCTGGAATTATCATTTTATATTCCCAAAAGTATTACTCTGGTTTCGAAACTTTACTGTCTCGATTTTTATTTCTTCGTATCGCGGGGGTCAAATGTTTCCCCTTTTATCTTCCAACAAATTCTCTCCTGTTAGCCATAAAATTCTTTGGGAATTGTGTGTTGTAACTAAAATATTAACGATTCCCCACCTACATACACGCCTAGAATTAAAAATTACTTTTAGGTATCTAAAATGGGTGGGGGGAGACACGGACCCTCCAAATATTTTCTAATAAAATATATTCAGTACAATTCCTTCATGAATAAGCACTGAAAATGTCATTTAAATCATATTTTTTCTGGAGCGGGGTGGGGGGACATTTTAAAACTGGATAGCATTATTTTTCATTTCTGAAAAGAGTATTCATTTGGTTGTTTGTACGTTTTCTTTTTGACCTAACAAATTCTCTCTAAGAAAGCAATATCATTTTGTTTCATTACTAAATAGATTTTTTTTTCTTTTTTTTTCTCGGCCACTCTAAAATTGCCTTTGTTGTTGTTCCACTGTCGATGCATCTTAATTTTTTTGATTGTTTTTCATTGCTATTACCAAACTGGATAGATTACAATACATTCGTCCATCAGTTGTCTTGCAGTCACTACGGTTTCAATTCAATACCTGGCCACAGCGGAGAGCAAAAACTTAAAGCTGAGTTACTAAAGGAAATTAACTGATACTGAGATATCCCCTTCACCAAAGGCATGACAAACCACTGGGTTAACTCTCAAAATCGCACTTTTTTTTTTTTTTTTGTTCAGACAAATTTAAGTTAAAATTTTCATTTTAACACCCGAGCGTCATTCACTGCTGAACTATTTTCTTTCAGAAATTAGTACGCGCTTCCGTAAAGAGATTTTTGTACTTAAGTTAACTTTCATAAGCATCGACAAAAAGAAAAAAAACTAACCCTAATTTGAAAGTTAACTTAAAAAAAAAATTACTTTGTTATTCTTTCATTTGTCGATGTTTACATATATTTGAAAGTTAACTTAAATTAAGTACAAAAAATCACTTCACGGAAGCGCGTACTAATTTCTGCAAGGAATTAGTGAAAGTAAATAGGCCCAAATTGTATACGTCCACCAACAAAATTCAGCACTGAATTTATCAATAAGCCGGTAATGGCTAACGAAAGACCAGGAAAAAGTCAGATTTTTTTTGTGGGGGGAGGGGGTCGTTAACATCACAAAAGGCAGGTTTCTTCAATATCTAATTGTTGATTTGAGTTCAGCATATACATTTGCACGGAAATAAGACTATTTTGGAAAAATTTGAAGGGTATTAGACTAGTGCTCGGGTGTTAAAATAAAAATTTACCATATTTAAGTTATGCAGGCACCGTAAAAAAATTTAACTTAGAAATTAGTACGAAACTTACTACTTAATACTTTGGTAAGTTTCGGGTTAATTTTTCCGTATGTTCACACCTTGTTGATATTGCACAATTTTTTTTTTTTTTTTTTTTGTTTCACTGAAATCTTCAGGAATTTCTCTTATATAAAAGATTTTACCCCACCCCCGGACACTCAAAGTACGAGATATCGAAAAGGGGTGGGGTAGAAACAGACCCTCCAGATATTTCCACAATGTTTCCTAAAATAATTTTCATTATAAAATAACTTCATTAAGCAATGAACATTTCGTTCGAATCAGATAATTTCCTGATTCTTGGCAAATAAAACGTAATTTTGTTTTGCTCTCATTTCGGCGGGGGGTGGCATATTTTTGGTTGTACCTATCTTTCGACCCAATAAATTCTGTTCTAGAGAATACAACTTCATTTTTTTGTCTCACCACTAAATACGATTTTTAATTACTCCAATTAAATGGTGGTCCCACATTTTATGCATCACATCTTTGACATTCATATGGCATTCATATTTTTGTTGTTCAAAGCTGAACAGCTACACGGCACCCCATCAATGCGTTTTCTTAAATGTTTTTACCATTAATTTCCTTACTGACTTTAGGTCCTAAAGTTTAGGATGTTCCGAAAGTCACGCGACAATTTGCAGAAAACGCATGCTTGTGAAATAGCAACCAGGAAAAATTTGCATGACGTCTTCCATAAAATTTCTATTGTCACAAATATAATTCCATTTGGTAACTAAACATAAAATTTATGATTCACAATGGTAATGTGATTTTTGGAACACCCTGTAGGGCCTGTACATAATTCGTCAATGTACTTGTGGTTACTTTTAGGTCGATTTTCTTTTTCTTTAATTTTCTAACGAACCCGTTTGCAGGTACCACCAATTATCACATTCAAACGAAATATTTAAGTCGCTCGTGTTCAGTCAGTATAATTTTACTAAGTTTAATAAAAAGCGTATGGAAATTATTGGTTACGGTTAAAGAAAATTTAGTTTTAGAGATATAAGCTTGATTATTCCACTGCTGGCCTTCCATATGTTAGTGTTTTTTGTTTCCATTTTTGGGTTTTTTTTTTTTTTTTTTTTTCTACTTTCCACGCATTGTCCCCCACCCCTCGGACAGGAGTAGAATAGTCTTCCTACTTTGCCCTTCTTTCTTTACTCATAGGCTTAAGTGCGTAAATAAAACGTTCTTTTCAACCCTGCCTTCTAACTTCTCTAGGACAAATATTGTATTTAAAAAAAATTGTTCGATTGATGAAATAAATGAAAAAATGCCTGTTTCAGTTTCTGTTTATGAACATTTTTTAATTTTATTTTTAGTTTTTTTTTTTTTGTGCGTTTTTTTTTTTTTTGTGCGTTTTTTTTTTTTTTTGTGCGTTTTTTTTTTTTTGTGCGTTTTTTTTTTTTTTTGTGCGTTTTTTTTTTTTTTGTGCGTTTTTTTTTTTTTTTGTGCGTTTTTTTTTTTTTTGTGCGTTTTTTTTTTTGTGCGTTTTTTTTTTTTTTTTTTTTTGTGCGTTTTTTTTTTTTTTTTTTTTTTGTGCGTTTTTTTTTTTTTTTTTTTTTTTGTGCGTTTTTTTTTTTTTTTTTTTTTTTTTTTGTGCGTTTTTTTTTTTTTTTTTTTTTTTTTTTGTGCGTTTTTTTTTTTTTTTTTTTTTTTTTTTTGTGCGTTTTTTTTTTTTTTTTTTTTTTTTTTTTGTGCGTTTTTTTTTTTTTTTTTTTTTTTTTTTTTGTGCGTTTTTTTTTTTTTTTTTTTTTTTTTTTTGTGCGTTTTTTTTTTTTTTTTTTTTTTTTGTGCGTTTTTTTTTTTTTTTTTTTTTTTTGTGCGTTTTTTTTTTTTTTTTTTTTTTTTGTGCGTTTTTTTTTTTTTTTGTGCGTTTTTTTTTTTTTTTTTTTTTTTTTTTTTTGCAGCTTTCGAGTGTGGCCAAATCCTGATAGTTTCGATTTTAAAATGAGAAACTACGAATCTTGATATTCGAAGTTTCATAACTTGTGGCTCATCCGGAAATTTTTGTAATTTTAACTTAGATTTTTTATTTACTCTCTAATTCACTTCAAATTCTGTCATAAGTTATTTCCCTTTGTCACTTAAGACAAAGGTCTGACTTAAACACGGCCACTTTGTGTTTGTGTGTGTGTAACAAACTATCTAAAAATGCCACCCGTAGTCAACGTATCTGAAGACGTGCAAAACATTCATTTACAAGTAGATAATTTCAAAAAAATTATACTTTAAGGAAGCTAAGGTGTTTGCTTTTGCATGATACTCAAAGCCATTATGTACCAAAAATGCCCAACTTAATAAATTTAGTCTTATCGTCAAAGGCCAAAGGATTTTTTTTTTTTTGACTACAAAATTTTCTTTGAAATTTGGATACAATTTTTTTCTGTCAGTCGGTAACGTAACCATATACGGAAATTTTAGCATCTTTTTGTGATGCAAAATACACTGATTTGGAAATTCTTGCAAATATCTGATAATTGTTGGATTTTAATGAGACCTTCAGGCCTTATTCACAAATTAATGAAATTGTTTTTGAAATATTTTAGAAAAATTTTGTTCAAACAGCCTCCCCCAACCCTGGGAGAAGTATGTGTGGACATGAGTATCAACACTGCTTGCTTCAAATAATCTTCAGGTTGAAGCCTATAACTGACAGTTACCATAGCATTGCTTTCATCTTTTCTAGGTGAGGATGATGGAAATAAAGATGGAAATATGAACAAAATCAAGGAAACTTTTTAACCTACCAGCGATACTGTTCATACAGTGTTTGTAATAGTGTGTTGGTCAGCCAGTGTACTCGATTGGCACAAAACTTGGCATCCACCTAAGGTTTATGTCAAACTTGCCTGTACTCAATGTGGAGTGGCTTGCTGGTCACTTGGACATTTCATAAGCAATTTAAGATATCATCATTCCTGAAATGTTCCTTTTTGGTGTTGAGTCCTGGGTGCAGGGGTGGTTGGACTCCCCTGTTGTATGAAGGTCAAGCAGCTCAGTTCCTAGGAACCGACAGCCAGACACCAACACATGATTTGATTAGTGATGAAGGCTTTGTGCAGAGCCAACCACCCTTTTTGAAGGGCTGAATAGACCTGGTGCACTACGTGCCACAAGGTCCTCAAATGACCCCCCCCCCAACTCCTGCAGGTTTTGATTTCAGAGCTGTCCTTCTAGTTTAGTTGCCATCCAAGGATATAGAACCCAGTCTATCCTGATATTTAGAAGAGGATAATACCTTTCCCAAGGGTATTAGCACAAAAGTGAATGTAATGGATTTGACTGGAATTCAAATTTCAGATTCCTCAATCTGAGCTGCTATCCAGTACTCCATATATATATATATATATATATATATATATATATACTTTGGTTTTATTTACCACATCTGGTCACTAGTTTCTTAGTTTCATATTTAATAAATGGATGATTCCCCCCCCTCCCTCGTAGGATTGGGTAGAAATGATTTTAGTGCTTATTCTATTGTAGCCAAACTGCCACTTCTACTCTTGCCCTGATATGACTGCCCCTTTTGTTGATTTTTTTATAGAGGAGTTGGCCATGGTTAAATGTAATTTGCAGACATTCCTTATTTTATTAGAACCAACATATTAAATAAGATTCTTTAAGAGCAGGGCATCTACTTGCACTTTTGCAATATGACCAGCAAACTAGATGTGTTGACATTGTGAGGTATTGTTGAGGTAATCTTTAATGCCAGAAACGTGCCTGTTCTTAGTGTCACCTTCTGATTAAGGTTTTGTTGAAATGTTGTCGTTGCTAGAACTATTTCAAATGAATGCCATATTTTCATATAAGAAAATAATTGAAATTTGTTCAAAGATGAAAAGTTATTTTACTTTTTAATTTGCAGAGTGTATGCAATGAAGTTGTGGATAAATACATAGAACAGGACCCAGTACTAACTTTTTTAGATGCTTTGCTGCTCAAGATACAAGCATTCCGTCACATCTTGCACAACTGTGGTCTTAAGGTAAGTCATTTACCCTCGTATTTTCCTCCTTTTTATATTGCTGTGTTCTTTGTAATTTTACTTACATAGTCAGATGAGTGAAATGGAAATTGAAAAGATGACCTTTAAACTTTGAAATCATAAAACGGCAATGTCACATGTATGTACATACAATGTACACACTTCAAAATTTTGTATATTTATACTATGCTTAATATTGGAGGTAGTTTGCAGATAGTATTGACATAGGAATCAATACAGATAAGTGAGTGGCAGTTTCACACCAATTCAATCTCCACTCATTTGATATCGGAAAGGTTTGCCTGAAAATAGTTTTCTAATGAGAAACTGACATTAATTCCCGTCTTCATTGTCCTTATCTGCCTATTTTCTTATTTTATTTAAGCATCTTAAATAAGACTGACAATGAATGTCTGAACTTTGGTTAGTTTCTCCTGGCTTTCAGTAAGCTGTTTGATATTAAGTGGAAATTTTCCAAAAATTGTGTAGTATTCTTTCAACTCGGGTTTTCAAAGAAATGAGGTATAAATTCAAGAGATAGCCAGTATAGCATTTTGCTAACAGCTTAAAGTACTCAAAATAATTTCCTTTATTTTATTTTAATTTTTTTTTATACAAATTTCAATTTGTCATTTATCAACATGGCACAAGCAGAAACTTGCTAAAAGATAAGACTTCCTCTATTTTGTTCAATAGAAAACTGTTTATACTTGTAAATTGCTACCTTTTTTTTTTTTTTTTTTTTTTTTTAACTAAATCATCCTAATTACTTTTCAGAAATAGTTTGGGGTCCTTGTGCTCAGAAACCGACAAATGCATTTTCTGTGCACTTTATTACATGATAGTAATTCATATTTCTGCTACTGACAATAAAATACTCGTGTCACATACAGTGAAAGAAATTGTTCCAACACATTACTTTTGCATAGAAAAAGTTAAATAAGTTTGAATTGGTGAGGCCTTGAGATGGTCATATATTTGAGTTTAGTGAAAAATTCTTCTCTGTAACCATTTCTCTAAGATTTTTGGTGGAAGGAAGGCTTTCTTAGACAAAACTCTGTACCCACTCAAATAGTGATATGAATACACCTTTTTAAAAAAAATTTTATCCTTTTTTCTTGCTTTTCATTTCACTTTTGTCTGTCTCTGTCCTATAAGCTGGAAAAATAAGACTTTTTCAGCTCAAATTTTCTGTACAATTTTATGGTCCTGCATTAAAGTAAAGATTTTGAACCAAAATTTCCAAGCTTCTAAAAAAAAAAATCCTTTCATTTTCCCTGTTAAAGATTTTGGGTATTTTTTTTTTTTTTTTTTTTTTTTTTTTTATATATATCCTTTTTCTGTTTCTTCACTTACACACTTCGTAAACCACTCGTGTGAAAAATTGAGAAATTAAGGGTTTGAAGGTCAATGAGTGTTAAAGCCACCTGATGTGGTGGGCACTAAAGTCATTCAAACATGAATATTTGCCAACAGGTATAGATAGCCTTTTCTATTCTATTAGAAATACCATGTACCCCACAAGTCTTTAAAGGAAGAACAGAAAGAGATAACTAAGTAAAGATGGAAACACATGTACAAATGGATTGGAAATTCAAGAGTTCCCTAACCAGCAAGATATATTTGCAGATGTAAATTCCCAGTCCATACATATGGACTAAAGTCCTTTCTAAGAGGAAGGCAGCCAGAAATCAAAATCAGAGGGTACTGAAGAGCTAGGATGTCCAGAGATTTTTTTTAAGATGAACAATTCCATACTCTGGAAATTGGTATGAATACCACAAATGTTGAAGAAAGGTTAAGGCATTTAGGTTTTTTCTTGGAGGTACCTAATTTTATTAGAACACCTAGGCATGGGGAAGTAGATGCAGAAAGTACTAATAGAATGAGTATGCAAATAATCATTAATATAACAAAAGGAAAATAATTAAATTTTTTTTTTTTTTTTTTTTTTTTTTTTTTTCTAAATTCATGCACCAAAGTTGAGTTCCTTTTTTGGAAAAGGAAATGCAAATTTTCAATGTAATCTCTGAGAATTAGAAAAAATGAATGCTTTTTAAAGTTTTTACAGACACATGTGCCAAATTTAAAGAACTAAAAATATATTTAATATTTTTTATGAATTTTCATTTTTGTTTGTGTTTTAAGAAAACACAGTGATAACTATGTATTTTGCCATTAATTTTTGTTAGTAGCAACTGTTTTCTCAATTTTTCTTAAATTGAGATTAAAAGAAAAATCACATTGGGAGCAACTATATATTTTATGGCAGGAAATATCTAAAATTAAAAAGCAATGAATCAAACTCAAAAGCATCTTTTTTTTTTATTAAAGAAATTTAATGCATAATAAAGTTACTTATATAAAGTTTTAAGGTTAGTTTTTAATGCACAATAAAGTTATAAGTTTTTTTTTTTTTTTTTTTTTTTTTGCCTGTTCTGTGTTCCTTTGATTTCATAATCAAGATATCAAGTGTTTTTGGCAATATTTTAAATTAATGACTATTTCTTTCAATTCAGATTAAACTTTAAATTGTTTTTTTTTTTTTTTTTTTTGTTTTGTTTGAAGATTTAAAGAATTGACAGATCTGTTCATATGAACAAATTATAGATTTTACTTATAAGAGAACTGAATTTTCTAAATTTAAATTTAGTTTGAAATACACCAAAATATCTTAGGAAATTCTTTTTAATGAAAACTATTAATATAGACATTGATATTTTTTTCCTTGTGTAGATTTGTTGATCAGTGTTCAAATTACATCCTTGTTTGGCATTCAATTTGCACTGATACTCTTGGAAAGGCCTGAATCTTCTTCCTCCTCCAGCTCACAATGTAGTGGGATGGCAGTCAGTTCAGGAAAAGGAAAACTAAATTCAAACTGGTTGCTCATGACGTCAATTGAGGAGTGGTTACCCTTCGACTATCAGCATTTTTGCTTCTCATGATGGATGTCACTATTGTGAGAAGTGCCTATAGCAAGCTGTGGTTGTGCTTGACACTGATTTGGCTGGGATTTCAAGTACTGACCTCAATCCATGTTAACATTATAAAATAGCTGTTTACTTTTATCTCTTAATGATAGTATTTTCTAAATATACTTCCTCTTAAATTTTACCAAAAATCATAATTTTAGAAACTTTTTTTAATTTTTTTTTTTAAGAAAATAATAAACTGGTCAATAACATTTTTTTATACAAATATCACTACCTTTTTTTTTTTTTTTTTTTTTTTTTTTTCATTTTCATTTATGAAATAAAAAAAAAAAAAAATTCATTTATCTTTTAAAATGCATTTAGATTTTTCTGTATTTCAGTTTCAATACTAAGTTACTATTAGTACATAGACATAGGATATGTAACCCTTAAAAATAAAATGACATGCATAAAACTGACATGAAATTAAAAACAGCTGAAGTAAAAAGTATTTAGCAGCTCAAATGTACATTAGTTTTCACATTATTTTGTATACAATACTTACACAAGTCGTCTGTTCCACAAAGCAGTTCTTGGAAAGGGAGGAATCTGAGTGGGGCTTCTTCCTTACAATTGGAATATATAGGGAATGAGGATGGGTTTGACTCCATGGGTATAGATAGCATAGCAGGCGTTAGCTTTTAATGGTGGAAATGAAGAATACAGCTCATTTGAACATTTGCCTTCAAAATAGCAATAGAGTAGCTTGTCTGTGTAGAAAGCTTTAAAGGAGGGAAATATTATCTCTACAAGTTTGTGTAAATAAATGCCCAATTCTCACTTTCCAGTCTTGAGACTAGAAAGTGAGAATTGGGCAGCTCTGTGTGTTGGTGGGGGTGGGGGGTAACAGTATGCCTTTTTTTTTTTTTATCTGGATCTTGTAAATATAAGGTTTCATATATATATATATATATATATATATATATATATATATATATATATATATATAATATAGGTGTCAAATTCAAAAAAATTATGCCCCCCACTGATCTGATCAATAAAAAGTTATTAGTGTCCTAACCTTTGTTTCGGTCATTACATTTTTTTTCTCATACTCAGGTTGACATGGAATCCAGAAATTGTTTTCTGGTCAGTCGATAAAGATAACCATTTAAACCACTGCACTATTTTAAAGAGTACAGCATTCCTGAAGGAACATGGTGACCCTAAGGTGACTAAATGAAGATGGTATAAGATATGATAAATATGAGGGAGAAAGACTGAGGAGAATGGTTAACAAACCCTTGACTTGAAGATGTTAACATTTACATGTTCAGGGAATCACCTATATTGGAGTCTTGTCCTGGGTGAGATGTTAAACTACGTCCAGAAGCAAGGCCTCTGATAAGGTTTTGAGGAGCATGGGACCGCCTCTTAATTTCTGGTGTTCCCAGGTTCATCCTGACCGTGGGTGGTAGTACATGTTAGGGTCTCGGCTATGGGCAAATAGTTAACTATTACAGCAATACTTTTTTGAGAAAAATTATTACCAGAAATAGAATTTTGAAGGAAATATATTACCAGAAATAGATTTTTGACAAAACAAAATATTACCAGCAATAAAAAAAATTGTCAGCATTAAATAACCCATTGAGGTTGATATACCATTAAACAAAATAAATCAAACTACATTGCAGTCTTCTCCAGAAAGTAGAATTTCTCTGTGTGGGGTGCCGTCTAAGTGTAATTTCTTCCAGAGGAATAGTTTAATTTATATGAAATTTGCCTCTAAACTGCAGAGGAACATTATAGATGCGTATTCATATAGTTGTGTGGTTTTTGTTCTTTTTATATATATATATATATATATATATGTATATATATATATATATATATATATATATATATATATATATATATATATATATTATTTATTAAAGTGCATATAATGGTATAATAGTCAAATAAGGAAAAAAACATAGCTCTTAAGTGGAAACAAGCATTCTTGCTGCTTATAAACTGCATAATTATCAAGTAATTTTATTTAAAAAATTAACTTTAATTAAGACTATAAAAAGGAAGATGTAACATTTTCTTACCTCCCTCAATACTTTGCTAAAAAAAGTGTATAAATTCATTCATTTTTTTGCAGAAATTGTTCTTGTAAACATTTCTAATTGAAGACATTGATCTTTTTTCTAATACCCAAATAACTTGCAAATGTGCTTCACTTAGCAAAACTGTTTTAATATAAAATCAGATGAACATTGCCTTTTATTGATTTTTCTGGACAAATTATTTGAGTTATGATGCAAAATTTTAAGATTAAAGTTAAGTAGATCTAAGCCAATTATAACTGAAAAGATTGAGAAATGCTATTTTGGATTAGTTTTGTAATCTATTTAGTTTGATGAATACCTACTGCTCACTAACAATTGCAACTTTTCTGGATGTAGTTGATCTCTAGAAAATATTCTCTACCTATACAATCTTTAGGTGATAAATGTATTTAAGAAACTTAAGACTTTTCTGCCTGACTTTGTAAAATTAAAAATGATACATTAGTCTATTGATACTAGTTTCCACATCCTGGTATTTTATAGTGGTTTTGTCATTCTACCTTTTAAGGTCTTAGTACCAAGCAACTATCTAGAAGTTTTGAACTGTCCTTTGCTGTCTATTTGAAATAGTCTCTGACAAGGATGGCATGCATGGTGCCAGACCCATTCAGAAATATCTAAACTGTTACCTGTAAGACCTAAGGTCATTAGTTTAAAAAAAGGCTTTGGGCCAGTTAAAGCCTGAGTGTATTGGCAAAGATCACACTACTTTAAACATTTCTGAGTGGCGCTACAAAAAACTGTATCAGGATAACAAACTATATTGCTAGAATGCAGATACTAGTGGATAGCACTTGTAACTCAGAAAAAAGATAATCAAAACTTTCTATAGAACTTCAAATAAAATATTAGGAAGGAAACTTGCATTAATACTGGATATGGTGATAGCAACCACTGCACTGGCAAAACCTATTGTCTTAAGCTTGTACAAGTTTCAACAGTACTGGCTGCTCGGTCAATGAATGCCAACAATTTCCTTGTAGGGAAATTGCTAATATTACCATTACTATGCAAGTGGACTGATCTCCTTCATGTTTAAGGATGTTTTTATTTTCCCCACTGAAACAGTATAATACTTTCACTACCTGATGCCAGGATTGAACTTGCAATCACCAAATAAGTAGATGTACTTAACCAAAATTTTCAATCACTGCATTATTCTGTGGCAGCATTACTGACACAGGTTATTCACCTTTCCTTGTGAATTGAATTAGTTTTATATTAATTCCCAGGAAGTAACGAAAATACAGGAGACTTAAGTGTAGAAGATGAAAATATAACTATAACCAAAGTTGCTCTACTTGTTCAAATAGACCCTCAAACGTCTAAGATTTTATAAGCCAACTCTATTTTACAAAAAGCATTGCTTCTCAAAAACAAATTACAAATTCATTATCACTTAGAAACTTCATTCTTTTAGAAATTTAGTATAATTCTTTGTCAAGTAATGAAAGAAAACCCTTTTAACATAGAATTATTAAAATAATGAATATTGATTAACTACAAGGATTTAGATGTTATGTGGATGATGGCAATAAACATGAAAATATTAACCAAATCAAGACTTGATTGTTAATCAAATATTAGCCACAAGGATGTTTTTCAATTTCTCTGAATTCTTACATGTATCTACATTTTTGAGTGT
Organism: Acanthosepion lycidas; assembly: GCA_963932145.1. Lineage (NCBI taxonomy): Eukaryota > Metazoa > Mollusca > Cephalopoda > Sepiida > Sepiidae > Acanthosepion > Acanthosepion lycidas. The sequence continues at coordinate 11,395,444 of OZ010616.1, read as the reverse complement.
CATTGTAATAGAAGTAAAATTAGTTTTAGCCTTTTATTTAAGGATTAAGTAAAGAAATCCAAAGTTTTTATTACTATAGATAAGAACTTTGGTAAATGTGTATCTTGAATATATTGTTTTTTTTCTAATTGCTCAAAATTAGGAATTTATAATGTAAAGAATTTTATTTTACAATCTAAGATTCTGTCATAAGTATTTAATTTTCATGTTGAATAGCACTGTCATCTGGACATGTAACTGCAGTGTATTAGCATTTTCTGCTATAGAACTAACACCTGACCTTTTTGATAACGCTTTTCATGGGAGTGAATTCCTTGCTCTTGCTTTAGTCTCTCCCTTGATAATCTCCAAACATGTTTTTAGTAATGACTATATGGAGAAGTGGTGGTGGATTGATACTTTCCCACCCAATCTCTTCCAAGCAGTCTTCTTGGAATTTCTTTTAGAAGAGGAATGCACAATCAGACAAGTTTGTGTCATGGATTGCAAATAACTCTGTATAGTTCAAGGACAACAAAATGGCACAATTGTTCATGGGAATTTGTTTGGAAAACATCCAGGTAGATTCCATAGGCTACATCCTGGTATTTTTTTAGAAAACGGTTTAAAACTAGTCTACAGTGAAATTATAGGTAATAGTTAAAGGGATCAGGACCATACTAAAACATTTTTTGTTTTAGTTTATTAATCATTTCATCCCAAGCAAGGCAATGAAGCCACTAAGGCACTGGTAAGGAGAAATATAAAAGAACAGGGATAATCAATACCTTATTTAAATTTTTGAAAACCAAAGTTGACTTGGAACCAGAACTAATAAGGCAGAAGACTTTTAAAAGCAAGTGCAATAGAAATTGTTACCATAGAACTATGGTGGCATCTAGAACTTTGTACTGTAAAATGACTAGTCCTTGCTGCTAGTCTAGTACTGTGCTTAGTCAAAAAGTCTCTGTAATATAGAGGAAAATTCATCAGAACAATTGCCACAAAAGTATTTATAGAAAAAAGCACAGGGAAGGTAAATTACAGCAGTAGGAAAGTTGACTGAATCCAAGATGCCAGGTTAGGACCAATAACATTGCAGATTGTTTTGGGGATTTTAACAATCTTTCTAAATGTATAGGAGCACCAGATCATATGTGGCAGCAATATATAAAGCAATGATGAATGGCAGACTTTTAAACATTTAAGATAGATTTTTCCAAGAAAAATTGCTTAGCACAACAGTGGACCAACTTTCCTAGCAAGAGGCCTAACATTTGATTCTATATAATTTTCTACTTCCTGTAAATGGAAAATGTCAGTGTGAAGGCACAACTGGTCCCTCTCCTGGTTAGCATCAGACATAGATACAAAGCAGAAAGGGTTCTTTTCAGGCAATTAAGTTGTATTTTGGAGTTACTAAAATTAACTTGCTGTAGCTATATATATATATATATATATATATATATATATTTTAAAATACCACTACATCTAAAAGATATTTAATATTGTTCCTTTTTCTCTTGTGTTTTTATCAGAAACCACTGTAAATTTGTTTCCTGTCTGTTAATATTTAAATACATTAAATTTTATAAGTATACAATTTAATTTTAGATAATTTTTTTTCTTATTCATTCATACCAATGTCCTGGGTATGGCGATAAACTACATCCACCAGCCAGCTATGCGTTTTTGAAACAGTGTTGCCAGCCATGCGTTTTTGATTCCATACAAACTGGATTTGGCATTAAATAACCCACAGGGGTTGATATGCCATAAAACACAAACATCATTCATACCAATTTGATTAAATTTGTATTTTATCTAAATATACATTGGATTACATGGATGTTAGATGGTCTGTCCTGAGACCCACATTTTTACATCATCAAAAGCAAATTTCTTTCTTTATAAAATTGAATTTTGTAAGCATTTAAGTTTTTATTTTTCAATTTTACATTTAATTCATTTTTCATGCATGAATATAGATTTAAACTAAAATTTTAAATTTCTCTTTTCTTTTTCTTTTTCTTTCTTTTTCTTTAGATGGTTTGTAGAATGACCCTAACTTTTTTCTTCATTGAAACCCTTGCCAGAGTTGTGATGAATTCTTCAAACATCCCTTCTCAATGGAATAATCCAGATTCTGAGTTCTACTCTATTCTAGTTACTGAGTTCTTGTATATGTTCACTGAAGTGGCCCTTGGTAAGTATACATATTTAAAGATCTATAACGGAAAACTATGTAGTTTTCCAAATACTGGAGATATATATATATATATATATATATATATATATATATATATATATATATGCACACAATAAAAATGCATAGGCAGAAAACATGGAATACAATGTCTACAGACTAATAAACAGACTATTGGAGTAGAACTGAGAAATTTTGATACCACAGAACAATGCTAGTTGGCTTGCCCAAATGTTTTATTTAGAAATAAGTGGTTGCTAAGGAAGTCCATTATCAAAGCTGAAAATCTAATTGTATCTTAGAGGTGTATATACACAGATATGGATAATACATGCATCTGAAGTACTCTCTCCTAGATTATAGGACAGGTGAAAATAAACCAGGAGTGATGTAGTAAATGACCCATGCTACACCAAATAGCGGAGGAGTGGGGGCAGTTAATTTTCATGTGTAAATTATATTAAAAATAAGTTTGGCTATTTAGGAACCACTGGTGTCACATTTTCTTTCCCTTTACTGTAATCTGTCAAAATTTAACTGGCATACAGTTCATTTGAACTCCACACATTATAAAACTTAATGGATGTAAAGCAAACACTTCTGCCTCTTTCAAGGCTCACATTTGATGTAACAGCTTTTTTACTGTTAGCTGCCTGGGTGATAAGGGTATCACTGTTACTTGAAAAATGCTTTTTTTTTTTTTTTTTTTTTTTTTTTTTGTTCCCTCAATTACATATGTAGCATACAGCAGATTAATTTTTCCATTAAAATTTTTATTAATGGCATTTGACATGAAAGCAGACACGTGGCATTAAATCATCAGTAAAAAAAAAATTGTTTATTCATTAGCACTTTCTGAACATTGAGAACCAAACGGTGGATGTGACCACTGTAAGTTTGTAATTTGCTTCAGTAGTAGTAACAGGGCTAGCCATATTCAGACAGCCATGCACCTTGTTTATAACTAACAAAAATACATACAAGAAATGCTCAAATTAATTTACTGGTAGTCTGTAATTGTTAGCAGCATTGTTAATTATATTGGTTAATCATATAAGCCCTCTATATGGCATATCGCTTTAGGACATTAGCAATCATGGTTCTCCAAAACTTCTTATAAATTGTGGCCCTTAGCTCCACCTCCATCCTGCTATCCATTCACACAAGCTCATCAGGTGGGTGACTTGCTGCCTTCTATCTCTTGCCCTCAATAGTAAAGATTAAAAATACTTTTTACTTCTTGCATGCCAGAGGAAGTATAAAAAAATATTAAACCCTAGTGGGTCCCCCACCCCAGGCTGTACTCCCCTCTCCTTTGGGAAGGGGATGGGTTTATTGCCCAGCACCTGAGGCATCCCCAAAAGAGGAAGTGTCAAGGGTGATTGGACAATTTTTCTAGAGTATTGATATTAAGTCTACTTTAAACCTTGACCTTGTATCACATTTGGTAGTGACATGGGTGTGCTGAAAAACACAGTATAAAATTTAATGTTTTAACAGAAGTTTGCCATATTTGGTATTAAAACAAAAGTATCTTTCTGTAACTGTGAACTTTTTGAATACTTGTTTTTTATTCATTTTATTATACCAGATAGTTGAAGTAAATAAGTATTTTTTTAAATTTTATATTTTTACTTTTTAATTGCCTTAAGAGAATGACCTTTCAGGACTTATTATTGTACATAATCCCAGCAACACCTGCAGATAACACAGTTGATGGTAGACTCTGAAAGAAAACTAAAATAACTATTAGGCAAGGTTGTAAAAGTGAAGCATGATTGTCTGCAAAATGCAGTCTATATTGTGAGCCACATAATTGTGAACATCAAAATTAATCAGGTGCAGAAATTTACCTCCAAACAGGTAGAGCAATAATAAAAGGTACCTTCCAGAAATGAAAAGTATAGAAATGCAAAAAATGTGCTGAACTTCTATGTAATACAGATTGAGTATTCTTTATCTGAAATCCCAAAATCATAAAGTTTTTCAGGTGCTAACATAACTTGTCACAAATGGGGAAATTTCAGAAAGCTCTGTGAATGTTCCCAGGTGATGTGCAGCTGTTGTAAGTGACCCTCATCTGCCCTGGGTGGGGGTTCCCCAGCCCAGCTGCATAGTCTGTTGCCACCAGCTTTTTGTTAGTGATCATCACAGCAACAACTTAGTTTGTGGTTTACTTACCAGTTGTTTCATGCTCAGTGAAGATATGTCCCCCGCTCCACACACACACACACACACACACACACACACACACACACACACACACACACACTCACTTAAGAATCCATATGAGCATTATATGGGTGTTATTCTTTCTGTACACAATTTAAGTTTCATATAAAACTATCTTCAGGATATATTTATAATCTGTGTTATGAAACAAAAAGGGATTGCTGTGTTTATGCTTGGGTTCCATTCCCAAGCTGTCCCATTTTATAGATGCTATATATGAGCAAATTAAATAGCCTGTAATCCAAAATCAAAATTTGTAAAACTGAGTCACTTCTGGTCTGAAGGACTTCAGATAAAGGATTCTCAACCTATATCTAATATCCTATTTAACAGTGAGTGTTTGACAAAGATGTTCTGACAAATGCTAAGAATAATATGAACAGAACATGTGAGCAATAAGGAAGTCTTAAGGAAAATAGGAACTGAAAGGAAACTGATACTTAAAATCAGAAAAAGAAATCTGAAATTTATAGGATACATAATGAGATACCAATAAATGAGAATACCATTTACAGAACATGTGATCAACAAGGAAGTTTTAAGGAAAATACAAACTATACAAAAAAATCTCTTACAATTGGAAAGACATGAAATTTATGGGACACAAAATGAGGAAAGAAGGCTTGAGGGATTTAACAACAAAAGGATATACTGAAGGCAAGACAAGTAGGGACAAGCTTAACAAGTTTGTGTAAGGATGGAAGAGAAGGACAATGTATAAATGAACTTCAAAAGACAGGAAGTTGTGGAGTGCTGATTTCACTCCATATCTTTTCAGGACATATAAAAATTATTGTTGCTATTGTTACTACTGTTAATCATTTATTACTTTATATTGTAATTATGACTAACATATCCTCTTGTATATACAAATTTTCATTTGTCACTCACATTTTATTGTTCTTGTGATAAAGGCATTAGATAAAAGGTCTTGTGGAACTTAGAAAGTTACAATCCTTTTCGTAGTGATGATACATAACTAAGGGAAGGGAATTAAGAAACTACAACCATGGCACATCCTAATAGGCCACACAGGAAAAACCTGGTTTAAAAACGGGAATTTATAATGTGAATGCTGCTTTTCATCTTAAACATTCTAGCAGAGATGGAGTAATCACTTGTCACCTGCAATCAATGTAGGAGATCCTGAACATTTACAGAGACCAAACAATGATTGTGCACAGTTGTAGAAAAACCTTCCAAAAATCGTCTCTGTCTCTGTCTCTGTCTCTGTCTCTGTCTCTGTCTCTGTCTCTGTCTCTGTCTCTGTCTCTGTCTCTGTCTCTGTCTCTGTCTCTGTCTCTGTCTCTGTCTCTGTCTCTGTCTCTGTCTCTGTCTCTGTCTCTGTCTCTGTCTCTGTCTCTGTCTCTGTCTCTGTCTCTGTCTCTGTCTCTGTCTCTGTCTCTGTCTCTGTCTCTGTCTCTGTCTCTGTCTCTGTCTCTGTCTCTGTCTCTGTCTCTGTCTCTGTCTGGATAACTTAGATTCATTGAACCTACCAATGTTTACAGAAAATGTCCTATACAAGCATAAATTGTTCATGAGATTTTTTTTCTCCCACTCCCTTTTTGAATATTCATTTGAGCAAAATTTAAAAGCTTTTCAATTCTCACAATTAAATGATTATTAAATATTTGATGTATAAGTTAATCTATAAAGTAAACCTGTAAATCAAATCTAAAATTCTTTCCAGCAATTTTAATAGAGGAATTTTTTAAACTTCCTTTTTTTTTATTTATATATATGTTGGATTTTTGTGCTGAAAAGTTCTCTACTTAACTCTCTTCCATAAACAATTATTAGATACCAAAATACTAATTTTTGCACAGTGCATCAGGCTGAGAACTTTTCAGTACCTTTTTTTTTTTTTTTTTTGTTCTATTAATTTAATTTGAAGAATGTTTAAACAAATGCTGAAATTTTTAGTTTGTTTGTTCAGTTTTTGTTTTTTTTTTTCTTTAGTATTTTATTTTATCTTGATATTCAAAGTAAATAAAATCTCTTATCAGTTTTACCAATGCACTTTCTACAGAAATCTTTTGATTGCCCTAAAACTATAATTGCTCTTCCTCTTAGTGCAAAAGACACTTTCAACCATTGCCAAAGTGAAACTTACAATTTCTTGATATTTTTTGCTAAGATATTTACTAGACTTAGATTTATTCAAAATGGATAAGATTGTGTTGTGCCACTCTAAGAATTTTCATATTCAAAAATCTGCCATTTACCAATGACACAAACACTAGTCTCTCAGATATTTACAAACCAGTTCTCTTCTATAATACCAACTCTTTTCAAAGAACATTTTATGAAATGAAGGCAAGTAATCGTGATTGTAATTTGTTTGCCAATCACATGGTGTGTAAAGATGAATAGTAAAACTTATTTTTACAATGTGCATTTCTTTGAGGAATTTCATCAAGACAAGTGTTTGAGAACCCTTTATCAACATAGAAAAATGTTGACATTCAGAGAAATGTTCAGTTCTAATTTAAACTTGAGAACATAAAATATTTTAAATCTCTCCAAAGGAGGGAACTATCAAGGATGCTAAGTGATGTAATTTTGGTTTTTTTTTTTTTTTTTTTTTAGTCAGTTATATTCATTTGGTTTAGTATTAATATTTTCAAGAAACTTTTGTCTTAATTACTGGATATTTGGATAGAAATTGGGATTGAAATTATTTCCATATATATCCAATGTCAAACAATGCACAGATTGTACTAGAATTGTTGATGGCTGCCATTGTGGAAAAGTTAATGTGGCTTCTGCATTCAGATTGCTGTCCTGGGTTAAACTATGTCCAACAGCAAGGCCTGGAACTACCTCTTAACTGCTGATGTTCCCAGGTTCACCCTAACCCGGTGTGGTAGCACTTCATAGTGTCCTAAACATGGGTCAAAACACTATGAAAGTGTAAAAAATAGGTTTTAATACCAGAAATACTTTAAAAAGAAAAAGATACATTTTTGAAGAAAAAATATCAGCAATACATTTTTGAGGGGAAAAATATTACCCACAAAAAAAAAAATTGTCAGCATTAAATAACCCGTTGTGGTTGATATTCTGTAAAACAAAAACAAGCATTCAGATCTGCCCTACAATTACAAAAGTTAAGTGGGGGTGATGATATCAATACAGTGGCAAAATCATTATACAGAAGATTACTTTTTGTGCTCATTAAAAGATTTTTTTTATCTCGAGTAAGGCAATAAAGCTACTAAAATGATAGCTTACCGAATGTAAAAGAATGAGAAAAAGGAAAGCATTAATAGTGCAATAAAATAGGAATTAAGATGGAAGATAACTGACATTGAATTTTAATTTTTGAAGATCAAACTTGACTAGAAAAAAAAGCCAGGAGAGTTCCACAAGCAGTGTGTGAGAGAAGAAACTTTTAGCATGTAACTTTGTTGCATCTAGTGATTTCAAAAGCAAAATGAGACCTAGCTGCTAATCTAGTATTGCATGTAAAATTTGTAAGAACAAATTGTTTACATGTATGTGAAAACATGTGCAGTATCTTGCCCTTGTCAGCCACCAACCAGGGGAGGTAACCCTTTCGGTGATAAAGGTGGTACTGCCTTTGCCACTGGACATGGTATTGTTTTTGTAGACTAGGCATTCTCCTGCAATTTCTTTTCGAAATTGAGTGCATCAGAAAAATTACCATGAAAATATAGAAGATGCAGAAAGTCTTTCTGGTGGTGAGAAAATGACTGAAGCTGAGATGCTAGGTCAGGACTGATAACATTGCAAATTCTTTGAATTTTATCAAGAATCTCTAAATACATACCAGAGTAGATATGGCAGCAATAATCAATGCATGGATTAATGGATAGACTTATAAATATAAAAGATAGATTCTGGTAATAAAAATTGAGCATGACACAGTGAACCAACATTCCTAGCAGCAGTTTTAGCAATTGATTCAATATAATCTTTTTACTTTGTTAGTAAAAGAAAAAAAAAATGCAATTTGTGCATTTGATCACACACACACACACACACACACACACACACACACACACACACACACACACACACACACACACACACACACACAGCAGTAATTTTTCTTTCATTCATTTCATTGAATATGACGGACAAGGAAAATTAATTTAATTTCTTTTTTTTTTTTTTTTTTTTTTTTTCTCATTCTTACAATTTTCCATTTGGTAAAGGAGTGCAAAACTTGTTAGTATTGTTCCAAGTGTTTTTGGACTTTTCTTTAGGCATTTTCAAGGGGAGGGGTGTTTTCAGGCTTTAATTTCTCTTCAATTTATGGCTACATAAGATAGGCTTTGAATACTAGTAGGAGCATTTATTCTGAGCCTTGTTTGTTGAGCATGGCTGGAATTCAAGTATCTTTTTTTTTTTTTTTTTTTTTTTTTTTTTTTTTTTTTTTTTTTTTTTTTTTTTTTTTTTTTTTTTAGCTTTCATCATCCCATTACCATTGCTAAATAAGATGAGTTTGGTGAAATGAGATTTTATATACAAGGACTCTATCAAAGTGAGATGTCTCTATTAGATCTATATAGAATTTGTAAGTTTTTAACCAGGATTTTCCTTTAATGAGGCTTTAAAATTGTGGGTGGATAGATGTTCTTTATGGTTCTTTCCTCTGATAAGTGACATGTGAAGCATTTACTCAAGGAAGTGGTAGTAGTTCTGTTATAGGTAATTGATTTATCCTAGTCTTGTACTAGGCTGTAAAATTGATACACTATATTACTAATCACTAGTTAAGATTTGGTCCTTTTCCTTAGTGACGAGGATTGCTGTTCCTCACTTCCAGTAATGTTTTATGTTTGGAATTTACAACAGAACTTTTTAATAATTTTTCATAGTGTGTATGGGTGGATTTTATTTGATTTTGTTTGTTTTTTGTTTTTTTACTGCACTCGGAAATATTCTCTGGGAAGAGGAATCTTGATGTGCTCTATTTAGGAATTTTTTATTATTACTGCTATATCTCCAGGTATTGGTAATCTTGGTTTAGAAGTCAAGAGTTTGAACTGGTGGTATATTTTAAGGTGGTAAATACTGGATTTTAGTTTTGGCAAAGTATGGAATTTTGTTAACCATGACTTTATGTAAATTTTAGTATAGATTTTTCATAACTTAATTTTAGGTTTATAATTTTATCTTGTGTGTGTAAAATATATAAAATCTCAAAACAAATATCAACATACCTTGTGCAGATTTGTCTTGGTTGTTTCAAACACTGTTTTCAATACATACCATGTAAAAATTAGTTAAAAAAAACAAAAACAAAAAAACACTAATGCTTTTCCAGTGTTAACACCATTAGTTCAGATGTAGGTGTCCCCATTATGATTATAGAATGGGGATTTCTTAGTACAGATGAGAAGTAGTTTCCAAAGAATTTCTGGTCAAATTTTGAGAGAAGGAATTGACAGGAATTTGTAGATGAAGTCACTAATTGTTTCTTCAACTGGAACATTGGTAAAGATTTTCAACATTGAGTGAAACAAGGGTCCTTCCTACCTATGGGATTTGTTGCTTTTTAAAATATGAAGGAATTCATTTCTTGATCTGATGCTGTAAATGTTGGGTGTGTATGGAGAAAACTTAGTATTTATTTTTATTTTTCAACAAGATTTTTCAATTTTGTCATTCAACCTTTTTTGTATGTAAAGGTTTGACTTTTGTAGATGTCTCTTTTCATTGTAACATTTTATTTAAATGTCCATAGTAAATATAAAGAATTTATACATTTTTAGAAAATATCACAAAAACATTTACAAGAATAAAGGAATTTAAATTCAATGTCCATTATCTTAATTCCTGTTCTATTTTCTCTTAATGTTTTTCTTTTCATACTCAGTGGCTCCTTGCATCTTGGTGGCTTTATGGCCTTACTTGCAATAAAATGATTAAGAAAAAATAAGATCCATAATAAATTTTAGATATCTTCAGCTATTACTCCTGTATAGTCATTAACTCTTTCTATCACTAACTAAATTATTGAATTACTATTCAGTATGCCACTATAGTAAGAGTAACTTGTAAAGTTACTCATATATGCATATATTTATTTTTGTATGTCACCCCTTTTCAAAATATCAGGATGTTCTTTCAAGGTGTCTTTTAAATGAACATGAATATTACCTTTTGAAAAGGTACATAACTAGAACTTAACAATCTGAACGTGAAATTAATTAATTGGCATTACTTAAAACTAATGATTTAAAAATAAATTATTACACAGTGCAATTAATTCCGTCAACAAATAGTCTATTAATAAAATTACAATTTTAATAGATAATAGGTCACAATGGCCTATTTTCAATTTTTATTTGGTTGGTACAAAAATATTTCTGGTTAAAATCAATCAACTTCTAAGCATCTCAGCTTAGACTCTCCCATGCTTAAACATGGGATATTTTTTAGTCCCCCCCCCTCCCACACGAAAACTTGCGTTTTTTTTGTTTTATCCTTTGATTTCCAATTCCTTTAAAATTTTCCATCTATTGTATATCAAAAACTGATGTGACAACACTATTAAGACCATTTGTCTTAAGCATGTAAGATTAAATATACATTAAAATCTACACATTGTTGTCACTAAATAATTGAATGTTTTATTTAGTAATGGAACAAAAACCCAACCTCCTTATCATAAATGGGACAAAATCCAAGTCTCCATAAGTTTTCTATTATAAAAGAACAAATTTAACATTGAAAATTCAAGAAACTTTTAATTGAAATCTTAATGTCAAATTGAGACAATAATAATATCCAAAATTATATATATGCACACACACATATTTCATGCTTACAAATTTATGCTACATCTTGTATATAAATATAAAATAAATGATTGATAGAAACTAATGCATGATATATAGTGTGTAAATGGTCTTTACACCTCTTAATCTTGAGACTTAAATTTTACCCTCATTTGGGATAAGACTGGTATCTTGTCCACTGGATTTTTGTCATGGATTTGTTCATTTTACTTTCAAAGAATCTAAAACTTGAAGTAATAAATTCTTCAAATGAGCTGTTACTTTGAGACTTTTTTTTTTTTTTTTCTCCACATCTTCCTTTTTCCTCAGTATTTTTAAATTACTATGACTTCTTGGGAATGATAATGGAGTGGTTTTCCATTGCTTTTGCCATGGTTTTAAATTTTAAGACAATAGCAACAGCAGGTTCTAAAAAAAAAAAAAAAAAAAAAAAAAACTTCAGGATCATAATTCCAAAGGGTTTAAATTGCTAAAGTCCAAAGTTTAAAAAAAAAAATCTTGATTCTGATTTACTCTTTTGACATGTAGCACAGAAATTCTTTTTGAGGTAAGACTTTTCTCCATCACTACAGGAATTCATGGTTCTTCATTTTCCAAGACTGGTTGCCTACTGAATGTTTATTTAATCCATAGCTGGGAGTAGGAACTGATTCATGCTCTCTAAAGAGCATATATGAAAGCAAATGCAAAAGACTAGTCTGACTCAGCCCACCAATTCAACTTTGCCATTACTCTCTCCATATTGATAGTATTTTGAAAATACTGGAAAAGTGTATACAAAATTGTTTTTTTTTTTTTTTTTTTTTTTTTTTTTAATTCAACAAAGGTAAAACAGAACTGTCCTTTCCACTAACATGTCAGCAGCTGTAACAGTGACCATAATCATTTGATTCCTTTTGGCTTGGGAAGTAATTGGAAGCTCCATTATTGTACAGTTTTTTTTTCTTTAGCATTTCATACCCATTCAAAGAAAAGATAAGGAAGGAAACCTGCATCAATATTGGTATTGAACTTAAATTTTTCTTTTCTAAATTGTTTGAAGATTTCATAAATTTCAACTGAAAACCATACTGGCTGCTTGGTCAATGAATGCCAAGTGTTTCCTTATAAGGAAACGGCTAATATTAACATTACCATTCAATTGTTTAACATTTGCACCAAATTGCAAAATTAAATTATCAAGAAATGGGTACTGAAGGTGAGTGAAAAATTCAGTTTGCTGTTTCTTTTGCATAACAATCATTTTGTAAACATTGTGTAACATGCAGTGAAAAAAATTCTAATCAACAACTGATGCTATTATGTGTGGACAATAGTGAAGACTCAATATTTCCCTATTTGTTCAGAGACTGACATCAAGGTTTGCTTTTATACCTTCTAAGGAAGTGCATCCTAAACCTATCAAATCCTAATTGGACCTTGATTTATATCTTTAGTTGATAATAGGAGAGATAGTTAACTAGACCTGTGGATACTGTTTAATTTGTTTCTTTTTTTTTTTTTTTTTTTTTTTTTTTTTAATTTGGAAGGTAAAAATCAATGTGTTGTAAATTATATTTAGAGGAATTCAATTTATATATTACTATTTATATATATTTTTTCTTTGTCTTAGGGTTGCCAATTCTACCAAATTCTAATTTGAAAGACTTAGCAACTGTAGGTGGTTGGAAAGACAAATCATTCTATACAACTTGAATCTTGATAAAACTATTGCTGGAGAGATGTTCTACTGATAAATATTGATTCATTATAATACCTAAATGTGTGTATTCCAAATGACTGCAAAAGATTCCTTTTCTTTGTTTTGACTCTTATTAGTATCTTGTATCTATACAATTAAGGATAAAAATGTGAGCTTAGTACATTATCAGAAAGACTTGTGCTAATCTTAACTGTCTTAATGCCAGAACCTAAAAATGGAAATTGCAATATCTTAAGTTCCAAATATCAAAGATAAATTTTAGCAGAGAAAGACAAATCATACAAAATTTTTGTATCAAATTTATATTCAATTATATATAATCAACAACGGCTTCCCTAACCACCTTATAGACAACCAAATTAGACTTTCTCCCCAAAGCAAGTAATAACTATAGCAAAACACACAGCCAAAAATCACATTTATTACAAAAACCAAATGCATATTAGAAACAAGAATCTTCTAAGGCATATTATAAAGAAATATACTACTCCAATTGATCCAAATAAATAAAAAAATCAAATTATAAAAAAATTTAAGACAACCAACCTTGTCCTCAAAAATAACACACCAGCTAAGTCAACATTACAAAGAACGAACATTATCTATGAGTTCAAATGAACTGTTCCTGATCAAACAGCACTCATAAATAATTACATTGGTTACACAACTACATGCTTATCTGATCACAGCTCCATTAGAACCCATTTAAACACACACAAATTTACCTGACTCCATTAGAAACATACTAGTAGAAAAGACAAATATATTAACTTCATCCACCTGCAAAAAAGATTAAAAATAATGCAAGCTTTAATAATAAAAAAAAGCCAACTCTTAACAATATTAACTACGAACAAAGCCACAATGTGCTAACCGTATTCGGAAATTAAAAATATCCCTACTGCACACTAATACATAGACATAACGCACACACTTAATTAAGCTGAAAAAATCAAATTATCCTTGATAATGGCTAAAGGTATAGCTGAAAGTGCTTGGAAATATAAAATATTTGGACAGTTCTTACACACCCTTTGTCCAGAAAAGAACTCTTGTCAGAACACAAAAATTAAATAAAATGCTTAACTGTAGTACTTTGTTGTTTTTTTAATGAAACATGCATAAAGGAAAGATTGCTGCCTAAATGTACGACTATCAAATTATATATATATATATGGAATATTAGTCTGAGACTTTATTCTTACTGTCCTGGACATTGAGTTCTACCCAGATTCTGTCAACTGTGTGTGTGTGTGTGTGTGTGTGTGTATATATATATATATATATATATATATATATATATATATATATATATATATATATAACTGAGATGTAGCACAAGGCCATAAGTATGGAGCACCCAGTGGTAATTACTCTCTGATTGGTTATAATTGATTTAGTAAGATTTTACTAATCATTACACATCAGTATCCCAAAATATTAATTTACTAAGTGTAACTTAGATTTCATACAAGGTCAAAAGTGGTGATCAGTCACTACTTGGTCATAGCAAGACATGTGCTAACCATTTATCTTACAAATGAAAAAATTTTGTAAGAAATATAAATTATTTTTTATTAAAATAGTTTGTATTAATTTTTACACAATTCAATATTATGAAATTAGAATGTTAATATGGTTTCTTTTGGAAAAGAAACTACCAAAATGAAGCCAAACAATTTATATGCAAAAACATCGAAAACTGGTGGGTAAAGACTTGTTGGGAAGGGGAATATTTTCTAAATTTGATGTTACCCACATAAATGAAAATACTGTTTAAACTTTTTATAGCAAAAATTTTACAGGATGGACCAGACTTGGTTTTCACAAACCAGCTATTTGAAGTGAAAGTGGGCATGGTGACACAATTTTTTTTTTTTTTTTTTTTTTTTTTTTAACCAATGGGGATAAAAATATGGGCCCTCTAATGAATTTACATGTTTGCTTTACCAAAACATGTGCTAACCATTACAAGTGCCCCAAAATTTTCTAAGCCTAGCTAAGATTTGACACAAGGCCATATGCACCCAGTGATAATTGAGCTCCCTACTCATCTGACTGTTAACCATTACATCACATCTGCACACACATATATATATATATATATATATATATATATATATATGCAGATGTCTAGTCACACTGAGGAGCTGTGATACAGCAAAACAGTACTGTCTGTGAATATTATATAACATGAAATTCTTTATTGCCTGGTACTTTTCAAATTTTGAAGCAGAAATGCAGGTATTTTTCCCAGTTGCATATGTTTGCTTGGCAGTGTATAGTGAACTGAACAAATGCAAGGCTTGGAATAACTGCTTAAGAGCTTTTATTAATGGTTCAAAAGAGTGCAAAATAGTGGTATTTTGTGATGGAGGTTTGGTTTCCCAGTTAACTTCCCTTGAGTAGATGTTTCATGGACATATCTCTGCTTCTTACCATGAAGAACAAACTGCTCAAGTTGCCAGGACAAGCCACATTTCTTCTACAGCAAGAGTTGTGATTAGTCCTTCCAGCTGGGCTTTGAATGTTTTGGCCACTGAAAAGGAAAAGAGGCCGAATAAGGCTCAGTCAGCATTTTGGGATTTCTGTTTCCTGCTGATTACTTATGCTGCTGAATTAAGCAAAAAGTAATGAAGCCCCAACATGCCATAATAGTCAACAAGTGAGATAATGTAATATTTGCTTCTTTGTTAAGAAATATCACTATTGTCTACTGGAGTATATTTTCAAAACCTACAGGATTCTGTAGTATTCAATTATGCTTAGCACTTTCTGTACATTCAGCAATTTTCCTGTTTCTCTTTCAGTGCAAGAAATTGCTTATCTATGTAATTTAGATATTGTATCGGGCTCAATTTATACCTATTTCTGAGATTAGGTATTGTAATTATTTACACTATTTATATTGTTTGGAGTGCTGTCCTCAGTTTTGTTGCCATATTCACAACATTTTGGCCATTGTATGCTCTATTCTAGTCTGATAGTTTCTGTCACTTTTTTTCTTTATCTGATTATTTTTTTTTAATCTCATCTGTTAGTACAGTTATGCCTTGAGATAAAAGCTGGATTTTTTTTTCTTTTTTTTTTTTTTTTTTTTTTTTTTTTTTTGAGATACAAGCAAGTTTCAGTTAAGCATCTGCTAGTTGGTGCAGTGAGTGCAAAGAATTCTATTTTCACTTGCAGTACACATGTTCACCTCATTGTGGAAGGATCTGTTGTGCTGTTGTTTTTTTCTTTCTACAACCCTCCCCCAACTCCCAGTTATTTTGCAAAATTCCTTTGACACCATGTGTCCAAAGAAAATTGTAAACAGGAGTGTTGAAAAGCTGAAATGTATGATTTCACATGAGGCAAAGCAGGAAATTATAAAACATGAAGATGTACAAGTAATAGATTTGACAAGACAATATAAGCATTCTGTGTGAATGATACTAATTTTTCTATTACTTACAGTAATAGATAAAATTTAAATGTTTTTAAAAATTTTTAAATTGAGTGATAAACTTAATCTTCTGTATCATAGACGAGGTGAGGTCAGCAGTTGCTAGGCTAGCGGTTGTCTTCTCTTCCAGTTGGCCTATGATTCATCTGAACTTCATGATTAGTAGTTTATTTCTTTAAAATTTTTTTGTTTGTAAACTACATTTCTTTTTATTCACAGGTTTTTGCTTGTAAGAAACCCACAAATATAAAAATAGGGGTGAGTTTCAGGAAAATAAGGGTTCCTTTTAGAAGCCTGGAAGGAATCTGAAATATTCCCATTAATTTAAATGGGAGGAAATAGATTTGAGATACAAGTCTTTTGAGTTACCTTGAGATAAGACTGAGCTTGTATTACTGTTTGCATTTATAACTATAATTTGCCTTTTTATCAATTCTGATGTTGACCTTGAGTTATCTCCCTTTTCATTTACCAACCACCTGTCAATTCTGCTATTTCCTTAGTTATAATTACCATTTTGCTCTTTATTTGTTCTAGTCAGCTATAGTCACTTGGAGTACTTAGTCTTAGGACATAAAAATTTACTTGTTGAACTACTTACGGTTATGCTAAAATTACATGGGATTAAACTGATTCATGAACAGTGAATTGAAAAGTTGGAAAATATAAGAAAATCAAAGAAAGGAATGAAAGTTTGGAATTAATTTTAAAAATGTCATCACTGAAAGTAAACATGAAAGTAATCTATACTTTGAACTTCATGTCTCCCATTCTATCCTTGTTTACAATGTTTTCCAAATCATAACACCTTTTGGTTTATGAGGATTTTATTTTTTTCATGACTAAGAAAATACTAAACAGCTGAATTTGTGCATAGGTTAGTAATAAAAATAGGGGCTAACAAATAAAATCTTTTAAATAATTTAAAAAGATAAATTCTTGCCTGTAATTTGAACTTTAACCATTATTAAGGATTTATTGGGAGAGAAAATGTCAAATCTCTTGTCCAGAATATTTTGAATGGCATAAAACTATTACACTGTAAAATTTGGAGAGGAATATTTATTACAATGACAATTATTTTTCATGCACAAAATTTCTGTTGTGCACCTAAATTATCAAGGCAGAGCAACAAGTTTTTTTTAAAGTGAAAACTTTTGTTTTAGAAAACTATAGTTCATGTAAAGCAAATGTCTTTACTTAATAATAAAAGGATAACTTTGTTAGAGCAACAGTTTGTATAAATCAATTTTTTAGCAACAAAAACTTTGAAAGTTCATGATTCAAAATGTCACTAGTTGAAATTTGAGAATTGAAGTTATAACTGCTGGGTACAAAAATGTTGATCTACCTTGGCAAAACTGATTTTTCTGGGTCCTTTTGACATATGTTCATGTTGTTTTTAAACATTTGATATAAACTCATGTCTGAAAGTTATTTGTTTTGAGAATTTAGATTCTATTTTCTTACTTGGTAACAATTGTCTTATCCCATCTAGTATTCTCTTTTTGCAGCAGCAGACTTTACATGCTGACGTAGTTGATCCTTTTTGCCTGATGATAGCTAGTGTGGTCTACACTTTGTCTACAAAATTTTCCCTCTTATATAGCAAACAAATGGATCAAAGAATTTTCTTTGCTTTGAAACTTCCACATGTCCCAACAATTTTCTGTACTTGGATATAATCTTCAGTATGTTGGTCATCACACACGTCATATGACCTTATTTTCAAGTAATAGTTTGATCTCAATTTGGTCATTCTTTATAATAGAATATTTAGTGAGAAATGCCCACAATTTCACAAAACTTGTGAATAATTGTTTCTAGCATATTGACTCTTTTCTCTTATGTCATATTAATCACTTTCAAGTAAGGTTTTCATTTTCAACTAAATTGAGGTTGATATTTTTTGTCCATCTTCTGTTATCAAATATTAATTTTGACAAATTTTTAAAAATGCATGCTTTCGTATTTGTCCCGATTCAATAAAGTGATCTTCAATAAATTTAAACTATTTTTCTAATACTAGTTAAAAATGCAAAACCTTTTACCAACTGAATTTTGGGTTAAGAGAAAATGAATTGGTCTAATGTATGATCTACAGCTTAATGTAACAAAGATATTTAAATTAATGGTGGTTGTAAGTGCACAGAAAACTAAAGATTATAAACATAAAATTTCAAAGTAACTTTCCAATTTTTTATTTTACACCAAATAAAATGGTTTAATTTTTTTAATTTCAGAACAAATGATTGGAATATTGGCAATTGTGTGTTTTTCTAAACTATGGAACTTTCTTCTTAAATCCCCACATCCTGGGTAAGTAGCATTGTCATTTTTGTTCTTAGATGTTTTATACAATAAAACATGAATTTAAAAAAAAAACAAAACAGTAAAGGAAAGGATTAAATCTTAATTTAATACAATTGTCAGCAAGTGAGATACTTGATAACTGTAAATTGGAGGAAAACAATCAACAGAAAAATTGTTAGAAACAAACTTCTAAACTTTGTCCTTCATTCGGTCATATAATAGGTCACAGGTGAAGAGACTTGAGGCAACAATGTCCTTCTACAGAGGGATGCCAAAAATACTGTGAACTGAACATTCATCTTTGCAAATGTCACATGTGTGCAATAAAAAATAAGATCGAGAGAAGCAATTATAAACAAAGGGTTTAATTTTAATGATTTGGTTGGGTTTTTTTTTTTTTTTTTTTTTTTTTTTTTTTTTTTTTTTAGGAAAGTTTGCCAGCTAAGTTATTTAATACTTGAAAATAATGTCATTTGGGAGATGCTGAATCATTTTTTAAAATATCCCTTTTAGATTCATGTCTTATTTAAATTCCTTTTTTTTTTTTTTTTTTTTACATTATTTGGATTTATTTTGTAAATTCTTATTTCAGACTTAAGGTTATTTTGTATGGATCATCTTTAGTAAAATCTGACATCATTGTCTAAAGCTTGTTGATACATGTATTTCTCCTTTTGCTCTCATAGATCTTAACTAAAGCCAACAACATATGTCCTTAAACATATATTATAGCAAGGAATAAGCGGAATGGAAAGGACATAATTATGAAAACTAAGAACTAAAACAACCGGTTTTTTCCCAGTACTCCTCAGGTTTGATACACTGGGATTATTTATTCATAAACTTAAAAACTTAAAACTATTCAATGAGGGGGGAGGGCAAAAAAAAAAATATGATAGAAAGAACTAGAGCCCAATCACATTCAAACCCAACAAGCAATCTCTCTGCTTACAGAGAGACGGCCTGCGGGATTTGATGTAAATGGACCGGTTGTTTGTTTTAGTTCTTAGTTTTCATAATTATGTCCTTTTCATTCTGCTTATTCCTTGCTATAATAAAATTTTGTACCTGTAAGAATCTTTTCATACACACATTATATATATATATATATATATATATATATATATATATATATATATCTTCTATAATCTTGTCTGGCAAACACTGCTTGGCTACTGCTTTCTTTATTTGCT
The DNA here is from genome assembly GCA_963932145.1 of Acanthosepion lycidas. Lineage (NCBI taxonomy): Eukaryota > Metazoa > Mollusca > Cephalopoda > Sepiida > Sepiidae > Acanthosepion > Acanthosepion lycidas. The sequence continues at coordinate 11,375,601 of OZ010616.1, read as the reverse complement.
ACAATCGTTCATTCTGTTTACTTTTTTACCTGTTAATTATTTGTGCCTAATTAAGCAATTAAACAATTTGAATTTATCAAAAATCATTTATTAGGAATTTTATGACTCGAGCTATTATAAACTTTGTTTTTAATGTAGTTTCACAAGATATTCTTGACATTTATACATTTGCCTGAAATTCTAAGATATATTTTAATTTCTTATACTATTAAGATGAGTCTTTATTATTTAAACAATTTCAGCAGATATATTCTTCCACAGATGCTGCATATTTTAAAATTTAACTTTTTTCATCCATTTAAATAGAAAATCTGTCCTGGGTATGACGATAAACTGCATCCAACAGCAAGGCCTCTGATCAGGAGGTTTTGAAGAGTGTGGAACCATCTCTTAATTACTGGTGTTCCTAGATCCACCCTGATCCAAGGTGTTAGCAGCTACTAGGGTCCCAGCTATGGACAAATAGTTGACCCCCAAACTGGGGTCAAAACACTTTGTAAACAGGTTTTAATGCCAGAAATAAATTTTTGAAAAAATTTACCAGCAATAAAAATTGTCTGCATTGAATAACCCATTGAGGCTTGATTCTATAAACCAAACCAAATAGAAAAAAATGCTAGTTGAGTAGAATCACTAGACTGGATGTTAAGGCTTCTTTTTTTTTTTTTTCTCAATCAAATGCTTGTGGCTTCAAAATAACCCTTCAACCAGATTGTTATCCAAGAACTAAAACCATGAATTTGTAGCAGTAAGCAGGTTCTATTCTAGGGTTGTAACCTAATGCTATAGATGAATGAGGCAGATATGAAGTGAAAGTGCATAGTCTATCAATCTTCCATTTCCCATCAATGCAAGGTGATCTTCTCATCTCTCTGACTTTTCCATGGATACTGATGACTATCTTACAGGGAACACTGTTCTTTGTCTTGTCTTATTGTCTGAAAAAGTTTTCTTCATTCAGTGACTTTGACCAAAGCCACTTACCATAGTCCCTGTGAGAACCACTTTACTTATAGTCAAGGCTTGATAAATGTCTGAATCCATTTTCCATGTTATCTAATCCTGGGTATGACTAGACTACATCTGGCAGCAAGGCCTCTGATCAGGAGCTTGGAGGTTTTGAGAAGTGTGGAACGACTTAATTGCTGCTGTTCCCAGGCTCACCCTGAACCAGGGTGGTAACAAGTGTTAGTCCCAGCTATGGACAAATGGTGAACTTGCAAACAAAACACTATGAAAGTATAAAAGTGTTTTTATAGTAAAAATACCAGCAACACTCTTATATAAAAAAGTTACCAACAATATCTGTTTATAGCAGAATTTACCAACAATAGCTATTTATCTGTTAAGGCCATAAGATTCTGTTCAAAATATTTAGATTTCAACATTAAACGGCCCATAGAGGTTGATATGCTGCTAATCAAAATCAAACTAATCCTGTTATCTGAAAATGGTTAATAATCTAAGTGATTTGTCTGAGTTTTAGGGATGAAGAACTATTTACACTATTTACATTTAGACTATTGTCCTAATCTTTGCTATAACAATAGCAAAAACAAGTTCAATAGTCCAAATGTAAATAGTGTAAATAATCTGAACCCCCTTCCCCCATCACTTCTGAGCCATATAAAAAAGGCTCAGATACCCAGTGTAAATTAAACGCATCAAGACTCCTCATACCAGGAGTTGATGAAAGGCAGTATAAATATCAGCTATAGCACTTCAAGAACCATCTTTAGATACCTAAAAATACTTTTTATCAGAACTAATGCAAAATCAGCCCTGTTTCTTTTAGAATCGTGTACAAAGCAAGTTTTGAATGCAAAATATTCCTGAAGCCTGAAGGCAAAGAATGACTTCAAGTGTTAAGAACAAGTATGATTAGGAAAGAAATTTACTGAAGAATCTGTTATGTGTCATGTGTGATACATGCTGAGGTGATTGTGTATCTTTCGATACATGACTGACAAGGCCGTTTTTTGTTGCAGTAGGTTGCCATTTCTTTCTGCTGTAGACCAGTTGCCATCCAAGGCTATAGAACCCAGTCTGTCCTATTTACCCATATCTGGAGGGAGCAGTTATGTGTATACACACATGTGTAATATATATATATATATATATATATAGGATTTGAATAAATACAAAATTATTAAAGAACAAGTAGGAAAATCTCTTGGAGAGAATGAAGAAAATGTTGTTTAGAATTCTGTTTTTTCATTGGTTTGATTGTCAAATGTACATTCTGTCACAATTTTTTTTTTTGTCTTGTGCGTGGTTCTAATACCTGAAACTATTAAATACCTGTGTATTAAATTTCTAGTAGGTGTACAGACTACCTATAGATTCTGCATGTTTAAATGTGGATTAGATTTTTAATGTTAATTTTCTGTTAAACCAAATATAAAGCTAAATTTTTTTATCCCTGAAATAAAATTTGGGAGTGGGGATCAACTTCTATACAAATATCAGCCAAACAAATTTTATTACTCCTCCCCCCCCCCGCCACATACACACACTCACACACACATGCTTTCTTTATACTTAATACTTATCCTTTATCAATTAGGACAAACAAGTTTTCAAATGTGAATATTAATATTTGAAATATTTTAGAACTACAAATAAGTGTCAACATACAAATCTAGATTGTTCAAAGCAAAAAAAAAAAAAAAAAATGGCCTACACCATTCTTATTTCAGCTGCCATTTAATCATTACCAATATGATAGGTGACATACATATTAAGTGAGCCAATTGTGTGTAATATTAAAATTATCATTTAAAAAAAAAAAAAAAAAAAAAAAAAATTCTTAGACTGACACATATTTGAAGATATTTACATCTGCCCAAACAAGTCATAATTTATCTACATTTACTTCATACTGACTGCTATAGTTTTTCTTTGGAAAGAAAAACAATATTTAAATACCAGTTATAAATTTTTTTTTCTGTCCCTGAAATAAGTTAAAAATTTTACCCCATGAGGATCCCATTTTCTTTATCTTGACCCTAGAGATTAATCTGTCAAGCAGTAATTTGAACCCCTGTAACTTTTCCTATATAAGTTTCCTTGGCACATTTCAAACTGCATTGCCACCTGTGCACTTACAATGTCAGGTATCCCCAAGACATCTAGTGAGGCATAAAGATTCCTAATCAGTTTTCAGTCAAGATGGTTGTATCCTACATGAGCTTCACTTGCCCAGTCTCTGCTTCTGACAGTGGTGAATGCTTATACCATTTCTGTGGGCTCAAGGCCATATTTTCTTCATTGTTCTTAATGTATTCTGAGGGCCACTTTTGTCATGGTGTCATCTGTACTCATTTTGTGTCAGCTGAGTACAGCCAATGTTACTACTGTTGTTATAATTAACAAAACAATAGAATACTCAAAAGAATTAGTCATCCCAAAAATTCATTATATTGCTATAACTTGGTCTTTAAGGGAACATTTTTAACTTAACAAAGGCATAATACTGAATTGTTGAATTATTCTCATGATCAGGCATATTTTTCATTTTGCCCAGGTCTTTCTATCATTTCACTCAAAGTAAAGTGATAGTACCAGTAAGTAGCAGGGAGTACTGGAAGTGAAAGAAAATAACTTTAGGAGCTGGAAGCTCAATCCTAAGCAAAAAAAAAAAGAGGGATAAATCTCTACATCATAGGTCATGCTGAAGCTTCTCTCCAGTCATTAAATGATTAAAGTCCCTTACAACAAAATTTGGATGACTTTAATTTGATTCCTTAAAACATACAATTACTTAAAACAAATAATTGTAAACTGTTTGACATGATCAAATTGGCAGCTGATTTCAAGTGACCCTAGTGCTTAGTGGGGCAAGGAATAACTTGTTAATTTTAACACCTCCAAAACAAAACTTAATCATTTGAGACTGCTTTATGACTTCTATCAGTATGGCCATTGCTAACCTCTTGGAGTGATTCTTTGGCTGACACAAAGTGGAAAGATTATATTGAATCAATTGCTAGCTTTGCAGCTAGGAAATTAGGTTCACTGTGTTGTGCTAGAAAGTTTTCTCTCCAGAATTTTGCATATTCATAAGTCTACCATTTATCTTTGCTTTGAATATTGCTGTTACATATAGTTTGGTGATCCTGCTATATATTTGGATTCTTGATAAAACCTCAAAAATTTGCAATGTAATCTGGTATCTTTGGTTTCAGTCACTTTACCATTGCTAAAATGTAGTTTCCCTTTTCCTTTTCTATACCTTAATGGTAATTGTCCTGATGAGCTTTCCTCTTTGGTACAGTCTTGACCTGGCATCTTGGCTTCAGTCACTTTCCCATCACTGTAATATAGCTTCTCTGTGCCTTTTCTATAAATCCTTTCATGGTAATTGTTCTGATGAGCTTTCCTCTTTGGTACCTAGACTTTATGAATTTAAGCACAATACTAGATTGGCAACAGTCTCCTCATTTTACATTTGAATTGGCTAAATGTAACCAGAAATTCTTTGCTAACAGTTTTTCTCACACTTCTTGCCTGTGGAACGCTAGCTTTTTGTTTTCCAACCAACTTTGATCTACCGTTTTGATTCCTTTTTGTTTGCACTCAATGTTTTATTTTATCACGCTCAGTCACCCCTTGTGACTTAGTGGCTTTATTGCCTTGCTTGGGGGTGAAATGATTAAAAAAAAATAGAAATTAATGAAGGTATGTAATAAAGATTAGTCAGATTTTTTTTTAGTATTAAGTTTGCTAGATGCATGAAGTAAATATTACTGTATATAGTTACAGAGCAGTCTTAGTATTTTGTGGCTTAGTTTTTTTTGATAGAAAACTAGTGATAACAATTTTGGATTTAGAAACAAATATCGGTATATCAGTAACTTTTCTAATCTTTGGTTGAATATGCAAGAGTTTTATCTCAATATTTTATACTAACAGTATCAACTTTTAATTAATCATGTGACATCCATTCAGGATGTTTGCCCCTCTTGCTCCCCCCCCATTCACTCCATTCTGTCATCCATTTACACAAGCTAATTGGTAGGTTACTGTTTCTCTGTGCCTTCAATATACCATGCGAGTGTCACATTCTTCAATCCTTGTTTCCTCATGTACCCAAAAATTTAAAGTTTCTGAGTGCATTTTTTTTTTTTTTTTTTTTTTTTTTTTTTCTTCTTTAATTGCTGGTGTTCCAGGTCTACTGTTGCCTGGGGTGTTATAGGCAAATAGTTAACCCACACCCACCCTAAAGGGGTCAAAGCATGAAGGCATAAAAATAAGTTTTAATACCAGTAATACAATCTTGTTGGCTTAAATAACCTTTTGAGTTTGGTATACCACAAACCAAACCTCTTCATTTGTGAAACAATAAGATTGATATAACATTCAGCACTCTTAACAATTTTATGTACAGAAATTTGTTATTGATTCTGATTTCTTTTCTAATAGAACTGGAGGCATCAGTCCATTGGGTAAATCTAACTTCACAGTCTTTGTATAACTAATTATTCTGAAAGAAATGGTAATGATAAATACATTTTTGTTTTCCAAATCAGATGTTACACAAATATTGTGGGACAAAAATGTTTCACTTTTATGCTAACACTATCCTGTTAAAAAATGATTTTTTTTTTCTACAGATTTGCAAACTATTTTAAGAAATCAACTTCAAAGACATAGGTTATCTCTAAGGTGCCTTGAACTCTACCCTTTTCTAAGAGAAAACGCACATGTCTCTTGATGAGTGGGTGTTGGTCTCTTCACCCAGAAATAGTAAGACAAATTATCTCTTGATAACTATGTAATGGCCTTGGTTGTCTTTGAAAACATTTAGACAATTTCTTTCTCATTTTGGTTATCAAAATACAAGTTTTGAAGTAACATTTACTTTCTGAAATATCTCTGTAAAGAGGTATTTAACTTTAGTTTTAAAATAAGACTACGCAATATTAAATTTTAAAGTATTTTTTTTTCTTTGCATTTGGAACTTAAAATTGGTGATGTCATTTCTTCAAATATGCATTAAAATAATTTTTTTTTCTTGTAAATCTATTTACTGGAAATGTTTTGCAGTAGGTTGATAACTGTTTTCAGGAAAAATTAACTGTTACTGGGAGTAAAACACCTGCAACAAGATAGAAAAATGAATTTCATAATTTATCTCTGAATTTCTGGGATGAGTTATTTACATTTGGACTTTTGCTATCACCTTTTTTCATGTTTCAGTCATCGTTCTCTTCAGGTGTATAAGGCAGAACATATGAAAAGTTGTGATAGCAACAAAAATGAGGATAATTGTATGAATGTAAATAAATTGTGTATACAAAAATATAATGGATCATAAGACATTATCTTACTGGATTTATTTAACCTTTACAGTGAGGTGATCCTAAGAACTAGAAGTCCTACTAGGATTTATTATTGGTAAACACAATCTTAATAGCATAAGATAACACTGTTGATCTATATATGTTTAGAAAATGAATTGACAAAAGTATAGAAAAGGGGGCCTTAGTCAAAGGTGAGCATAATTATAACATAAAATATGCTAATGACTCCTTGTAGATGACATACAGAAAGCTGCAGAAACTTACAGAAAGCATGAACAAACAATTGTAGACATTGTATCAAGACCAGTTATAAACTGGAGAAGTCAAAGTGCAAAAATTTAGATATCAAAACCATTTAAACTTTTCATCAGTACTAAGCGAAATATTAATATGAATATTTTGGCTACTATTGTCTTTATGCAGGATAAAGAGAAGCTTGATGCTAGATACATAAAAGCTATTTTGTAGGTTATGACAAAGGTAATCTGGCATTCTGTATATATTTTCCAGAAATAACTTTTTACCCCAAGGAAGGCAATAAAGCCACTAAGATGCAGTGGTGGGGAGTGAAAGAATTAAAAAAAAAAATATTAAAGAGAAACAAAAAATTAGGATAAAGATAATTAATACATTTAAATTTTTGAAGATCAAAGTTGACTGGAAAGCAAGAAGCTGGAAGAGTTCTGCAAATGAGCAGTGAGAGAAGAAACTATTAGCATAGAACTTATGATGACATCTACCATTTCAATTGTAAACTAATGAAACCTTGCTGCCAATCTCATATTGTACTTAAATTCATAAAGTCTAGGTACCATGGAGGAAAATTTATTAGGACAATTATGAAAGTATTTATAGAAAAGGCACAGGGAAGTAATTTGAACCAGTTCAATTGAATTTTTCTCGACATACAAGCAAAATAATCAGCAACTTTGTAAGAATTTAGCTTTCACTAGATCTACATACTGCCTGATTTCTAGTATATATAATGAGTCTTCTCTCAGTTTTACAATGTTTGTTTCTTGACAAATCATTAATCTAAAACATTTTCAGATCATTAAATATATATGCAGATAATAGTATAGTTTATGGAAGAACCTCCAGAGCTCTAGATTAGAGCTTTGCAGCTGTTCTGACAAACCTAACAGCTCTATGATCTGGAGGGATAAAACTGTTTTGTAACATTCAGTACCTCCAAAACCAAGCTGATAGTGTTTCATCACCAAGTAGTCTGAATTATCTATCATGAAGAATAGTTGTAATCTCTCTGTCTCCTTGATATTCAATATCATTCCAGAACTCTTATTCAATCCAATGCTGGAGTTTGAAGAAAAAAAAAAAAAAATTATCAGTTCCTTGTATCACTTCAGAAAGTACCTGATACATTCCTCTTGCCATGCTTTCTTTAAGAGTCAGATCTGACTGAAGATTGAGTCTCTCAACCTTGGAGTTCAAAAGTATATATACAGTATTTTGGAGGATGATATCCCCGCCCCAAATGCAATCTCGCATTACTGTGGCTTTATTGCTGTTTCTATAGCAAGTGTTCAATCAATTCTTTAATTCCACCAGTTCAAACCTTTACAGCTAGGACATGGTTATATACGGCCACATCACCCTCATTCCCTTAGTATTCCATTTGTAAGGAAGCTACTCAAACAGCTTCCTTCCAAGGATCACTACTTTGTGGAAAAGACTCCTGAGTGGATACTTCACTGAATCTTAACCATCATGTCTGGGGTCAATTATCAATACTGCATATCCTTAGTCTTCACTTCCTACTTCTGCCTTGTATAACACTTGATTCAGTAATCCTCTACCTTGAGTGACTCTTGGGTCTTGTATGTTACATTTTTTAATTTTTTTTATTAAAAAAAGAAAAGTCTGTTACAGTAGTAGAAAGTATACTTCTATCACCTGTTGCTTCCTCTATCCTTTTATTTTATTTTATTTTTTTTTTTTTTTTTTTTTTTTTTTTTACACTATAATAAGTGATTGTACTATCAGGTCATCCCATAAGTTTTGTCCAAATTTTGAATAAAGAAAACGAGTGACCAAATGTTACATTTAATTACAATCAATGTATTTTCCCTGATTATCTATGACTTCCTTCCATCTATTAACAAGCTTACTAATTCCATTACTGTAAAATTCTTTTGGCTTTGATTCAAAGAACTCGCAAATGTCAGTTTTAGCTTCTTCCTGTTTCTTCCAAATGATTCTGTAAGCTACGAAACAAATGGTAGTCTGAAGGAGCAAGATCGGGAGAATAAGGTGGATGAGGAATTTTCTCACCAAGTTCTTTGTTCTTTTGTGACGTGATTCTTGCTGTGTGAGGTCACGCATTGTACTGATGAAACATCACCTTTTTGATTCACTAGAGCAGGTCTTTTTTTCCCTCAAAGCTTGGTTCAAACACTCTAATTGCCTACAGTATATTTGAACATTAATTGTTGCATTAGGTGGTAAGAATTCAGTGGATTATTCCTTGGCAATCGCACCAGATTGAAAGAACCTTTTGCCCATGAAGTTCCCTTCTCAGCTGTGGCTGAGGTCCTTCCCCTTTACCAAGCCACTGTCTACGATGCTTAACATTTCGATAAAAGATCCATTTTTCATCGCCAGTCACAAGTCTATCCAAAAAAGGTGAAACAAGTTGGCGAGAATGGAGAGAAGAGCAGATGTCAACTTGGGACTTGAGGTTGTTTTCAGACAATTCACGAGGCACCCATTTTCCAAGTTTAGGAATTTTTCCAAGTTGTTGAAGATGACGATGAACAGTTGTATGGTTTGAACTGAGAACCACTGCCAATTCCTCAACTGATAAAGCAGGATTTTCTTAAAGGGCTGCTTCAAGAAACTTTTCATCAAACTCAATTGGATGTCCGGGTTGACCTTCATCTTCAAGGGTGAAATCTCCACCTCTGAATTTTGCAAACCATTTTCTGCAAGTTCTTTCATTCACACATTCCTTTCCATAAACTGAGTGAATGTTTCTAGATGCTTTGGCTGCTGAGTTTCCTTTCTTGAACTCATAAAGCATTATGTGCCTCAAATGATTCTTGGGTACTTCCATGTTAGCAGGGTTTTAATCAAACAAAATTTAATTTTATTGTTCTGAAAAAAAATTTGATCAGTTTAAATGCATCTAAATATAAAAATGTTCAGCTCCACTAGACATTCATTATAAAATACTCTATAAATTTTCATTTTAAAAAAAGGTAAAATTTGGACAGAACTTATGGGATGACCTGATATCTTCTGTTATTGATCCTTTCTTTTAGTTCTAGTGATCTACTTACCAGTTGTAGAATATTCACTATTGTGGGCATAAACAACAAATGAAAAAATAATTCTGCAATACACATCAGCCTGCAGTATTGCTCCCAATATTAATACTAATGTTGATAGTAACACTAGATACTACTAATACTTGTGGATAGTACTAACATTTTGTTTGTCATAGTTAAGACACACAGTACAACAAATATGAAAATACTTTAAAATTTAACTATATATATATATATATATATATATATATATATATATAGGTCATCTTGGCCTATTTTATTGCAGTTTTTAATTCTATGTATTGTCTAATTGTGTAATTCTGTTCGATTTTGGGATTCCACTTTTTAGAATAAAATTGTAATCAGTTCAACTAAATTAAAATGAAAATTTATTAATTGTAATATATTCAAATATTAATTTTGGTTTTCAAATTTGGTCAAAATAAAATTAAGCTCATTTTAGACAAATTTGTCTATTTACTAGTAATCAGACAGAAATCCAAGACACTTATTCCAAAAGTGGACAAATTCCTAGTCTCATAAATAAATTGAAAATTCAAGGAACTTTCAATTCCAATTATAATGCCAAATTGAAACATTAACTAATATATATATATATATATATATATATATATATATATATATATAGATATAGATTTATTTCTGTCAGGTACTTCGTTTATGGGTCTGCTGTTTGCTATACAAATTCAGGATAAATTTATCCAAACATATAGATATCTTCTAACAATGCTATAGTCACCTATGTGTGATATTTCATTGTTAGGTCTTATTGGATACGGGCTCCCTAACTTTAGAAGGATGTATTTTAAAGTTTGTGGCAAAACATAAACCATGTAGATTGTATACAAATATATGCTGAGTTGAAGCTTACTCTTTGACCAGATTACTTTCTTGTGAATACATTGGCTATTAATATTGTCTTAATTTGACATTAAAATCTGAATTGTTTGAATTTTCAATGTTCAATTTGTCTTTGACTTTTATTCATGAGATTGGAATTTTGTCCACACTGGGATAAGAAGCTGGCTCCTTGGTACCACAAGCGAATGAATTCAAGCATAGTACTAGATTGACAAGTAGGTCTCGGTTTTACTGTAGAAATAGCTAGATGTAACCGTAAGTTCTATTATAGTTTTCCCTGCATGCCTTACCTGTGGAACCCTCATCTAGTTTCTTCTGTCACCTATAATCTTCAAAAATTTAAATGCAATGTCAATTACTATTTTTATCTTTCTGAAACTGGCTCTTTTATTGCTAGAATATAAGGTCTCATGCTCCTGCTATGTCTAGAAATTGTCAACAAGATTAAAGTGTTTTTATGCTAACTGTCCTGACTTGTCATCTCATCTTCACTTTTGCACCACTGACATAACTTCCCTGTGTCTTTTCTATCAATATTTCCATAACTGTTCTGATCTTTCTTCTTTGGTATCTAGAGCACATGAATTTAAGCATGTTACTAGATTGGCAACTAGGTCTCACCATTTTCTAGTTGAAATAACTAGATGTAACCATAAGTTCTATTCTAATAGCTTTTCTCGCCATCCTTACCTGTGGACTCTCTACTGCTTTCTTGCTTCAATGCCATCTAAGATATTCAAAACTTTTTAAATGCCATGTCAGTCACCAGTTTGTCTTCCTGAAACCCGTTTTTTTGTTTTTTTTTTTTGTTTTTTTTTGTTTCTCCTCATTAATATATTTTCTTTCACTCTCAGTAACCCCTTGCATCCTAGTGGCTTTATCACCTTGATTGGAGGTGAAATGATTAAACAAAAAAATAAGTTCCATAAACTGAAAGAAGCTCTTAAGAGAGTACTTCATCTTGTTCACTCTTATTTTACTTGTAATTTTTCCATAACTCAAGTTAAAGCCAAAAAAAATTTCTTGAATTTCTGGTATGTGGAGTTTTTGCACTCTAACATCTTTTATAATCACATTTCAGCAAAGTTTATAGGATTAAATCATTGGTTCATGAATTTGGTGAACTAGTAATTGGGAGTTCATTCCTTCTGTCAAGTAGTGCAGATTGACTTGGTGAAAACAAGACTAGCAGTAATTGAGGAGTACAAAATAACTAGACAAGACATCCTCACACATGGTCATTGTGTGCAACTGGCAAAGAATTAGTTTCTGGGACACTGAAGATTTCAAGATATCCAATTATCATGCTTACCAAATTTCATTGGTCTTGAATTTGAAGACCTGTGACAAAGTCCCTTATCAAGAAAAAGGGCATGTATGCTATGTACAATATGCCAAAAACAAAATAACCAAAATAGAAACAAGTCAGTTGTAACTGTTGCCAAAAATGCATCTCAGATATGCTAATATTGTTTACCCTTTCAACCAATAAAAACATTTTTTTCTGTTAAGTGGTTGGTGTTCTTGAATTGGGGGTAGTATATTTTTGTCTGTGTCTGACTTGTGTGTTGGATTTTTTGACCATTTACATGCATTGGGATTTTTTGACCATTTACATGCATTGGGATTTTTTGACCATTTACATGTATTGGGATTTTTTGACCCAGGATCTGCAATTCATGATTTCAACATTTCTTTCTACTCTTTGTTCAAGTTTGGACTTGCAATTTTTTTTTTTTTTTTTTTTTTTTTTTTTTTTAATTGAGCTGCCATATCAATTTTAACATTAAATCTTTGAAGCTTTATCCACTATCTCCACCTCAGATATGGACAGGCCTGGAATGTTTCTGGATAGATATTCCTGCAACATGCTCCATATAACATTTATCTACCTTGCCCACAACCTTTTCTCTCTTCAATCAACAACTGAGAAAATGTTAAATGTTTTTGTTTTTTATATAATGTAATTATATTTTAGTTTAGAATTTGTATATTTTAAATAATAGGTTTTGATTTTTTTTTTTTTTTTTTTTTTTTTTTTTTTCTCCTATAGTCATAGACTTGGAAAGGAATTTTTTTTTTTTTTTTTTTAGGAAATATATTTGAAAATATCCAAACACTGATTTATATTTTGGTAAGATTTGAAAGCAACACTCAATTTTCAGTATAAATATATCCTGAAAGTTATCGAAACTGCAGCTGGTTAATACAGATTTTACTGTAAATGTTGACTTTCATCATGAAATCTGATAGTTTTAAATAGTGTTAGTTGTTTGGAAATTATCTGTGTTAGGTAAATAAGATTAAAATTTGGATGATGATGAATTTAACTAAGGAAGGTTGGGGAACTGACTAGCTAAAATGTTAGGGATAAAAATGTAAGTTTTTCTTATCTCAACAAAACTATCCTTGCATGCTAAAAAAGTGCTTAAATCTGATTTTTGAAATCCTGGAGAATTTTTCTTTTTGGTTATGTGCTACAAATTTTTACAATATTTTGCTTTAAAGTTTGTAATGGTTTTATTAAAACATGGTGTACTTTAATTATTCTTTTCCCTTTAGTAATTTTTCAGTTGTATTGCTAGTGAGATCTATGATTGTTAAATGTCATATTAACAAAGATGCTTTGTACAGGCTGTAAAAAGAAAAATGTAAAGACTCGACTGTCAATGCAGATAACCAAAATTCAGATGCAAAGCTGTGAACATTAACATAGAAAAACACATGCATAATTACATATGCACTTATATATTCCACACATGCACCTATACAATATTTAATCATTACTTCTGGGATCTACAAATGCATCATTCTTTACAAAATAATTTCTACCCCTGGACTAAATCATAGAAAGTATTATCTCCATAGAGATAGAACATCAGTAAATAGACCCTTTTTTATATTGCTCAAATTTTTATATTTAAAACACACACACACACATATATATATATATATATATATATATATATATATATATATATATATAGAGAGAGAGAGAGACTTATTAAATTCAACAAGTCTTAAAATTTTTTTTTTTTTTTTTAACTAATTTTTGTATGACATTCTACATCTGAATATATTTTATACAAATCCTCCAAAGTTTTTGTCCAAATGCTTTCAATCAGCTCATTATCAAAAACTAAATGTTGTCAGTATAGGGAAATGAATGTTGTCGTGAATGACCACTCTTCTAGATCATTTTACATTAAAGTGGGTGACCTTCAGGACTCTATTTTTGAACCTATGTTATTCTTAATTTTCATCAATCTTCCTGATGTCATAGGTTTTTGGCTCTGTATCTAACAACTATTTGCTCATTAAGACAGGAGTAAATATCTGTCACCAGCATAGATATTGTATATATAGGTTCAATATGGCCAAATTGGCAGCTGATATCAAAAATGACCTACAATCCTCAAAAGTGAGCAAGAAATGGCTTAATTCTAATGTCTCCAAAATAAAACTGCTCTTTTGTGTTAAAGAATCTTTTTTTGCCTTCCATCATTTTTTAACAAAATCCAAAGAAAATGCCAGGTCCTAACCTGGCATCTTTGTTTCAATCATTTTTTTCTACTACTCTATTGTAGCTTACCTGTGCCTTTTTTTTTTTTTTTTTTTCTATATTTTCATGGTAATTGTTCTGAAAAAGCTTCTCCCTCCTCTTGAATACCTTAATCAGTTGACATGCATTACTAGGTTAGTGGCTAGGTCTCATTATTATTATTATTATTATTATTATTATTATTATTATTATTATTATTATTATACAGTTAAAAATTATTTGTAAGTTCTATGCTAGTAGTTGCTTCTTCTCACTTATGGAACACTCTTAACTTACTTCTTAACCTCCAAAAATTTAAATGTGATGTCATTTGATAACCACCATTTCCTGACAGTGGATTTCCAAAATTACATTGAAATCAATGTAAATACAATGAATAGGTCACTAAATTAAAGAAAGCCTAGAGCAACCAAAAACTTTTTACAAACTCACAAGTCATATGACAACTTCCTTGTGGTATGGCAGTTGGACTGGTGGGAGGAGTGGTGTCAGTTATACTAAATCTTAGTTTAATTTGAGTTTCTAAGGCTGTCCTCAATGTTTTTGAATTAATATTTTAAAACCAATCTGAATAACCACACTCTCATATCTCGTAATATCACTACACCTTCATTTAGAATTATCAAACCTCTCTTTAATTTATCAATGACCACTTGGCATGCACCTGTATCACCTTTACTAGTCACTTCCCTGTTACAAATCTTAATTTCTGTTTTGCTCTTTCTTTTCCCAAAATGATTTCACATTAAGTAACCCCAACCCACTGCATCTTGGTGTTATTGCATTGCTCGGATGAAATAAATAAATAAAAAAAAAACAAAAAAAAAACTGACTACATCCTGGAATTTTTGAGAATACTAGAATATACCTCTTATATAAGGGAATATGTCTTAAGGTGCGCTATATTTATGGAATAAAGTGCTCAATATCAGTGTGTAAATATAAGTGAACATAGAAATCAACACTTAGAGGTGACAGTCTTTCAGGTTAGATGCAATCATCAGGCCACTGAAGTGTGTGTGTGCTCATTCATTCGAGGATACCTGTCTAAGGTGGCTAACAAATGCAATTCCTATTGCAGACACTTGCTCAGGCACATTTGCGCTTATTCAACACCCACTGATTCTCCTTATGAAATATTCACGTACAATCCTGATGAAGAAATAACTTTTGAGGAGTATTATAAAAAATATACGGACGTGTATAACAAGGACTGCCACTCGTGGTCTGAAGGAAAGGAGGTTAGACTTCTTTTAAGCAAGTTAGGAACTGCTGAGCATAACAAATCGATAAACTACATTTTACCGAAAAAAACTAGCAAGTTGACTTTTACCAAGGCGGCAAATATATTAAGTGAATTATTTAGTAAAAAGACATCTTTGTTTCACAAGAGGTGGAAATGTTTGAATCTGAAAGATGACGAACAAGACTATATAACGTACGCAGCCAATGTAAATAAGCATTGTGAAGAATTCAAGCTGGCAGAGTTAAGCACTGACAATTTTAAGTGGTTGGTGTTTGTTCAAGGGCTAGTATCAGAAAGACGCAGAATTGAGAAAATTGGTACTTTCAAAATTGGAAAACCAACAAAGTATTACGATAAAGTTTGGCAAAAGACTGCACAAGATGTTAGCATAAAGAAAGACTCGAAAAAGATAGAACAGTCTGGTGTTTCACATGTAAGGAAAATACGCTACAAAAAAGTCAGTCTACCAAAAAGAATTCTAAAATTGCGGATTATCAAAAAAAAAAAAAATGAAATACCAGAGAAAAATAAACAAACTCCCGAAGCCATGTTTTGCTTGCGGTGAACTTCACTGGTACAGATATTGCAATTTTAGGAATAAAAAAATGTTTCAACTGTAAAAGAGTGGGTCATAAAAGCTCGCACTGCAGGTCAAAAAATAAAAATAAGAAAATTAAAGTCCGAGGTGAACGATGGAATAACCAGAAAATTTGTTGCTGTTGAAATAAGTAATAAAAAAAAAATAAAAATGCAACTAGACACTGGTTCTGACCTATCTATCATAAATTTGCATACGTGGACGAAGTTGGGGAAACCAACTTTAATGAAAACAAATAAAATTGCGAGGTCAGTGACGGGAGAAAAACAATTTATTGGAGAATTTGTTACAAACGTCACATTAAATAAAAAAAAATGTGAAAAGCTAAACTATTTGTCATAGAAAATACCACGAACTTACTTGGTACAGATTGGATAACCGTATTCCAATTATGGGATCTACCGATAAATTCTTTTACAAGGTAGATTTTTTAAACTATGAAGCCCAAAAATTGATAAAGAAACTTAAGGGAACTTTTCCTACTGTTTTTTTTCTCCAGGTTTGGGAACATGTACCAAGTTGGAGGCAAAATTCCAGCCAAAAGGAAACGCTCAGGCGGTATTCAAAAAAGGAACGTGCTGTTTGCTTCAATCGAACAGATAAAGAATTGGACAGATTAGAGAAAACCGGTGTATTTAAAAATAAAAATAAAAGTTGAATGGGTAACCCTGATGATATGTGAAAAACAAGCTCAAGAAAGTAAAGATAAAGCAGACACAGAGAAAAACTGGGGAGCGAGTTACCCTGCAGTCAAGGACATGCAGTATTATTAAATGATTTAAGTCAACTGAAGTCACCACAGAAAAGAAGCACAAGATCAACAGAAGTAAAGCTAGATGCTGAACAAATAGAACAAGAACCTACAGAAACTGTGACGCCATCCTTAAGAAGCTCAAAGCGGAGGTTTTCTGGTAACACTATGGAGGTAAAAAAAAAAAAAAAAAAAATATAGAAAAGCGGATTGGCTATATGTACTTGGTGAAAAGCAAAAAATTCACGTGCAGTAACGAGATCACATGTTTTTCAGACATGGTTGACAGCAGTCCCGCGGAAAAAATGCCGATGGAGGTGATTTTCAATACGTTTGATCTAACGCCTGCAACAATTTTACCTGAGGCATGCTTATCCAGAAGAAAAAAGGCAACTGATCATTTAAAAGTGGATCAAAAAATGTAGGGATTACGCTATGTTGCTTTAAAAAAAATATTTGTTTTTTTTCATTTCCTGTAAAAATAAAAAAAACCATTTACTCCTACAGACTAAAGTTTTAGTGGGAGGATGTTAGTGGAACACACCTATTCTATAGTTAATACTCTCCCACCTGTAATAGGAATAGTAGCAGTCGCTCAGTCAGTCGATGTCAGATATTAAAGTATCAGCCACCCCAACTAGATTACTGTGTCATTACCGATTATATCAAGTTCCTAACGTTTTGTACGTTGAACCTATTTTAGGACTTAGTACAAATACGAGCCACCACTACATAAGATTCAAACCCAGGTCTTATGGTCGGAATGCAAACACGAAAAACTTTCATGACATTAATCCAGGTAATATCCTGAAGTTCTTTCTTTTTTAAAGAAATCCCTGTATTTCAAAATGTAACCACACACACACCACCTATAGTAATTATGTCCAAACAAACAACTTTATGCACAAAAGCTGAGTAATGTCTACCATGCTTTCAATTGTGGAAGAATAACATTTTTGTTACTTCAAAGCTCACAAAAATTAAATTTTTGGTATTAAATGACCTATAAGAAGTTGATATGCTGTTAAATAAATCAATCCTCACATTGTAAACAAAATAGGTTAAGCAATGTAGAGTTTTGTCAATACCTAGATGCGTGACCACTCGGAATACTAGGTGCTGTAAACTACAATGTGCAGATATTTTAATGGATAATAGATCTGAATTGGAAATCATAGCCAAGTTCCAATTCCTGTGGGGGTTCATTATATGCATTTGTGTACAAATACCCTTGGGAAAGGTATAAATCCACCTCTTCTCTTCTCCCAGCTATGGGTTAATTAGTAATCATTATCTCCAAAAAGTTCTTACAATCTAAGAATATCTCTGCTTTAAAAAAAAAAAAAATGTAAAAAGTTGATAGGCTGTGTGGGGGGATCGATTACAGCTCATTTATTGCTTGCCCTATAGATCACCTGGATCACCATACACCTTGTAAAGGCTGGAGGACATAATGGCTGAAACAAAGCTTGTAAATAGTGTAAATAATGAATTTGCATGCTTCAGTTTTATTTAAATTTTAATTGTATCGGTGAATGTTTTTATTTTCCTTATTTACTGAAATAATTTTTCATATGTGGGGAATAACTGCTCTTTGCTTTATATTGGATTATTTACCCACTGCCTTCTCCTTTTTTTTTTTAATCTTATTGCAAGGGAGATAATTCAGTTATAACTCTTATTTGTCTTCATATTGAATATAAGCAAATGTTAAAATTTTCATGTTGCCTTTTGAATTCTATGCAGATTGAATATGGTTACTAGATTCCCTTTAGATAATTGGCATTCTTTGTATTGTAAAAATATAATTTTATCTAAAAAGATGAAAATAAACTATCAATTTCTTATTAAAATGACATTTTATTAGCTTTTTTATTTTAAAAATAACCTAATTATTTTGACTAGAAACAATTGAAAATTTTAGTTTCCCTATTTAAATTTTCTGATGAATTTTATTTCTAACTCTTAAGTTAGCAATTGACTATGCACATAAGATCTATGGCAAAACATCAGAAATTCATTTATTGCATCATTAAATATTTGAGCTTAACTTATTTCAATAACAATCATAAATATATGAATGCTGGTCATTATTTTAAGTGGGTAGAAATTAAGATTTGAAATTGACAACTTTTCCATTTCACTGAAACAACCATTAAACACATCTTTTTCTTTTTTCATTGAAATCAACATCTTTCTCCTTATTCCACAATCAAAACAATAGTCCACTATTTATGAGGCATTAGTAGAAGACATTTTGTTTCTTTCCACATAGTCTTATGAACATTTCTCTTAATTTTAAAATAATTCAGCAGACCATTAATTTATGGTAATTGGATTTTTGATTGCTTACTGTTTCTGTTACTTGATACAGTGTCAGAAAAATAGTGCATTTATCGAGGTTAACATTGTTTCTTGACCTTTTGGCTAAAATCAAAGTGTAGTATCTGTTATCTGATTCTCTCTCTCCTTACTTCTATCTTCATTATTTTTCTTTCATTTTTTCATTGAAACTGTTCCCTGTCTTTCCTCATGATCAAAATGCAGAATAGGCTATTATCAAGTATTGACAGGACACAAAGATCATGCTAACAAAGGGGGAGAGAAGCATAATTATAAGAGGATAATGAAGAGATAATAAAAACTTAATGTGCATATAAATGTAATCAAAAGTTGTGAATTCTACACATTGTTTTTCCTGACATATGAAGAGAATCGAGAGAACAGATTTTATTCTATAGCTGAATACTGAGAATGTGCTGTGTTCTTTAGCTTTTGATAGATGCTAAATCCAGTAGTTCAAAAGTTCTTACTTTTTTTTTTTTTTTTTTTTTTTTTTTTTTTATGGAAAGTTTTACTTTTCACATTACAAATGCTGAAATATAGTTCTTGGAAGAATAATTGGAAAATACAAGCCCCTCTTTTTTTCTTAAGTCTAGTTCTTTTGAGTTCACTCCCTTTTGTACATGGCTGAAATATATTGAATTGTTTTTCTTCTAGACTGGTTGGCAACCAAGGCTACATCCCAGTTTGTGCCACTTTTTAAGTTAGTTTTGGGAAAGATATGGGTTCATAACTTTCCCAAGAGTATTGTGTGAAAGTGAATTCAAACTCTGCCAGAATTTGAACACAGCATGTTTATCCCACTTCCTACAGTGCATATCCTGACTTCAAAACTGGCAACTTCATCCCATAAAAACTAACAATCCCTTGCATGGTGAGGCTGTGCTTCAAAGGAGAATTTGTCAGAAATGTAATAGTCTAGATAAGGATATTAGTCTGTAAAATTTCAGGAAAAATATATATATATATATATATATATATATATATATATATATATATATATAGAGAGAGAGAGAGAGACTTTGACAAAGTACATGTGTGTTCAATCAATTGCTTTTTTTATTCAAATTTTCATTTTCCTTATTCAAATTTTCATTTTTTTTTCTTTTTGATTCAAATATTTTTTTTTTCTCTTTGATTCAAATATTTTTTTTTTCTCTTTGATTCAAATATTTTTTTTTTCTCTTTGATTCAAATATTTTTTTTTTCTCTTTGATTCAAATATTTTTTTTTTCTCTTTGATTCAAATATTTTTTTTTTCTCTTTGATTCAAATATTTTTTTTTTCTCTTTGATTCAAATATTTTTTTTTTCTCTTTGATTCAAATATTTTTTTTTTCTCTTTGATTCAAATATTTTTTTTTTTTTTTTTTTTTTTTTCTCATTGCAGAGTGAAACCTTTAGTTGCAGGTCTTCTCTTCTCTTACTTCCTGTGCAATGTTTTTATACCATTGATTAGTCTTTGGGGAAAACATTACCGAACGTGGTGCCTTGCTTTAATACAGTTATTCAGGCTTGTAGCAAGAATACAAGTTCTCAGAGGTGAGTAACATGCACACACCTTTTTGTTACAACAGCCTCTAGAAATTAGTCTTTATTTGCACTGTATTCCTATATTTGCACTTTACATAAGACTAGGTACATCACTGGGGGGGGGGGCATAGCATGATGAAAAAGTCCCCAAACTCAAGTTTTGTCAATATCTTTAGTCTTTCCTCTTTATGATAAAGTATTTTTCGAAATTCTAGAATCTTTTCTAGAGCATTAAAAATTTTGGTTAAATATCTTTTTCATCAGTGGCTTTTTTTTTTTTTTTTTTAAAACTAAACAAAATAGACCACACCCGGATGTAAGAGAAACCCGAATATAAGACTTCTTATCCGGTCCCGACAACTCTTATATCCGGGTTACACTGTATTGCAAAAATCAAATTCAGATTTTAATGAAACTTTCAGGACATTCAGAAATTAATATTTTTTTCTTCTCAAATCTTGGTTTTTAAAAAACTTTTTAAAATGTTACCACCCACTTAATTTTATGATACTTCAAGAAATTCAATTTTTATTAGTTAAAAGTAGGACTCCTTGGAAAATGTAAATCAAATTTTGAAAACTGTTAATGTATTCACCAAAAATCTGCTCTGAATTATAAAATAAATGCAATACAACCGACATTATTTAAAGTTTTTAATTGCTTTTATAAATAAGGATACTGAATTTTTTTTTTAATAATTAACTTCTAAAAGAATTTCTCTTACTTTTTAATTTATAACAGTAAAAAAAATTTTAAATTCTGCCTTACATCAGGGCATTTAGGTGATATTAAGTAAAAGCTACATTTACAAATCAAAAATTGAAAATCTCAAGTTGTTTGTATTTTTTTTTTTTTTTTTTTTTTTTTTTTTTAAACAACTCCCTAGTTGCAATATAAGCCATACATGACATTATCCTTAAAAAGTAATGTGATTTAAGAGTTGTCTGGCATTCTTTCACTTTCATTATTCAATTCTGTTTCATTGTTAATGTCTTTGCAAATCATCCCTTCAAAATTTTAAAGGAAGTTTTACTATTTTTTAATTACTACTTCACTAAACAATTTTATGCATTTATTTTAGTTTGGGTCATACTTCAATTAATTTTTTGTTTTAGAAAACTTAAGAACCTAGAGATGAAAGCATCTTCAAATATAACTAAAAGTAAAAATATTAGATAATTGTTGAAAATGTTAATTTGTAAAAATTACTAGGTAATTAAAAACAATGCATTAATTCATAAATTTGTCAATTCTGATCATCCATACTAGTTGTCAACACCTGAGAACTACTGTTTTGTGCTATAAGTAATGTTTCCTTCAAATTAGATTAATTTAACTTTAAGTTTGCTTATTTTTACTTGCATAACATGTCACAAATTATATATTGGAAGATTTTTAAAACCAATTTTTTTGTTCTCAATTTTCTTAAAAGTGAGAAAATGGTTGCTTGTAAAGATTTTTGAAATCAAGCAAATATTTGACATTCCAATCTATATAATCTCTACTACACACTAGAATATTTTTTTGCTGGCAATAGTAAACTTAATCATTTAGCTTTGAATTAAAGCTAAAATGAAATCAGTTTGAATTTTTAAAAATTCATTTTAAACCTTGGCTATTGAAAATTCACTGGAGGTACCTACACAAGTTTCATTTTAGATTTTATTTGAGGCACAGTAAAAAAGACTAAAAAATTCCAGAGGTTGTTGTGACACCAACATTAAGTAATTTTTTCTCCCTGCTTTTTTTTAAGCACATGCACAGTTTAAATTTTTTTTACTATTGTCCTGTGTAAAGGAAATGCCAGCAAACTTGGTAATCATTTAAAAGTTGAAATACCCAACTAAGAGGAGCTTAGATGTGGCACTAGTATGGAGCACACATTATCAAACTCACTTCATGGTTGTAATTAATCTGAGACAAGGTTTCTAATCATTGACATAGAAGTACCAAGTCTACCTAGCTTCATAACAGTATTATTGATGGAATCTATTTTGTATACAAAGACAAATGCTGGTTATATCAGTATACTTAAAGATGTTCAAGATTTAAATTTTGATACATTAGGTGTCAAAATTCAAAGATTGAACAGTTTTGTATAGTTAGCATTAAAATGTAGCTGGGTTTTGGGACCTTTTTTCTTTTTGTATAAATTGATTCCATCAAAACTTGGGTGATAATTCATTATAAAAAATTCCTAAGTTTTTTACCAAATCTATTTACACATGCATATGAGAATGATTTTAAAATGTTTATATTGATTAATTTTTATTAGGGGTACAAAATTACAGCCTGGTCTGGTGCTCCAGCTATATATAAGATTCTTGATAAAATTCAAAGAATCTGCAATGTTATTGGTCCTAACCTAACATCCTGGCTTCAATTTTCTCATTGCCATAATGTAGTTTCCCTGTCTCTTTTCTATACTTCATGGTTATTGTCCTGATGATAAACTTCCCATTTTACCTAGACTTTATGAAATTAAGCTCAATACTAGATTGGTGGCAAGGACTTGGCTACATATAGCCATTTCAACTGTATTTCTTGCACTTCTCATTTGTGGAACTCTTACAGCTTTCTTCCCATTCATATTTAATCTGAATACATTAAAATGCAATGTCGATCATTATCTTCTGTCTTAATCCTTGTTCTTTTATTGTCCTCTCTTTAACTGTATATTTTTCTCATTCTTCTATCTCAGTAACCACCTTGCATCTTTGTGGCTTAGATTTGTTTGAAGTGGAATGATAAAAAGAATCTATAAAAAGATAATAATTAAAGGTGAAAAAGGGAAAACCCACAACTACAGAAGTTAATATGAAAATAGGATGAATAAAAGTGAGAAAAATAATTTCCATTTAAATCAAGACCACTTTCCTTGTGTAAATAGGATCAGTTGTTGAAACAGAATGTGATGTACTCAATATGATTGACACTTGCGTATTTTCTTGTCCATTTTGTAGAATTTTTTTTTTTTTTTCTATGAGTAAGAGCATTAACCAATTTTTCTCATGTATGCTCGAAATCATAATTATAAAGGTAGAATATGTACCATAGGCCCTGTATATAGAAATTAAATTTCTCAGTTTTATAAATGTTTAAATTTGCTTTGCATGTTTGTTTTATTACCATAAGTGTTAAAATGTTTAGCAAATAAAAATACTTTAAAAAAAAAAAATCGTATATAAATAATTTGGATTATACATAGAAAATAAAACTGGGCAAGATTGAGAAAGAAACCTTGCCAAGACAAGTCATTTTTCTTTTGTATTTTTATAATTTGATAAATTGACATTTTAGCAGCTGTGCAAAAAGTACTTCTAATTTGTAATAAGGGAGACTATTCAAACATTGCATTGGAGATTGCAAAACGAATCTGGTTATAAATTTAACAAGGGACCTAATTCATTTTTTTTTTTTTTTCTCTTAAAATGAGTTGTCTTTCAAGAAAGACAACTCAAAAAATTTACCTTATTCCATGTTGGAAAATGTTCTTGATTTCATAAATTGAATATAATTTAATGAATTGTAATTATGAGTAGAAAACTTGCATTACAACCATACTGTTGATTTAATTACCAATATTTTTCTATACTTCTGATTTGATTCATGCAAAATTTAGCTTCTATGATGTCAAGAATTAAGGTTTTGAGAGATGAGAAATCTTATTTTAAAGAAGATAAAGTACCATCAATAAACCATTGTGATGTACAATCGTACTTGAATCAAATCTTGCCAAACAAATTGATCAGAAATAGAATATCCTACCCAAACACGGAATCTTATCTCTTTTAAACATTTCTTGTGGGGATACTTAGAATATAAAATCTATACCAGCTGAAATGAAAGTTTCCAAAGAGAAAGAATGCAGCCAAATACCTACTAAATGTTGATTGGTATTTGTGATTCCAGTGTGTTGTGTTGTCAGCCATGTCCAGACTTCAATTTGAAAACCTGCAATAACAAAATTGCAAGAGTAAATGACATTTTATAAACATTAATTCAAACATTGCTAACCAGACAGTTCTGTGGCTGAATATGGGTACATCAGGCTCTCATAAGGGTTACAGGTTCAATTCCTGTTGGAGAATGCATATTTTTACAATTTCTCTAACATTCAAGCAGGTAAATGTAATTAATACAGTTTAATTAAAAACAGCATTTACTTAAATTATATCTATAAAAGTGTATGCCAATTCAGCCGGGTTTTGATCCTAGCTAGAGGCCACTGGTTGTCTAGCCACACTGATGAGCTGTGATACAGTGAAACAGTCTGTGGATGACTTCATATAAATTTTTTTTCCTTACCTCTTTGTTTTGTAAGATAGTACAACTTAAAATACAATTTAAACAGTTAAAACATAAGAAACTACCAGATCACCTTTTGAAAATGACTGAAGTGGATAAGTGCTTGGGACAATAAAAATTATGGAAAATCTCTTTACTTTCTTACTCTAGAAAAAGTTTCTGCCTATATCTATATAAAATCTCCATTTTATATCTATCACACACT
The DNA here is from genome assembly GCA_963932145.1 of Acanthosepion lycidas. Lineage (NCBI taxonomy): Eukaryota > Metazoa > Mollusca > Cephalopoda > Sepiida > Sepiidae > Acanthosepion > Acanthosepion lycidas. The sequence continues at coordinate 11,350,582 of OZ010616.1, read as the reverse complement.
CTAACAAGTATCTGAAAGAATGAATCTGACACATTTTAAAGTTATGAAAAAATTATCTTCATTGTGTTGCCTGATTACCGCTCAATGATAGCTAGTTCCCAGCAGAATTGATAAGAATTCTTATGAGTATTTTATAGAATTTTTCAATCTAAATTCATTAACTGTTGGGACTAATTCCTTGTTCTTCATGTTCCTTATTACTAGAACATAAAAAGAAATACCTATGGAAGGCCAATGACTACAATTGCTGGGACAAACATTAAATGATGTTAAATTAAACAAAAATTTTATCAAATTACTTTTTTCTTTTTTTTTTTTTTTTTCTCTTTATCATTAATATTCAAGTAAATATGACCTAAAGGCCTAACAATTCACTTCATAGGACTAACACTACCTACACAGGATTTATAGTATGTACAGAACTAACAGAATTGGTGCACAATTTGCCATTATCTCCAAACACCCTTCTGGTTTTAACCTCTGGTCTTTTTCTATACTAACTGCCAGCCAAGGCTAAAGTGTCCAGTCTGCCTGCTATTTAAGCCTCTCTCTCGTACATATATATATATATATATATATATATATATATATATATATATATATATATATATATATAAATAATATATAGTTCTTTTTCTTTTCTCAGTGATATGTGAATATTCACATATAACAGCATTTTTCATGATACTTTTGGGTTACATCAGCCAGTGGTGGTTTTCTGGACAAAGAATGAAAAATTGGTGAGTTTTTCCTACCAATTTTGGATTCTATTTCAAAAATTTTTTTCCTTTGTTGTTGAGAATTGGCAACAAAAATAGTAAACTATTGATTGTTTATTGGAATGGTTGTCAATTGATTCAAATTTTGTAAAATAAGGATTTCCTTATAATTGGTTCATATATTTTAATTTGGTAAAGTAATGGGTTTTTATTAAAATCTGACAGATTTTTTTCTTATCACTTATATTTCATGTTAATTTTATATTTTAATTTTAATATTTTTTTTTATCTACCAGCTTGAATGTTCAAGAAATCTTATCAAAGAAAAAAAATTTGCACTCTATCGGGATTTGAACCCGTGTCCCTGAGCAGGTGTGGTCTACTGTTAAACCCGGCATGCTCTGAGTGAGCTACAGTCTAATAGTTTCCTCTGTCCAGAGAGCATAAACTTTTTACATTTCTCACATTCTGGCTGGTAAATGAAAATACAATGTTTAATTAATAAATGGAATGTCTACTCAAATATAAGAATCCACTAAAAATAACATTCATGTGATAAAAAAACTTTAATAAAAATACATTAATTCTTAGAAAAATTTCAGATCTGACAAAGAAACTTCACTCAAAGGTACAGTCTTGGACTTACCTGATTATTATTAAAGAAAACTCTGGGCCATTAGATTAAAATAATTAAATATAACGTTTAATAAATTAATGAAGCATTTGCTCAAATATGTATCCACTAAAACTGTTTAAAGTGAGATATGTAAGTGATCAAAAAGTATCAGATCTGTTGCTATGGTAACTAAAGTATGCAGAATTAAATCTATTGACCATGAATTTTGTCATCTGTCCTCAATGGATGGAATTTTGTGATAAATTGATCAGACTTTAATATATGTATTAATCTTTTTTTTTTTTTTTTTTTTTTTTTTAAGAATCTCATTGAGAAATAAAACCATTTTTTGTTTACATTTAGAGGATAAAAATAATTGTTAATCTTATTAGTGAAACAAGTTTATTGTGCGTTTTATTTTGTAACCGATCTCAAACTGAATTTCTAAAAGATCTGTTAGAATCAACTAAACACATGTAGTGTTGTTTTTTTTGTTGTTTTTTTGTTGTTTATTGCACAATTGATTTTTAAGTCAACATTAAAATATCTTTTTTTCTTTTCTCAGATTCTGATTGCAAAATAAACAATTTCAACCAGTCATGTTGTGTGTACAACTAAGGGAGACAACACTTCCTAAATGGAAAATCATGACATGAATTCAAACAATGCCATGATTAACTGTTATCACACTCAGAACTATTTCTCTCAGTAATGAAGAGCTGTTCATTACATACGAATGAGGTGAAAATAGAAGAAAAATGTTAACTGAACCATTTTTGGTTTTTAAAAAAATTTTTTTTTAATTATTTGGCAAAGTTAACCTTTTACTTCTACCTTAAAATTGAAAACTTTTGGTTTTCTTTGACAAAGTTGTTTATTTTTATATATTTATATTTTTTTTTTTTTTTTTTTTTTTTTTGTGAAAAATATCACTAGTTGTATAAATTATGTACCATTATATCCCAATCTTAAGTTTGCATCATTAATTTTGTTTTGTCTGTTAAATCCTTCAAAACAGGATTTATAATGTAGATTTTGATTTTAATAGAACTTGTAGGTGGTGAATGGATAACTCTGAATGAGAAAACAGTTCAGATTCCAGTTGTATTCATTATTCACTTGCATGCTAATACACTTGGGAAAGGCATGATTCCATCTCCCTTCCCCCAATATATGGGTTAATTATTTCCTGTATTTGGAAAAATCGTCCTTCAAAAAAAAAAATTCTAAGTACCTATGATATCCCTATCTTTTCTGAAATAGGGAAGCCATCTCATCACCAATCAATGCTATTGTATTCAATAACATTTTATGAACAAAAATTTGAATTGCCAATGGGATCACCTCTCAGTGGGATGATGGCATGTATTTTCTAGCAATTTTAGTTTGCTTCTTTCCAAAACATTTTACTGAAACTATCAATTTGCTTCCAATATATTGATGATGCTCTGTTAATATATTCTGTGATAATAACTTTTCGAATTTTGTAAATAAACTAAACGCATTTGAACACAATAGAATTTACAAACAAAATAGAAAAAAAACACTTAGACATCATTACACAGAACTAAAATTGTGTCCAATGAAAAATCAACCACTAAAAATGACTTAAACTTCTATTCCCATTATAACAAAATAAAATCCAGAAGGATCATTGGATTCTATTTAAGAGGACTCAGAATTTACAGTCCTTCGATACATGGAGAGCTACATACTGAAAATACCTTCAAAACTTTTCAATATGCTATTTCATATTCATTGTGAAACAAAAGGCTCATAAAATATTCCAAAATAGATGAGCTGTCCTTCCTAACAAACTCAACAAATATATATATACACACACACACACACACACACACACACACATTCTATCCACTAACTCTATCACAATTACAACTGAAAAGGATTTAAACTCAACATGAAATTTGTTACAACTGCATATAAAGCCAGCCAAAACTTGAAATAGGATTTTACTTTATCATGTGCAATAATTGTCGGAATGTATACATTGGAGAAACCAAGAAATTTAAACAAAACTATATGAACACGTACAGACATAGCATCAACAAAGGCTAGTTAGATGAAATGCATCATAAACTTCTCCCAGTTTGTCTATATAATATATATATATATATATATATATATATATATATAATGGTACTGAAAAAAGTAAAATTTATCCAATAAGTTTATGAATCCTTTTCATCTGATAGAATGGCTAGCCAATCCTTGTTGCAGAAACCTACCCAGGCACATTGGTTTGTTCAAGAATCACTGAGCTCACTTCCAGTTTATACTGCTTTTATGTTGCACAGACCTTAGTTAGCTTTCTTGTGGGAAAGAGCTCATGATCTAGTATGCGCAAGAGTTATGGTTCTTGTTTTTTGTTAACATGGTGTGTACACCCTAACACGGTTATCAATAACTTCTGAACACAGTTCATCTAGCCAATTTCATTCCAGGCTTGTCAGGCACCTTCCAATAGTGTTGTATGCTGGGATTCTCATCAAACTGATTAAATCCTCTGACAAATGGAGAGGTTCAATCTTGTCTTTCAGATAGAAATCAAGTCATTCTGATAATGTACATTTTATATATATATATATATATATTACGTGTTGTGCTTCTGTTTTTAAATGCTTAGTTGAAAATCAGTGGAAGTTGTCAGTTTAAAATTTTTTTTTCCATGTTTTGGGCAAATTTTCTGTTCCCTGGGCAGAGTATGATCATAAATTAAGTGTAATGGGTACCTCTCAAGGTAGTAGGTTACATTTAAAGGGTTTGTTTATATGGATGGGAGAGGGGAGATAACTTAACTCTACTTGAACAGATTAAGATTGTAGTGATCAGGGAAACATCCTCTTGGGAGCCCTGTAACATAGAATGGTTTGCAGGAAGAAGCTGTTTTGGTGGAACTTACTTTTTGCTGATGGCATATAGAGGTAATGTGGGTGGCTTGCTACTATGTAAATAGCATGACAGGTCCTAGCTGTGGAACCAGAAGCAGTTCATCGAATCGCTTTCCATGATAATAATGATAGTGCAGTTGTCAGCGTCTCCGCATTAGTGATATGTTCAATTGCCGCTGACAATTGTTTCAAGGACACCAAAACAAGTGAAAAGCTCCTGAATAAAACTTATCATAAATGTTGAAGTAGTTCTTCTGCATTTGGATACGTCAGGCCATTTTGTGTAGCTGTCGACAACTACTACATAATGACCCATTTAATGGTCCCACGTGATGTGCATAGTCTGGAGTATAATCCAAAAGTAACTGTTGGTCACTGCTTAGATCATCTATTGCCTCTTCAGTAAGAAATATTATTCAGATGTCCACTAATAGGAAAATCTACCTGCAACAAATCCTAGTAATTTTTCTTTAGAGGACCAGTGAAAGTAGTAGAGCTTCTTGTAGTTTTATCAATTAAATGGTAGCTCATTTTGACAGTGCAGAGCCAATGTTGTGTAATTTCCTTTCAAGTTTTCTGTCCAGAGCTGTAAGCAGCTCTTGCAAAACCATTGTAATGGTATTGTCTACCAGAATTGCCTTGAGTGTATTTACTCTTGTACTCTGAGGTTGTTAAGGAAAAATAAACACAAAAAAAACAGCAGCAATAAATGACTGCAACAGATTTCTTCTGTCTCTTGACTACAATACTTGTAGCAAAATCACAGTTCAAATGATAGTCCGTCATAACGGACCAACAGTCAACATAGAAATGACAAAATGGGGTGACACGTCCAACCATCACTTCTCACCAGCAAAAACGCTTGTTCGTCCACCAAGCTCAGAAAATCCAAATCTCTCACATAAGCAAAAAACAACAGCTTTTGTTCACCAAGAGATCTTTCTGATTGGTCATGCCATTCAGGGGAGGAAAAACATAGCATAGATTCTAATCCTTAAAGTAGATTTTTGCTAACTACTTTTTGGTAATTTTTCTTTGGCAGATCGCACACAAACTCTGTTTCAAGGTAGCTGATTATCTCTTTCACTACATACTCTTCTAGAACACTGTAGTGAAAACAAAACTTGAATAAATTAGATAAGTTTTATTTTGCTTTATCAATACATGTGGGTGGGGAATCAACTGCTTATATCTATAGTTGACTGTTCCATTCTCAACAGAGGTGAAAGAACTCGATTACTTCTGAATACTACAAACACCAGCAACATCCTCTTTAAAGTTGTTTGCTTGCCTAATAGCAACTTGGAAAAAAATATTGTCACATTTGTTAAATCCCAACTATCATAAACATTGCATTACTAAAATTCCAAAATCGACCTTCCCTAATGGGCAAAAGAGGACGATGATCTTTCTTCCATGAATAAATTAATGGAATTTTTCAAGAGAAAATATAAAGTTACTTTCTCTATCTAGCTGTAGTTTCTTTCTGTTGATAGTGCAAAATCATTGGCACTACTATCATCTTCAAATTTGAAGAATTACTTCTCCAATGCCATATTTGCCTATGTCCAATGTCACAATAAATCAAGTTCCTAATCAAAATGTTATTGAAAGGTCAGATTTTTGCATTCTGGCATTCAACAAACCATTGCCATTTCTTTTTCTTTTTTCTTTGCATATATTATCAAAGATGCCCCATCCAAGTATTCAACTATCAAGAGAAAATGCAATTTTTCAAGTCCTTTCAATTTTTTGACAGTAATTTGTCCTATGTATTTTATCTGGAACAAAAAAAAAATTCATACTTGTTGGGGCTAAGTTTCAAACTGTATTATCCTTTCAAATACTTCTATGTTCAAAATGTTGCTTTCAATTTCTACACTATCAACACATTGTTGAGGTATGAAATGTCAAAATTCAATTCAGCTGGCATCATATATATAATTTGTTGAAAAAGGCTAGGTATGACCTTAACTCTTAATTCCTTGTGTATATCAAGTCAACAATTTTGGAGCATTTTTCATGGATGTGTATCTGGATGTCTGCAAACAATGGATCCAATTTTGATAAAAGAAATTTCTACTATTTAATTTTGCAAAAATCTCTTTAGGTGCTGGTATCTGGTAGGTGTGTGCTTTCAAATGATCATTTAAGCTACTTGAAAAATCTATTCAAAGGCATTTTTTTTTTTTTTTTTTTTTTTTTTTTTTTCTCTTTACATATATTCTCAGACACCCAGCCTCAATATTCAACTTGAGAGGACACCCAATTTATCAAGTAACTCCAATTCCTTGTTTATTGGTTCCAAAGCTGCAAATGGCACATTTCTTTGAGGTTTCAAAATAGGCATCACATTTCCCTTGATTTCAAACTTTTGTCTTTTGTACATCTGAAAATACTTGAGGAAAACTTATCTTTTGGTGCAGGTGAAAATGTCAACAATCCATTTCTTAAACACTGCTAAACCTCCGTGTCCAGTACCTGTAGTTAGAACCACAGATTTTCTATGATTCATTGACAACCAAGCATTACTATTCTGCTATAACTTAGCATTATTGCTTAAATTGATTGGTGGCAGTTTCTCTATCTATACTGAGAGATAAATAGGCAGTTATTCAAGAGAAGACAACTCTTATTTTTATTTGATATACAAGTCAGTTTTGTTTTCACTCTTCTATATGTCTGTTTCTCTTGGAAACTTCCTGATTTCTTGATCATATTATCAGTAAATAGGTGGTGGCTGTTTTTCTCTCCCCTGTGCCCAAAATAAATTGCAGGGTGGATTTGAGTTTCATTTTGGTTGCCTCTTGTAGCCAATGCTAAAATAGATGCTCACTCTCCCTTGAATGGAAGACAACTTCGACAATCTACTGCTCAGCTCACTTAAGTTTGTATAACCAGAGTTGCATATCTTTGATATGGCTTGCTCTTCTATTATGATCACTTGATGACTAACAATCTCTCAGAATTTCGAGATACTTGCTGGTATTTCTATTACTACTATTATTATTATTAAATGTTAGGCAGTATATACACCTACACTACCATGTACGTTCTAGAGACTGTCTTCATAATTCATTTGTTCAGTAGTATGTTGAATATTGTAACTTACTATTGTACTACTTTGCGTATAAAAAAGACAAAAAAAAACTAAAATGACTCTACTTTAAATATTGATTTACTCAAAAAGAAAATAAACCTAGGAAGTGAAAGCACTATGCTTATCTGAGAAAAGGTGAAATACTAATTCAGTTAATTAGTCTCTAGCACTTTTCTGTCTCATGACAGTTATTGATTGATAGTTACAGGCTGAGTATATTTCTTTGATGGTACCAACATAGTGTACATTTCTTTGATTTGGGTTCTTTTCTATTGGAATTGTCCTTTCTAGTACTAAGCTATCCTCATCTATACATGGAATGTATAAGTCTACTGTTAAGAATACAATTTGCTACTTGTACCATTTTATCAATATATCTGTTGCCATTGGTTTTAGAATTTGGTTCATGTTTAGTAGCTTTCCTTAGCAATAGACATTTTATTATTCTTAGGTATGCCATTGCTCCTAATAATCCCTTCATATGATTAAGTAACTGTGAAGGAGTTTTATTGCAAAGTTCCACATTTTTTAACAGGTCTTGTAACCTAAATTTTATAAGTGAAAGCTATATTGCTTATCTGAAAGATACTGCAAGGTGAAACAGTAAAAAAACCTTTATTGGTTCAAAAACATATCCAGAAACAACATAACCTTTCAACTTCTGAAGGCTAGGATGCCAAACCCTATTAAATGCCTTCAAGACATCCTGAACAGCAACCTAATTCACTTTTCTTATCAAAAGTTTCTTTCCACAATAATCGTTAATACATCAGCAGTTGACATAGAAGTGAAAGATCTATTGCTTATCTGAAAGAAGACACTGAAGTGAGATGGATGCTTAATCAATTCAGTGTTAATTAGAGCCTCTAGTACTTTGCTAAAAAGAGTTCAAAAGGTTCCAGTGACAACTGTACCTGCAGAGATGCCATTAGGTAAGCTCTTTATTCCAAGTAATGTTGTACACATCATCTAACCAAATTTGTTTCCTTGCCATTATGCTTATTTTTAAAATCTGATGCTGTTGCTCATTGATCCTTTTAGTCTTAGTGTGATACTGTGATTTTTGTAATCTATTGAAACCTCTTATGGTGGATAATTCATGAAAAAAAAGCTAATTTTTGACAACAGGCATTCATTTGAAAGTTTTGAGAGTGGTCTTGTAAGAGTTATTTTATCCATCACTGTACTGATGAATTCCATTCTCATTTTCTTACAGGGCCCACATCTTGATACATTAAACCACCTTTAGGATATTCACTTTATTTTGTTTAATTACAACCATCAAGGCCATACATTTTTTGGTATGTTGTTTCTCTTGGTAGGTTTATGAGCCAGCCATTTTATGTCCTTCCAAATTTGACTTTTGTAATATTCTCTAACATCTTTAATTACTCTATTTTATTTTTGAAGGGATTGTACTGCTTGTCTCAATGTTGCAGTTTGACAATTGTGTGCCTGGTCAAACTAGGTACTGAAATCTATCTTGTTTTGTTTGGCCTTGTACTTAAGTGGATATTTACATCAATTCTTCACTGCTTTCAACTATGCAAGAGTTCTGATGTTGTCCATTTTCATATGGAACCATAATGGTCTTTTATGTGCCAATAAACAAATGCCCACACTGATTATCATAGCCTTCTTAGTCCAAGAGTGGATAACACTTTTACTCGCAATCAGTTTTATCTATTTCTTTCTATTTACTAACCTTGGTCATAGACAGTGATGCATTCATATCAAGGACACTACTTAGACTGGTCCACTCAGTAAAAAAAAAAAAAAAAAACTATATTTTGGGGAATAATTTTTGGGATTTAGCATTCTATTGCCTGTTATGCTTCATGTCACTCGGAGAAAAAAAAACTGATTGGTTTCATTTCTCTTTTACTTATTAATTTTCTATCTTAATTATGAGGTCATTGGCATCTGGTAAATGTTAGTTTTTCCTATTACTTTGTTGTGCATGTTTGATTCCTGTATCATTAAAAATTTTAATTTTGCTGTCCTATCATAGATATAAAACAAACTGCTGCTTTGTTGGCAACTGACCACTGAATTCCTTCTCATATGGTTTTTCCATCAACTAATTAGATGGCAGTTCACTTTGATGGACTGAACAGCCAATGGTATGTAATTTCTCTCCAAAGCTGTTACTTGCTTCACAACCAGTGTTTGTACTGGTATTACCTACCAGAGTCGTTTTAACACAGGGCAGGGGTGGGCAATTACTTTTCTTAGTGAGCCACATTGTTACTATGGACATGGCTACTGGGCTAGATGCTTTTGAGAACTGTATATTGAAAAATATGACAGCCTTAAACAGTAAATAATTGACAATGCAGGAAAAACCCTATTGTAAGAACAGGTGTATAATTAATGAGATTGGTGTTGTATACTGCAGTTGTTGATTAGTTTGCTTATATCTGGCTTAAAGTTGCTTGTACTTATCCTTAATACCGTCTGAAGATTTGAATTTGTCAAGAGATCTATTTTTGCTTTTGACAATTTTCATACTTGAAAATGCTTTCTCAAATATATAAGTGGATTCAAACAGAAACAATTTTCTTAGTCCTTTGAATTGTTGAATTGCAGCTCCATTGCTTTGAAATCTGCGAATCTCTTAGCAAATTCTTCTCTCAAGGCTGTGATCTGTCCAATGTATTTTTGTGCAAATATGTATTCAACAGGCTAATCTTTCAGAAGGGGGAAATGAACAGACAGTTGTTTAGCAAAATGTGTAAGCTTGTCTGAGGTGATTTCACCTTCACAAATAAATCCTGAGTAAAGATCCCTTTACCTTGCAGTTTTGTGTGGAGTTCATTTTTGCAAGGTATATGTAGCAAATGCAAAATCAAACACTCATTTTGCTACATTTTTATTTTGGTGGAGAAGTAACAAGCCACATCCTTTATTTTGAAAAACATGGAAATCTCTTTGATGTCCCACTCTCGTTTCAAGACTTTTCCAAGATTTAGCCACCTTACATTTCATTGCAAAAATTGGTTGGAAGTAATCAGAAGAAAAAGGTAGGACGAGTCGAATATGTTCACACAGCAAAACAACTACGCACTTCTTGCCTTTATCTCCAATACACCACTCGCTGTCCTGAACGACAATCTCAGCACCTGTTAAATAAGTGTACCATGTTTTTTATATACCTGACTCGGCCAACATGCAAGCAATGAGTGCCCAGAACCAGCCAATAAAAATCTCTACAAGAGACAACACCATTACCACGAAGCGCTGTCATTCACCATCTGTCCAAAGCTCCCTTGCAAAACATGCATGTGATTCTGACCCTTTTGGGTCGCCAAGGTAAGTCACTGCTACACTCCCCCTGATCATCTGATCACAGCTGATGCATCCTGAGGCAGGTCTCTTCTGTCGGGTACTTCTTTGAAGAGGGACCATCAATGCACCAGTCTCCTCCTCATGGAATCCATTTCTCGTACCTTGGCCACCATTTCTATTAGCATGCAACAGCCATCCTTGACTTCATCATCCGATCCACTAGCCAATGCGGTAACCTGACACTTTATAAATGCAGTCGACACTATGAGCTAGCCACACACAGGGAAATGGCCCACAAGTTTCCCCACATAGGGAAAAGATGCTCCGACGGGTGATGATCTGTGGAATGTCTGGGACTTCACTTCCCCTGTTTCCATCAAAGTATGCCATCCTCTCCCCAGACCTGCAAGCCCAAGACTTTGGTTCCATGTTCTAATTGCTTTGGATCTTTACAGAGGAGCCTGTAATCAGAGATGCTGTTGCACGTGTGCTGCAGAAACCAATTTTTTCATTGATGAAAATGTCATCAATATATGCTGACGTGGCACTCTTAATCGTCTTATCTAGATTCACTAATATATTAATGATTCCACTCATGAGCACCTTACATTTAACCCAATCATGTCATACAAAATCACGGACCCTTAACCAGTCCAAAAGGGCCATAACACCTTATTGACATGAATTTGCAAATAGGCCTTAGGTCCAAAAGCGATACATTGGCTGCTCCTCTGGACTTCTTTGTGCACACGTCCATATCAGCAGTGAATGCCACTACAAATTGATTCAATTCACGATAGTCTAACACTGGCTGGACCTGCTTGTGCTCCTGTACAATTGCCATCAAAAGAATCAAACCCTTTGATGAGCCAAGCTCCCTTTTTGGGATATAACAGCCATCCATTTTGTTGCCACAAAAGTTCTTTCTCGTATGCATACAGAGTAAAGGACAGCACTGTATATTCTTGCACTTAATTTTTCAATTCACCAGGTGCATGACCACTCCCCCATTTCCATGAGGTGGCCTATACCTCATTATTGCTGTTGAATGTTAGGCGAGTCAGGCTCATCAATAGAAATAGCAGCACACATGATTAGGCTTTCATCAGAAATGTGTACTTCACCTGATCTGGTTAGGTGCACACCTCCAAGCTCCTTGATTGTGTCAATCCTGAGAATAAGATCACATCCTAACAACCGTCAGGGTCTCAACAGTCACAGGACAAGCCTGCAGGATGTCCAAATTGATTTGCCATACCCATGGCATTTAAAAGATCTCCCATCAACTGTTGATACTTTCACCTCCTGCCTCCATAGATGGCATACAGCTCTACTCGCCAGCATCTGTGAGCATCCAGAGTCCACCAGAACAGCACATTTTTGTCCATTAACAAATACCTCTACAGCAGGCAGTTCCCATTTCTGTAATGGTGTGGGAAGAAGACTGGTGCTGACATCTTCTTCCTTCAGGCATTTCCCTGATATATGCCCATCCTTATCGCATTTAAAAGAACTTGTTTCATGGCGGGTCCTTTGTGCTCAATTATCCATCTTCTCTGAATGACCCTGCATATGATCTCTGGTTATATGGTTAGGACCACAGCACCCATAGCACATGACAGCTCCTCTGAGTTGATGGGAAGAACTTCCTCCTCTGTGTGCCATTAAAATTGACTGCTTAGTGTCCTCTGAAAAGATTATCTAGATGCTGATGATGGAATGGAAGGAAATCATGAAAAGTTAATGTGGTCACATTCAGTTCTAATATGGCCTTTCTGGCTTTTCCTTTCAAGGATAAATATACTATGGGTGCACGGCAAGGTTTGTTAATGCACATAGCACTTCCCAAACTTGCATTACTTTTTTCCAAGTGTTGTATTTATCCATGTTTGAAATAGGTCAAGGATTAAATTTGGTAGCCATTATGTTGATCAATGTTCTCTGCTACCAATTTAAACTTAAATTAAAGGAACTCGCATGTAACAGAAAGAGGATGTTTTATTCAATTGCTTTGTCCTCCACATGCATATCATAGAGAAAAAGCTCCTTGGCCCCTTTTCAGTTAGTCACCAAAGGGAACAACTTGTGAAGATTAACACGACCTATCATGCCCTCCAAACCACAAATGTGTAACACTTCAGGGTCGTTCATGGCAAATGGCAACAAATGTAACCTTTTAGTTGTGGTCAGCCCAAGGTGGATCCTGGTTTGATCAATGGAGATCTGTGATCCTCACCTGCCTTACCCCACATGATTGATTTTGATTATAAGGAAGCCAATATCAATTCATCACAAGTATCTTTGTGTTGGGCTGATCTAAGTCGAGGCAAGTTGTACAATAAAATTCTAGAAAAAAAAAACAGCACTCAACACATATATATATATATATATATATACTATTTTTATATTTAATACTGCGTACAATTTTTAGTTGTTTGTATACAGGTGTTTGTTGACCGAACCAGTTCATACATCAGATGCAACACTTGAGTAAGCTGTTAAGTTTTGGCTTGCAGAGTTAGCAAAATTTGTTTTATTGATTTGGTAAGTTTGACTCGAGTGTGAAGTAGGAGGTTCTTGTATTCAGCAAGAGTTGTGGAATCTCTGTGACCTCTGCTGCTTCCCTTCTCGGCTCTCAACTGTCAACTTTCAACTGTCTGCATGGCTTTTGCATATTCATTTTCATGAACTCCAGCTAGAACTCAGTGTGGGGGCAAGATGTCGGTTGAGTTTCAGTGCATACCCTGATTTCCAGCAAATGTCTATTGTTTTTGGTCTTTAAGTTAAATTCATAACTTTGGGGAATTCTTTCTCTCATGTGAGATGGAAGTAGGCATTGCTCTGCCTGGTTACTTCTACTTTATCTTATTTCCCACCAGTACTTTCCAATGGCCATGGGGCAGCTACTTCAACCTCCTTAATGTCCCATTGGTGCTTGCTCCCCTTCAGTGGATGCAGGCAGTGCCTCATCCTTCCTTGATAGCTTTTCTATGCCACTCACCTCCAGGATTCAGTCAGATTAATTTAAAAAAAAAAAAAATTTTGGTTTCAAATAAGATTCTCATAAACGAATTGAGACAACAATTGGCATTGACCCAAGAGACACTATCCCAGGGAAATTTTTGTAACTCCCATTATGGCAACAATTTGTTCAGCCAAATGTCATTTTGCAGATGTTTGATTTGTTTTCCATTCTGACATCTTGGGAAACAGAATTCATTTAGTTTAACCCAATTCTTCTCATGTGAGGTCCAGGCATTGTTGGTCAAAGATTATCAACATTTGACCTGTTCATACAAACTGAGCATTGCTTTTAGCTTGTCATCTCGTCTATTGTATAAATCTTGGTTCTCTGGGAGCCATTTATTATCAGTCTATTCTTAATATTTTTTTTAACCCTTTTCATGCTAAGTTATTCATCATCTCATTTTCGTTGACATTCCAAGTCATTATTATAACTTATTAACTACAAGCAATCCAAATAGTGTTAGAAATGTCATAATGCTGAGTAAGCACAAGAACACATAATGTTCATTCTTCAACCTACACATCATTATTATAAATGGAAGTTACTTTAGGAATAAATCTTTCTGCCCAGTATGTGGACTGTAGACTTCATTTAGATTGCCCAGTGGACATATGGCACTAATTGAAAAATTACCAATCTGCTGTGTGCAGATTCTTTTACAGCCAGAGAGAATTTGGCAACACCTGGCAGGTGAGTGATGTCTAGTTATTAAAGTATTTCAACTTGGGCACCCAAAGCATATTGACTTGTTCTCACCTTTTTGTTTACTTCCTTGCTCACATTCTGATGGCCATGTGTTCTGATTCTGTGTGTGTGTGAACTTTGAGGTAGAACCTCCTTTGTATTACTAAGTATCCATGCTGTTGCTACTTTTGAACCCACTTCCATTACCTAATCTTTCATGATTGTCCCCTTTTGAGCCAGTAGCTTGGCATTGATCAGACTATCCATTCTCGATTATGCAGGAAGGAGCTGCTTCACTCGGTTTGGCAAACCTACCATGAAGGCACACACCAAACCAGTCATACTGCTAAACAGAACTGAAATTTTCCCTAATTCTTCACTTATGAAATCCAGGATGGACACATTGGAGCCTTGTTGATATTGCTCCTTATTTGGTAGCATATACATTTACACTATGAATGTTGCATGTCTCCATTAAGTTCCTGCTGGTCCATTTAACAGTTGGACATTCACTTTTTTTTCTTTTTTTCTTTTTGCATAACCATCAAGAGCATTAAACTTTTGTCTTGCCTGAGTATCTTCTAGGTAGATTGTGAGCCAACCATTGGCTGAACATGTTTGTAAGTTTATGATGACTCAGTTAAGCATAATTAACCTTTTGACTATGGAAAACAAAAATGACACTGTATCATATATGACTACGTATAATTTACATATTGATTAGAGCCTTTAGTATATTTGACTCATACAGGGTTAATAGCTGCAGGCTTAGTACATTACTTTGATGGTACCAGTATATGGTAAAGCACTTTGATTTGGGTAATTTTCATATCAGTCCATTCTCTTATTGTATGTGGGTGTCATGGCACCGATTTGAGCTCTTGCATATCTGGACATGAACAAATAATGGCCATTCTTGTATAACTGTGGCACATCATTACAAATGGAAGTGACATCAGGACAATCTTTCTGCTTAGCATGTGGATGATATAGATTTCATTTAGATTGCACAATGGATATATAATACTATGGTGACATATTTCCTCCTTAAATGTTTGTGTGTATCGCACACACCAATCTGCTGTTTACACCTTCTTTCCAAGAAGCCAGATAGTTTTCAGCAACACCATGCCTAGTTACTGAAGCATTTTTACTTGGGGCAGCCAAGGCTGCAGATCCCAAATATCCTTCTTTTGTCAAAACTCTATTACAATAAGCAAATGCTTAAAGTAACCCACTTCTTATTCTCAACAATGGCTCCTGTCAATTCCTGCTATAATAGTAAAATGTCTTTTTTTTTGGGGGGGGGTTAACAATTGTCCTTATCCAATAACCTGTTTTGACATTTCATATTTTTATATTTTATTTTTTTAAATTACTAGCTCCAATTTTGGATGGGGGTTTATTGTGGTGCTCTATCACACTACAACAGACCTTCACCCAAAACTGGGACTAGTTTTTTTTTTTTTTTTTTTTTTTTTTTTTTTTTTAATAAACAAAACTAAACTTCATTGTGGGATGAGAGCAGCAGTTTTGGAGACAGCATGCTTAAAGAGAAAAGCTTCAGTCTTATAGGATTGAAAGCTGACCCAGTCTGCTTTTTACATATCAAAAATATTTAGCACATAAACAACCTTTATTCATTCACTGTCTGATAAGAGCAAACTTTGTATGGATTGAAATAATGAATTCCATGTGCATGTCACCCTTATGTTTAATTATCTGTATTTATACATTGTAATACTGTTAGAATATTTATTAATGATGTCTTTGACAAGGTCTGGTACTTGTTC
This sequence comes from Acanthosepion lycidas, assembly GCA_963932145.1. Classification (NCBI taxonomy): domain Eukaryota; kingdom Metazoa; phylum Mollusca; class Cephalopoda; order Sepiida; family Sepiidae; genus Acanthosepion; species Acanthosepion lycidas. The sequence continues at coordinate 11,334,445 of OZ010616.1, read as the reverse complement.
ACCAGTTGTTTTTGTTTATGAAGTTGCAGGAACATTGTCAGTATCAGTTGGTCCCCTCTCAGGTAACTACACATGGCAGTTTTCACTGCAGATCTCAAAGTGCAGAGAAATCCCATTGTTAGCTCCCACCATCTTGGGTCCCCCAGGCACTTGCTTTCCTTTCACCTGAAAATCATGGGCACACTTGATAGCACTTACATAAAGCGAAGCTTTCTCTCTTTCTCAGAATGATGTTGAGATGCTCAAGACCAAGCCACATTAACAACTCTAATGCAGTGACCACATCCTCTGACTTGATGTTACATATGTCTGATCATGACCCTGTCATTATGCAGAAAGTTCTGGTGACTTGACCATGTCATGGTCCAGATCTCACTTGCCTGGAGTATTACGCTCTGGACACTAGTGCCGTAAATGCAGCTGCATAACCTGTGTGAGAGGTAGTGAGAAGACAGGCCTGAGAACAGTTTATTAAAGTTCCTTCAGCCATTTTTTTTTTCTTACCTGTACTATAGCTACAAGGCCATAGCCATCTGCCCCAACTAGCACTCAATCTCTCTTTCTGCACATTTCTTTGTCTTGCCACTATTCTTTAGCCTGCTTGCATTTGGTCCTTGTTTCATTGTAATTTTCTGTATTTGGTTTTTAGTTTTCTCCATGTCCATAATCATCTTGTTCAAGTTATTGTCAAGTTTTTTTTTTTTTTTTTTTTTTTTTTTTTTTTCAACCAGCTAACAGGTTAGTAAGTGAATGCTAGTGGTTAAGGAGGATATAACATAATACAGCAATTAATTTTGTCCTGGGTGTATGTGTGTGTTTCCGCATTTGTGTATTGAAATAAGGACACACACATACATAGGGAAAAATACTGGTATATTTGAAGATGTATTTACAACAGATTAGTAGTCAAACGAACGCAGGTTAGTCAGTAGCAATCAGAAAGAGTATAAAGTCCAACTGTATCTTCCGTTAGAGAGATGGAAGTGTGATGGTCACCTGATCTCCCCAGAACTCTATAGAACTGTCCTATTAGTAGTAGAGAGATCAGTCCATTCTGATGAAGGTGGGTGCACCCCAACAGTATGACAAACTACATCCACATCCTGGGTTAAAAATCAAGTATGTCCAATATCAACACCTTTGATCAGGAGGTTTTGAGGAGAGTGGAACCATTTCCTTAATTGCTGGTTTTCCCATGTCCACCTTGACCCCGGGTGGTATCACCTGTTAGGCACCCAGCTATGGGCAAATAATTAAGACCAAAACTTGTAGGAAAAAAAAAAAGGTTTTAATACCAGAAATAGTTTGTAATTAAAAAATTCTTACTAGTAATAATTTTTGACATGGAGGGTGGTGAGGGATAGTGTGAGAGACATGGTTAAAATTAGAGAGTAGGGAAAGTTGTATAGACAGCAGGCAAAACAAAATCTGATTGACTATTGCTAATTCCTATGCCATTATAAATGTAAGATCTACCTTCTGGTATAATAATTTTTTAAAAAGAAAAAAGTACATCATGGAGCAAATTATACAGAGAAGCAGTCTGTCAACAGGTCAGGGTACCAGACAGAATGGATCTGATATTGCATTACTTGAAATTCATAATGAAGCCAAGGTAACATCAGTGATGACCTCTACTGTTTCATTTTATAAATGTATTTCTATATATACACACTGTGGTGGTAACACAACGATTCAACTGATAACAGTTGAAACAAAGAAAAACTTGCGAGGAGGGTAACCGACAAAAACCAGTGCCACACATCCAACCTTCACATGAGCAAAAAAAAAGCCCACTGATCAGAAACAAAAATGCACCTGCTTTATACAGCCGAGGACCGACCATGATTTGCATGCGAATGACGAGATTTTGCATTAACTGTCAGACTGCCTGACATAAAACATGGGTGCCGCCATTTTGGTTCCTTTTTACCGTTGAGCAAACCGGAGTTTGCACATCACACATTCACAGGCATTTCCGAGGTAGACCATTTTCACAATTTTGCCACACTCCCCACTGATCTCATGATCACAAACAGGGCAAGGAGGTGGCGATCGTCTCCGTCGAGTCCTCCTCCGAAGGGGGACAACACAAGCTTCATCCTCATGCATGTTCTCGTCTGTGGTTTGTGTCAGTAAACACTGCGTCCGCCGGGAGGCTGCTGATATCAGAATCACTGCCCTGCAGGTCTAACTCCAAGTAGATCGAACGCTCACTACTCTCAGACTCGGAATCGCTTTCATCGCTCAGTAGTGGTAGCGATCGCATCACTGGTCACAAGTCTTTAATGTGATGAGGCACCCCATCAACTCTCACAGATTGCGGGCTAATCACCTCTGTAACACGTCCACTGCTGTATTTTGTTGTACACTTGCCGCATGGGTTTTTGACCCAAACAACATCTTTTTTTCAATCTCCCTCCAGTCACTTCTAGTTCAGACAGCGGGTTGGCTTCAATGCCTTTCACTCGGACATATTTGTGCAGTGCATCAGCCGGCGCCATGGATGGTGAAACTTAATCTTTCGGGGCGACATACCAGTAAACTGCCTCCGATACTGTACAGCCCTTCCTAGCTGCGATGGTCTTGACAGTTCTGTGGTTTCGCTCCACGATGTCGTTTCCACTTGGCGAGGAGGCACATCGAAATCACAGATGCATGTACCATTTGTCTGCAAATTCTTTAAAGTCTTTACTGGTGAATGCAGTATCATTGTCCGTCAGTATTTCCATGGGTGCGCCTCGCTCCAGGAAAACCTTCTCCAACAGTCGAATGACGGTGCTCGCATCTTGTCTGCGAAGCGGCCACCATACCGCAAACCTAGAGAGACCGCAATCAATAAGCGTTAAAAAAATTCTCGCCATTGTAGTGAGTTATGTCCATCGCTAGTCTGCTCCAGTTGCTCTTCACACTCAGTTCTCCTCTTTCCCAGTGAACTGGTGCCAGATCAATCAACTAACAGGTCGTACAGGCCTTCACAACGGATTTAACGCTTTCTCTGGACACCTGTGGGTCAACTAACCTGGCGAAGTACAGAGTTCGTTTCACGCCTGAATGTCTGCTTTGACGATGGGTATTGGCCACCTGGTCCTCATCCAGTCATCTCCCTACCACTGCACAGCTCTTGAGCGCTGATTCTCCTCTCTTGAGCAGTTCTAGCCACCTGTGCGGTACTCTGGTGAGGCAATCCACACGGTTCTAACAGGACTGTACAAGTGTCACATCTATGGTCAATCCATATTCTTCCACCAGTGATTGCATAATGCCCAGCCGTCACCTAACCAGCATCTTGCTAGCCGCCCTTGTGTTCACCCGTGCCTTCCCGGTCAAGGTGTTGGAAATCCACCGGTGCACACACGCCGAATCAGTAACCAAGTGCAATGTTGTCGCCTCCCACTGGAGAGCTAGATTCACTCCTTTAAGTGCCGCATCGAGTTCAGCTAAATTAATATGCCTGGCATCATTAGTTGGACGCAGTCAACACGCATCTTTGATGACCTATCCGTTCGCTTCCAATGCCACTCCTGTCGCCACGGAACTCGCATCCACCCAGACTGTGATTGCATCACTACTCATGCACCAGTCTCCTCCAATGGGATCCAGTTCCCGTACTCTACTTAACATCTCCGCTAGTATGCGACACAAAGAGGGATCTTTGATGTTATCATCCCATCCATTGGTTGCTGCGATTGCCAGGCGCTTGACGAATGCAACTGTCACCCTGAGGCATCCACACACGGGGAAATGTCCAACAAGTTTCCCACACAACGAAAATACGCGCCGCCGGGTCAACACATCAGGAATTTCCAGGATCTGACTTCCTCGTTTCCATCGGAGGGTGCCATTCACTTCCCAGACTTGCAAGCCAAGAACTTTTGCTCCATCTCTCGGTCGCACCGGATCCTTGCACACCAAACCATAATCTGAAAAGTGTTGTCATACACGCGATGCAGAGACCAAACTTTCATTAATGAAAATATCAACGTATGCTGATGTGGCACTTTCAATTGCGTGGTCTTGCGATGTGATGGCGTCTATAATGGATTTCATAATGATTAGCGCCACATTTAGCCCAAATCCTAGCCGCGTAAGACAAAAGCGTTGGCCTTTGAAAATAACCGTTTGAAATGGCCACAGTGCTTCGTCGATGTGAATCTGAAGATATGACTTCCGCAGATTCAGAAGTGACACATTGACTCCCTGCCGCTGCCACGTTCTCAGCTTCTGTGCGCACACTTCTGCATCTGCAGTAAAAGCATCCACAAAGTCATTCAATTCGTGGTAATCGAGTACCGGACGCACCTTCTGTTTCTGCTCCTGCATGACTGCCATCAAGGGAATCAGACCCTTTGGGGGTCCCAATCTTTCCTGGGAGTACGGAATCAACCAGCCGTTCACAATCCACTGTTGAAACTCTTTCTCGTATTTTCCTCTGATGCTATCGGAAACTTTGTACTCTACGACCTTGTTGTGAAGCTGAACTGGGTCTTTTTGGGCCCATTTCCACCTGGCGGTCCACACCCTCTTGTCGGAATTGAAAGAGACGTCGAAATCCAGCTCACTAATGCAAAGGGCTGCACACACCTTTCTACCTTTACCCAATTCCACATTTCCAGCTGGCCTGATTATCATGCCTCCTAACGCTTGGATCGCATTAGTCCCAAGCAGCAGTGTCACACGTCCAACCTTCACACGAGCAAAAAAAAAAAAAGCCCACCGATCAGAAACAAAAACGCACCTGCTTTATACAGCCGAGGACTGGCCACGATTTGCATGCGAATGACGAGATTTTGCATTAACTGTCAGACCACCTGGCATAAAACATGGGCGCTGCCATTTTGGTTCCTTTTTACCGTTGAACAAACCGGAGTTTGCACATCACACAGATTCGTAGGCGTTTCCGAGGTAGGCCATTTTCGCCACATATACACACATGCACACCTGTGGAAAATTTAAATTTACACCTTAACCTAATGGGTCCAAAACAAAATAAAAAAAGATACATCCAAACAATGAATTGTAATTTCATATTAATCTTGCTAACCTTGAATCGATGGTCATTTAGTGAAGTGTGGCAGATTCTAAATATGTCTTAATTTCAGGAGACAAATGCGTTGGGTTGGACAGGTTAATCTTGCTACATAAAATCTAATTTGGAGTCTATCATCCATGAATCACGAAATAGCTTGGGTTCATCTTATCTGGTTTTCACATGTCTCCATGTTGAGAGCACCTCTGTGGCTACTGGTGTTATATAGCTCTCCTAGACCCTACACTGACTATTCACATAAAAATAGTCTGTGCAACCTATTCTAAGTAGCTTTTCTCTTGATAGCCCATTGTGGAATGGGATGCAAATCCTGGTGCCTACAGCACCACGTACAACTAACTCTGTCTCTGTTACAATATATAAGAAAAAAATTTTGGCGGTGAAGCATATGAAATGTCATGTCAATGTAGTTGAGATGTGAAATCCAGTTAGCAGCAATAAGACAGATATAGAGCCCTCATCAAGCAGTTGGTGAATCTAGGACCAAATGACTTGCCAAAGTTCCAAGAACTGCTAAAAACATGCATGGCTGAAAGCTACCAAACAGATTTAATAAATAAATTGGAAGAGTATGTAGTAATTGTCTGAGTAAACAGATCTCAGAACAACAGTAAAAGTGCTAAGCTTTATTCAACTACATGAAACACGGCTACAAAAGGAAAATAGGAGTTACAAGTTAAATAGCCAACTGGGGGGAGTTCATTTTTTGTACATAGGAACACAAGATACTACTACTGCATTCTTCATTTCTAGAATAATGTACCATTGCCAATCATAATGATCTGGGGGTCTTGTCTGTTTGGATCTCCTAACCTGTTGGACCTCAGCATCATCACCATTATGCAAGTGTGTCCTCCTCTGGTATAGGGACACCCAGGGTAATCCTATTTTGTTCCACGGTGGTGGTGGTGGTGGGGGATTCTCAGGGGGGTTAACTTTGCTTCCAGGCAGGGTGCTAAATCACACACACAGTAGACTCTCTTCCATCTGGATTCTTTATGTTGGATTAAGCCAGATTACCTTCTAAGAATTTGACTGTCCACATAAGGGTTGGTTTTACTACTTCATATGAGCCTTTAATAATATAGGACTTGGTGATATTAGCCAGGAAGGGAGAGAACTCCTGTGTGATGAATTAAGTAATGCAAAGAAACACTTATTAGATGTTGTATTTGTAGAAGTATATAGCAATAGATCTTACAGTGTAGCACTTCAGGAAGCATCTATGCTCAGTAGTTCTCAGCTATGTTTCACGATCTAACCGCTAACCGAATTTCTTTCCATATAGTATTGTGTAATCGTTCAACCTGTGCATTCCCAGTTGAATGATTGATATGGAGTGATTTTACTTGCCACAACCACTTTTTGGGTGAGGTAGTCTCTCAATTCCTTAGATATGAAAGATGCATTTCTGTCGGTGTATATCGCCAGGCATCCCAGCTAAGCTGAACAAAAAGATTTAAGGATTTAATTACTGATGTCATATGCATGTTTGGACATGGGAAGACAAATGGAAATCATGAGTATTTGTCAATTACTACCAGTAACGAAGTGTTGTGCACCAGAAGGCACAGGGTCCCTTAAAGTCAATATTTAATCATTCCATGGGTCTAGTTGCCATAAGTATTTTCTGGAAAGTTATAGAAACAAGGTTTAATTTCTGCACAGATTCTACAAGAAGCACACAGCTTTTTTTTTTTACCTCTTCTGTAGAAAAAGGAAGATTTTTCTTTTTCTTCTAATGAAATGTAAGTCTCTCTCAGGTGGCATAGCCCATTGTGAATGTCAATAATGAATGGTATTTTGTGAAGTCAAAGGCTGAAAGTTCTAACCAACATTCTTGAATCTTGGTATTCTTAATTTTAGTACACTTTTCATTGGTAAACATGAAGGCCACTGATCTCAGATCAGTAATTAGGGTAAAATGTTGATGTGACCAAATAGTAACTCCACTAGTGAACCACCCTCAATAATTTCCATGGCTGCCTTTTCTATTATGTGATACTTTGATTCACTTTCCTGTAGTGTTTTTCATATTGAACATTACTGGGCATCCACTTTGGCTAAGGGTGGCAGAAATAGCCGTATCTGATGCCTCACATTCCACCTTGAAAGGCAAACTTTTATCTATCAGTTTTAGTTTGGCCTACATCAGTTCTTTTTTAACTGATCAAAAGCTTTGAGTGCCTCACACTCTAGAGTGTGAAATTTTTTTTTTCTTTTACTAATAGTTGAATTTTATATGAAAAATTATGTATCCATTTTACATATGTGAATATGCCCAGTGCCCTTTTTTTTTCTTTTCTTTTTTACTGATTTCAACTTTTCTGGAGGTGTCAGTTCTTTTAAGGGGGTGAAGTCTTTCTGGGTCAAGCTTAATGATTCCACTGCTGACATGGTATCTGAAAACATTGATGGAAGGTACCAAAGTCACAGATTTTGATTTGATGAAAGTAACTTTGGCTTTTCACCATCACCACCAGGAACCTTTTTTACATTTTGGTAGTGTTCCGTTTGTGTGTCCTGCAATATTAATGTCTTCAATGTAAGGAAAAGCACAGCGTAGATTTTTTTATTATTTTGTCAATAGCTCTCTGGAATGAAGCAGTCCTGTTTTTGACCCCAAACAGAATTCTGCTGAACTGGAACAAGCAACCATTCACCTCAAAAGAAGTTTTTTTTTATCTGATACTGTAAGCAGTACTTTTGAGGTCAAATGCTGTATCTAGTAAGGTCATTGATCATTTTATCAATTTTTAGAGGATAAGTCTCCAGTTCTGTATACAAATTTATCATTTGTGATTTATCTAGGCACATTCGGTTTTTTTTTTTTTTTTTTTTTTTTTTTTTTTTTTATGACCATGAGTAGGGGTCCTTTACCACTACCAGTCAGGCTCATTATGGAAAAACACTTCCTTTTGATTTATGCGTTCAGAAAGCAGGTTCCAGATTTCTTTATTGATAAAGGACTGATCCTCTTTATTAAAATGCCTTGACTTGACAGCAATGGTTTTACAGTTTGATGATAAATTGGGAAAATAGTGAAGGATTTTCTATCTCTACCACACTTAATGCACAAATCTGATGACTACTGTCCACAGTTAATTCAGGAAGGGACTCACCATATTCGAATGTTTTCTGATACTGATGCAGAAAATCCTGACCCAGTGTTGCGTTGGAACAAATTTTTCGAAACACTTAGATAGGTGGTAATGTACGACCGATCATTAAGGTGAAAGCTTAGGTTTATAACTACATAGCCCCTTGAGTGAGTGCTTAGTTTTCTAAGCCTTAATGGATGGGTGGACTTCCAAGTTCAGTTCTCGCACAACTCTTTTGCTGATATAATTATCTGTGCTACACAAATAAATTAGAGCATGTAGTTTTTTTATCAATCACTACATGTGCTGCAGTGGGATAGAGCTCCCATGATACATTGAAAAGCAAGGTCAGTATATAAGGACAAGACCATGCTGTTGAAGATTTTGGACTGATCTGCACAAACATTGTTTTTCCTTTGAGCATTTTTTATAAGTGGCTCTACAAGCAGGACAGCAGTCTTGCAAATGATAGGCAAATTCACAAAAAAGCATTTACAGTTGTGGCTACTGTTGGTTCAACTGGAAATTTATCACATACCTTTGGAGTGCAGTTAACTATCACTGCCATTTGCAATTCTGGGGCAATATGTCATTTCTAAGTCCATTTGCTAAGTCCAGCACAGAAGCTTGGCTGTAAGCAGTTTGTAGATCTAAGGTTTTATTTTCTGACACTCGTCTGACCCTTTTGTGATGTCGACGGACACTCTTCTGACCCTTTCATAATGCTTGTTATAGTAGAGACTTTGTAATGCCATTGAACAATATTGGTGACAGACGCTTTCCAATAATCTTGCACTAATAGCACTTGCCCAACAAGTAACCCATATAGAGATCTGAATAAATAGTGGTCTGTATAATAACAGGATATAATAGAAATGCAATCCATATAGTATAGAGGATAGACTAGAAATGTGATCAATTAGACACACACAATCCCCCATATGTGTTTCCTCTATGATCCCGTGGTATACTTAATTCAATAATGGGATCACCTGTATTTGCTCACTGCTGATCTATGTTCGTTATTATTCTTTTTCTTTTACTGTATCTCCTTGGTTGAGTAATTTCTGGTGGTGTGGATATGTCATACATGTCATGCAGTATTACCATCGGTACCTCTTTTTGCTGACTTACTAAATCAGTGAATCTCCTTTTTAACTGATTAAGGTGTCACTTATGTTCCCACCTTTTGTCCCTGTACCATGCATGTCATTTTGCTATTTTTTTTTTTTTTTTTTTTTTTTTTTTATGCCATCTTACCAGAATTTTCACTTTGGTACATTTTAAAAAAACACTTTATCACCAGGTTTCAAATATTTATTTATACTATTCCGATTCTTTGGTGTTCTCATCTTCCATTCTGGTAGTAATAGTTAATCTTCCTGGCGAACATCAACTCTGCAGGTGACCTTCCAGACACTATGTTCAGGTTTGTTGTTATTCAGTAAACACTCTGAAGTTTCATGACTCTACTCCCTTCCACTTTTTAGTGTTTATTTAAACATATTAACAAACTGCTCCACTTGTCCATTTGATCTTGGGTGATAAGGAGGAGTTGTAATATTTTCTATTGCTAATTTGTAAAAAAAACTTAAATTCACTAGATGTGAATTGTGTGCTGTTATCTGAAATGATGCTAAGGAACACCAAACCTTGCAAGAATCTTGTGTAGGAAATTTATGGTGATAGTCATTCTTCAACATTTATATATTTCTGGCCATTTAATGTAACTGTTGATAACCACTAGTACAGTATAAATAGTATGCTCTATTTAACAGTCCTGCAAAGTCTATATGTATTCTAGACAGTTTGTAAGATAATAAAAGCTAGGCTGAAATAAAATGCACCACATCTTAATTCTTTGCCATCTGCAATGACAACTGAAATGATTCAAATAAAAAGCAATGCAATTATTGGTGTGGTAAGAAAGTTGCGAGATTAACCATTGTTACAAGCTTGAGGTGGGAGTCATTTGGTCCTGGTGTAAATTTTTGGTGTCTGTAGCCTTTTGATCAGGTCTCTCCAACACATGCGCATACCTACAGGAAGAAAACAAAATGCTCACATTATTTGGTGTTGCTTGGTGACTTTCTCTTAGAAATTTAGTAACATTTGGTGGGCCGTAGTTTGCCCACCCCTGGGCTTGATGGATTCTGTTATTGCATTGTGTAGGGTTATGCAGAAGTTGTGGCAGCTTGACAGTCCTAAGATGACTGGTCTCTTAGTATTAGCAATGTAAAAACTTTTAGTCCATTTACATTGACCATACCTGCATTTTACGTGGAGGGTGTCAATGTGTAGGATGTCGGACCTATAATACACAGGGAGTGTAGAAATATTTTTTTTTTTTTTTTTTCTTATTAGTACTGATCATGGTCTTGGGCACATTTGCGTGAATATTCTAAGTTGAAGGATATTCCCTTCTGCTTCAGTGTCCACTTTGACCAGGAGTCTTGCTGGTGTGCATTCTCTGTCCAGGATTTTCATGTTGATCTTTGTGACCTCTATATGGTTGTCAGTTGTTTACAGTATGGAATTCAAGGTCATCTTCATCAGTCACTTTAATGGTCTATGGTGCGGATTTGTTTGTGCCCACCTTCAGAGGATATCATTGGCTATACTTTTCTTGTATCAAGGTGCTCTTTTATCTTTCTTTTTTTTTTTTTTTTTTTTTTTTTTTATTATCTGCTGGCACTGGCACAATTGTGCTTACCACAGTTTCAGCATACAGGGCCAGTTGCTGGGTATTCATCATATGATTGGTGGCTTCTTTTGCATTTTGTTCACTGTATTGTCTTTTGTAAAGCATCTATAGTAGGGGGTGACACAATTACTGTTATCTTTAGTTGCTGCATGTGATTCACTTATACTTCAGGTTTTTTTTTTTTTTTTTTTTTTTTTTTTTGCTATCTGTACAGCATTCTCCAGTGTTGTTGTTTTTGGTTTGAGCTAAAAGCTCATTTTGCACTTTGTGGTATACCGTCCTCACTATCATTTGTTCAATGATCCTATCTTCCAACTTGCAGTTACTGCCATCACCATATCTAATTGCACAGAAGTTGTATTATGCAGTCTGGTTATAGATTCTTCCAGTGATTCTGTTTCATTTGTGTTAGCATCAGTATTTTGTGTTATGTTCCTCAGGACTAAACAGGTTATCCTTATTCCATGTTCTTCAAATTTCAACCATACTACCTCGGGCTGCATTTTGTCAGTGGCCATTAGCTCTCAGCTGTTGAACTTTTTAATATTCCTACTTCACCTGTGCATAGTAGGATTTCATCCATTTGGTCCTGTGAATTTTTTTTCGTTCTATGAAAAAATCATTTTGTACTGTTGACAAAATAGGCTCATAGCCTCTGCTTTGTGTGCTTTGTCCCAATTCATACTCGCATGACTTTTTTTTTTTTGTGGTCAGCCATGACTGTTTCTTCTATGATTCACAGAGTACATCATGTCTTTAGTTTGCAATTACATCAATGTTGTTAGGATGTCTTGTTTCCTTCTATGTGCACAAGGTATTTTTTTTTTTATTGTATCCCACTGCTGCTACCACAAAGAGATATGACTTGTACAACTTGGAGTGTAATGTTTATTTTCCATATGCTAACACTAGCTAAACACGGGAGCTAATTCACATTTGGGAATGGGATTTTGTCATTGGGCAACATCAACATATGTATTACAAGTGACATGAGGCCATTTGCATTTATTATATAGATTTGTTTTCTTTGTGTCTGTATATACAATATAATTCAGATGTTCAAACCTTTGCTTTTTGACTATAAGGATCCAAGTTTGAATCCCACCATGGTCAACTTAGTAGGAAGGTGTGAATCCCCCCTCTTAATGTTATCGGTCCTATGGGAGGGCAATCTCAGCATGAAGCAGCTTTGGAAAGTGGCTGAAAACCATACCACAGTTTGACCCAAGCCTTGTGAGTGAATTGGCTAGAGGGAACTCCTTGGGAACTGTTGATGGTTGGACTAGCATGAAGTGTTAAATTATCATGACAGAGGGTTTGAGTGTGCTGGCCTTATTCAGACTGTTCTTCATGCCAGATAACAATGTCTCTCTCAGAAACTAAGGTCAACTCAACGTAGTTCAGTATAAACCACAGGTGGGCTCTGTGGGTGTTAAAGACAAATGTGCCTGAGCAGGCATCTGCAACAGAAATTGGCTAGCTGCTCTTGTAGATGGGCATTCTTGAATGAGTAACCAGCCTCGTATATTATCTACATACAAGTGAAAGCACATACAATACCCTACCCTCGTCAGCCACTAGCAACTTTTGACACCAGACACAGTATTGTTTTTGTATGTGTGTGTGTGTGTGTGTGTGTATATATATATATATATCGGTCTGTTTTCTTTTTACAACTGCAACTGAAATTTTCACCATTGTGTTAAAAATGCACAATGTGCTCATAACAACAATTAATTCCATAGAATAGAACGTAAACGGATGTTTTTACATCGGAAGGTAGCATTGTGTTGTGAGTATGGTTTTATTTAACTTTATTTTTGATTTTGATCAGATCCAACTCCATGCCTGTTGAGCTGTGGTCTGGAGAGGTCAAACTTTTTAGGTTCCAGCTATTGATGCCCACCCTTCAAAAGGGGGAGGGATGATTGACCATCCAAGGTATCCACAGCACCTAGCCTCAATAGGTAGCACATATCCCTTTTCCATACAGTTGGATTGCAGCAATTTGTAGTGTTTTTTTTTTGTTTTTTTTTTTTCTCTCTTGTTCCTGCACCTTTTTCCTGTTCTCCTTTCGAATCATTAATTCTACTAGGAGGACCTACTTTGAATTGAACCACATTACAATGTAGGGCATGCATCTGACTGAATGACATGTACCAGAAATTGGAAGATCAGCTAACACTCTCCAATCACAGGTTCTACTTGGATGTCATGTTATTATTTATTTGGGTCTTTTGCACACAGTGTCCATCTTCCTTGTGATTGTAGGCATGCAGAGAGCATGGGATATAAAGTGCCTCAATCACTTTGACATAATGCACTTACTTCAGTGTCAGTATATCCTCACAGCTTGAGGTTGGTCAAATTTGTTAGATCATAGATCACAGGAGGAACAACATTTGCCAATGTCTCCATTGCAGTCAGGGTATCCCATGGTAGCTTCATCTGATCAATATCACTTCATGTCATCCAAGCACACTGTTCAGACTGAGAAACAGCAATAGCTGTTCACTACACTGCCTCAAAATTCCTGATATCCTCAATCAACATTTCTCCTGTTTGGAGAAAAACTGGTTGCTCATGCTGCCCAGGCCAACTCTGTTGGTTTGAATCAACCCCCATGATCACCTTGATTCACAGACTGAATTCTGCTTTTTTGTGTGGCTTCTACTGCTGACCATTTAGTTCAGTTTTGATATCTGCCTGTAACCTTCAGAAAAACTCATTGGCCTCGTGTGAAGGTATACCTTCCCAACCTTGATCTCCTCCACCAATGAGATGTCTGTTTCTGGTATTGATATAGTCCTAACATGGACAAGCAGCGGGGAGGACTTGAATCCAGTTGCGCAGGTATTTGTTGATACACTGTTGCATCTGCTGACTGTGAGAGAAATATCATAATTGCAATGGCTACAGAAGCTGGGTAGCAAAGTATGCTTGGGAGATGGGTTCTCTCCATGGATTCAAGTCCATCTAGTGCCACCTTTTGAACCTCTTTAATTGGGTGCTGATCAGTTAGTGGAATTTCATACAGCCTATTCAAGGCTCTTCACTGGCTTGTCTTTGACTGTCAGGATCATGTCACCCCCAATGCAGAATTGAATCTCTGAGAGAGCCTCTGAGTAAGAAGCTCCAGTTTTTCTTGGGCTTAGTCTTCATTTTTGCCCACAGGAAGAGCTTATAGTAGCACTGCAGCAGTTCATTGGCACTGACCTTAAATAGGACCAGGATAGTGATCTTCCTCTATGAATGCTCTGGAATGTGGAAGGACCATTTGTTCCTTAGTAACCACTCCTTTTGCTGTGTCTGCTTCACTCTGTAATATAAGTTTCCTGGATATAAAGAAAAGTGGTGAAATCATACACTCCATGATGCTCACCTTGAGGGCATAAACACTGCTCTGAAATATTTCATTTCCCCAACCATACTAGGGAAAGTGAAAAATTTGAGGGACATTCGAATTGACTCATAAGAAACTGATTCATACGTATTCATGAGCTCAAATCAAATCACATGAAGTTCAGCTCTATTTTGACTGATAGGATTGAGTTCCAAATCGTGTGAATGTTCCAGATGGCCAGGGAAATTTAAATTTTGCTTAGATATCCAAACACCATTCTTGTGGTACAATACCTTGCTTCCATTCCTACTGGAGGAGGAGAAGAATGAGTTATTTAGGGATGTTTGGACAATTCTTATATAACTTGTAGGATATTCCATTTATTCCAGGTGCACTACCATGATGAGATTTGTGGACAAATTTGTGAGTTTCCCTCAGCTTTAGTCCACTGTCATTAAACATGACTTCTGGATCTTGGGACCTAGGAAGGTAATTTCTAGGAGGGATTGGAACATCTTTCCAAAATTCAGAGTATATCCACCACAGTTAGTTCTAGAGTTCCTCCTGTGGTATGTTGAGTTTGCCATTCTTAGTCTTGTGAACAGCTTTTAGCACAAAGCAATCATTATTGTAAAATGATCTCCAAGACTCTCGACATTTTCTTTTGGTTCTCAGCCCCCTTACTTTAATATCTTTAAGCAGGACTTTAAGGCCTAACCTCTCATGGAATTGGCTCTCCACAATTCTGTTCTGCTCTTAATTTATCCTTTCTGAATCTGTTGTCTGTTTGGTCACTTCTCTTTCATTTCCCTTCTTGCTGTTGCCACACCAAATCACTAAAGACAAACTTCATGTACAACTCTGAAGAAAAGATCTGATCTGCTAACTATTTGGAACAGTTAGATGGTTGGTAAGTATTAATAAGAGTTCCTGAATCCAGATTCAATCAAGTAGCTCTGATTGCTTTTGGGCCACTGGATTCTTGGTTTGCTTGGAATTTCTCCAGGGTTCTGACACTCGGCAATGAGAACCTGAAAACTGTAGGTGCAATCCAGATTCATAATCCCATCATACAACTTACATTCTCCAAGGGAATTGTGTTGCCTGCACCAGTGTGCCTTATGGATATGTAAACCTCACAAGTTGTTGAATTTTCTGCTGGTTCTATGTCATCATTGAAATCATTCAGATGGATGATGTATTCTCTCCCCCTGATATATTCAGAGGGCATTCTTTGTATGTTCTAATCTTATTTACTTTTGTCTTTCCTGGATGCCACCCTATCTTTCCAGGGTGTTGGTAGTGGAGTGTCACTTTGTCTTTCTGAATAGTTATCTTACTTTCCAGACTGTTTTATCACTTTCTCTACATATGAAAGTACTTGCAATACCCTGCTCACATCAGCCACCAACCACAGGAGGTAACAGTTTCAATGGCTAAGCCACCAGAAGCATTTGCCACCAGACAGGGTATTATTGTATACATATCAGTTTCTTTCAATTTCTTTTTACAACTGAAACTGAAATTTTCAACAGTGTTAAAGTACTAAACAGGCTCATAGTAACCATTTTTAATGATGTAGAATGGAAAATAAACAGATGCATTTCACATCAGGTGTATTATTGTGCAAATATGTTACAATCTTTATCATAAAATTACATCATGAAAGCAACTGTAAAAAACATCCTTGTAGTTAATCAATATTTGATTAACAATCAAGTCTCCTTGATTTTATTAATATTTCCATGTTTATTGCCATCATCCTCAGAACATTATCTACATGTAGAAAGAATGAAAGTTAAATGTAACAAGATGTCCTTGAAGCTTATGTTTTCATCAATATGATGGAAAGTCGGAATTATTTTCTTAATTCTTCCATGTTGTTTTAAATTCTTTCTCACCTTTAATATATTTTAAATTATTTTTCACCATTTTTGCTTCATTTGAATATTGATCTTTTCTCTTAAAATTAATGTAATCTAAAAAGATTTAGTTTTGATTACATTCAATCCAGTTATCTCAAGTTTCCCAGAAGTAAAAATGTCAGAATTTAAATCCTTCAAAATTTGAAGGATCAGTCATCACTTGCAAATCAATGAAAACATTCATTGATTTTTTTCTTTTTCTATTCTTCTGAATACCTAATTGACAGATAAGAATTTGCACTCTAATTAAAATCTATTGTCCAAAGAGAATGGCTTCCTTGAATTGTGAAAATTATACTTAAATTTTTTTCTTCTTCTTTCAATACATTTAAATTTAATAATTGTATAGAAAAACTTGGTAATATTTGACAAAATGCAATAAAAACTACCAAGAATAATAGAAATTCCATGGTGTCTATTTTGCAACTGAAATATAAATTCATTGAACAACAAAGATACCTTCTGAAACTATAACATACCTTTCAAAAGTTGGCTACTTCAGAAATGAAATATGCCAATTCTCATGTATTTTGTCATGCTGAATTTGAAAATGACTGTCAAATTAGACGATTGGCTCTAGATGTAGAGATATTTAGTCAATTATGCTCTATACACATACATACAATGTATGTCTCAAATGATATTGCTTTGTAAAAATTTGCTTTGTTGTTCTGTTCTGTCAGCTACCAGAGAAATACATAAACACAAAGATAGCAATGTGTTTATTGAATAAAATTCAATCAGAAAACTCCCCTCAAAAGTTATATATATATATATATATATATATATATATATATATATATATATATATATACACTTAAACAAAGTGGACGTCATACCTAAGGTACCTTTCGGCCAACACTTTTTCAAAGGTATTCATTGGCAATATTGAATTCAAATAAAGTAAATGAGGGAAAGGTAGAACACAAGTAAAAGACAAATTTTATTTACACAGAATTAAAATTTAACGAGGTGGGATGAAAATAAATAGTTCAAGAGTATAAAATAGAAAAATGGGAACTCTTAAACCCTCCAACAGACACAAAGAACGTAGAAAATGTTCCTTTTTGTCTACACAGGCTACACTGTTGACACTTCATTGTTTTATGAAAATAGGACAACCTATCTTTAATAAAGGCTGGCAACAAAGGTCTAGTCTTGTCCTATTTTCATAAAAAAATTTATTTGTTTATAAATTTAAATGCCGTTGTGATACAGTGTACTTAGGATGAACCAATCTGAGGTTGGAGATTCACAACATGTTCCCACCTATTTGCATTCTGGTAGTCTTAGCTAGCCTGTAAGAACTACTCAGGCAGTCCATGAGTCTGCAATTGGTCAACATTTGCTTGACAACCATGTTTGTGCCTCTGCCTTTTCAGTGTTACACAGTGCTCGCACAATACATCATCTTTGAGTCTCTGAAGCTGTTTTCATTAAGAATCAACAGCTTTTTTTTTTTTTTTTTTTTTTTTTTTACGTTCCTTGTGTCTGTTGGAGGGTTTGAGAGTTCCCCTTTTTCTATTTTATACTCTTGTGGAACTATTTTCCTCACACCTCACAAAATTTTTTAATTTTGTGTAATTAAAATTTGTCTTTCAGTTGTCTTCCACCTTTCTCTTCTCATTTACTTTAAGTGTGTCTTTGTATTCATTTGAATTCAATATTGCCAACGAATACCTTTGAAAAAGTGTTGGCTGAAAGGTACCATTGGTATGATGTCCGTTTTGTTTAAGGCTATATATTTGTTTATATAATATATATTTGTTTGTCTGTGCAATTATTCAGGAATCAGCCAACATTGAGGGATTACACTTTCCCTGATACCTTTTCTCCATTTTAATGAAATCATTCTTGTTGCTCACATGAGTTTTTTGTTTTTTTTGTTTTTTTTGTTTGTTTTTTTTTTGTTTCTGTTTTGGTTCTTTTTTTTTGGGAGGGGGGGTGATAAAAATGCGAAGCTAAGAATTGGATCTTTGGCATGTTACAACCAAGGTATACTTTCCATCAGTTTTCTGTGATGTTGTAATTTTCTGCTCTTTCATTATCCAGAAAGTTGGTTGCCATGGACTTAACTGCTTCCCATGCAGTTTTTCCTTTTCCCCATATACAGTATGGTGCCGATAAATCCTGGAAAAAATAATAAAGTATTTTTTTATGAAACAAATGATTTCAATAAAAATATTTTAATGAAGCCTTATACATATATAAAGTGCAAAAATCACTTGATTTAGCCACCATCACTTTCTCCAGGTGTAATTGGAAGCTGAAGCAGGCCTGGCAATGGTGTTCTTGTCTGATAGCTATGGGTCCCTGATGACAGCTGAGAGCCTCCTTCTCCAAGATGCCCCCACACAAAATTTTTGACAACCTTGGTGATGAACTATGGCATCCTGGTGGTGTCAGAAAACTTCTTATGAGCCTTGTCAAAATTCCGGATTTATCTGCACCGCACTGTCAAAATTCCAGATTTATCTGCACCGCACTGTCAAAATTCCAGTGGTTTACATTGTTTCATATTGGGGTAAACTAATTGATGAAAAATAAAGATTCAGTTCAAACAAAAAGAATCTTTATAGATTTTATTAGATCAAAAATATGTCCAGAGTTGTTTACCAAGTTTTGTGTTAATGATTTTTGACTGAATTTTTTATTTTTTCAAAAATTTGTCTAAATTATTGATTGATTGTAATATTGAAGATGGAAGACAATAAACAACTTTTTTGCATATTGATTTCTTTCTTATTTAAAGAAAAGTAAAAATGCAAATCAAATTTGTAAAGCAAAAAATCAACAATGGATCCTAATGGGGTGTGAGGCTGTGAGCCTCTATTCTACATGGGAGTCTGCAGGACTTGCATACATGCCTGCTCTTGTAAATGAATTCTTACATTTGCTTTTAAAGAGAAATTTTTTTTTTTTTTTTTTTTTTTTTTTTTGTGTGTGTGTGAGATCATACTGGTCATAGCAAAAACTTTGATTAATATCAAATTTATGCCAGTGCTTGCTGTTTTGTATATACTTAGGTTAAAAAAAACGAAACTCTACTTACAAATATCCTCAATTTGGTTTTGGTTGTTGTTGTGCTCTCCAACCTTTTTCAGGTTTCAGTTGATCTGCATAATCATGAGGAAATTTTGAACTGAACTTTTTTTAATCAATCAGAGGAGATTGTTCTTATTCTGCTGTCCAGGGATATGTATTTTCTTTTTTATTAGTACTTAGTGTATTAATGTTGTAGGTACCAAGGTCATGATAAAAAAAAATATATAAACAGGAACATAAGTGGCAGACGTGGATTACCTCCCTTTGACATGTCACTTGGTTGTATAAAAATTGGTACATTTTCAAAAAAATTCTTTCCCTTTTTTTTTTGTTTCTTCAACAACTGCTGGCCATTTTGTAATTTTACAACTGACAGTTTCAAAAAATTATTTTTGTGGAAATAAATTACTTTAAGCAAATTAGTATCAATTAGTTTTTGCATTTTAAATTTTGCTTACCCCTACTTTAACTGAGCTGGAAGTAGTGACTACAAGCATTCATGAATTTGGCAGCATAGTAATTGAGTTCAATCCCTGGGCTGGATAGTACATAATTATTGGAAACAATATAAGTGAGCAAGACAAGATCCCTAGTTATTGGTTCTAATTTTTGTTCTATCTTTTAATCCTTCTAATCAAGGCAATAAAGCCATTAAGACATGAGGGGTTATTGAGAGTAAAAGAAAATGAGAAAACGTGAATAGAAAAAACAGAAGTTCTTCAGAAAGACAGATGGTGACTGATGTTGCATTTAGATTGAAGGTTACAGGGAATAAATCAAATGGAAGAGTTCTACATGTGAGAAATGAAGAAAAAAAAAACCCCAAAAAAACTTAGAATAGAATTTAGTTACATTTAGCTATTTTCATGGTAAAACAATGGGACTTGGTTGTAAAGCTAGTATACTTAACTTCATGCAGTTGAGGTACCAAAAAGGAAAGCTTATTTGAATAATTACCATGAAAATATTTATAGAAAAGGCACAGGGAATCCACATTACAGGGGGTGGGAAAGTGACTGAGGCAGAAATGTCAGGACTGATTAATATTACAGACCCACCCCATCTTTTTATTTAATTTTTTTTTTTTTTTTTTTTTTTGTCAAGACCTTCCAGTAGCACCAGAGCAGATATGGCAACAATATTCAATCCCTAGATGAAGGATACTTATAAATATGCAAAATGGATTCTGATGAGAAAAAAAAATGTCTGGCACAAATGATTTTCTAAGTTGATTAAAAGTGAGAAGTTTAATTTTGAGAGTTAAAATTAACAAGCCATTTCTTGCCCCCATTAACAAATGACATGGTTATTTTCAAGCTCAACTACCAGTTTTACTTTATTGGCTTTAACTGTTTACTCATTTCTTAATATTATCATCAGCATAAATACTCGGTTGTTAACTGATGATATCAGGAATATTGTTACTCATGTATATTAAATAAAGGGTTACAAGTTCAAAATTCCCTAAAGGAAGGTTATTCAGATTCAGACATGTAGGGCATAATGGATGAAATCTGGCAATAATAATAATACTAATAATGAAGATATTAGTCTTAATGTGAATAACTTCTCATTCTGGAAAATCAGATATTCAAAAATGCTTTGTGTCATTTTTCTAAGGTATATCTACTCAGATATACAAAAATGCTTTTATTTCTATGATTAGTGACATCAGCTAGTAAGAGAAGATACTTTATCAATAAACTATTATGCACATATTGCTACGCATACTATTTTTATTTAGTAACTCTGAGATTCAACCCTTTTTTTTTTTTTTTTTTTTGCTAGGGTTGTAGAATGTAGTGATTGTACTTCTGCAGAAGGATGAAATGAGCAGTCCTTGGTATGATGTAAACTATAATTGTAGGGGTTCATGTACTGCTAAACAAAATCAACCAAACTAAATCTGGCAGCAAGACATCTGATCAAGATTAGAGGTTTTGAGGAGTATGGAACCACTTCTTAATTGCTGTTGTTCCCAGGTCCCACCCTGATATGGTCGGGGAGCATAGGGTCTCGCCTATGGGCAAATAGTGAACCATCTAAACAAAAAATTAAAACACTAGGAAAGTATAAAAATACATTTTTATAGTAAAAATACCAGTAATTTAAAAAAAAAATAAAAATATAAAAAATACATTCATTATTTTAAAATGACCAATAATACATTGTATCATTTACAAAGTATATACCTCTCTTTTTTTTTTTTTTTTTAAATGCACATTTGCCCTGAAAGTATAAAATTATAATTATTTTAGTTTATAAAACTAAAATTTTTTTTAAAAAAAAAAAAAAAAAAAAAAAAAAATTTTGGCATTAAATAACCCAGAGAGATTGATATGCTACTAAACAGAATTAACCAATTACGAGTTTATCAAGGTAAAATGAAACTTATCCTTTTAAGGATAATACCAAATTTTAAATGAGATTGTTAAAAAAAAAAAAAAACTTATTAGTCTTTTATGTTTGAGGAAAATGTCGAGGATTTGAGTAAGATTACATTTTATCAACCTTTTGTGGGTTATTTAAAGCCAAAACATATTTTGGATTGTCAGAAGTTGCTTAAAGTTCTGAGTTTCTGGGAAGTTTCCCATCTAACTATTGATTGGGCTTAGACATTGCTTAACTTTCAGTGTTTTCAGCATGATTTGACTGTAAGCACACAGATGAAAAGAAAACTGAAAGCAACAGAAATATGATTCTTCAGGAGGATATTGAGAATACCATAAATGCTAATGGCAATATAACCTGCTTCTGTATAAGGAAACATATTGCATGCATTGACAGAACAGCCTGTGCTATCAAATCTTTCTCTTAAAACAACTTTTCAGGAAAATGAGTTTTTCAAGTCCTCTAACTGCTATTGCTCTTTCCAGTAGTGCCGATAGTTTCCTTCCTAACCTTTCAATTAGTGGTGTGTGAAGCATCAACAACTTGGAGCATATAAATGGAGTTTTTAGAGAAATGGAAAAGAAAGGAGGGGAAAAGGGAGGTCCACATCCGGTGCAAAGAGGTTGAAATAAAACATCACAGGGGAAAATAAACTTAAGGAATCAGCTTCGTTGGTAAAAAAAAAAAAAAAAAAAAAAAAAAACTGAACTACTATGTGATATCTGTCCTCCTTTATAGCAGCAAATGTTGGATGGTCTCAAAGATGAAGAGACTCGAGGCAATGGTGATATAGTTCTACAGGAGGATGCTAAGGATATGGACCAAGCATGTGAGCAACGATGAAGTTTTGGAGAGGATACAAACAAAGAGGAAGCTTATACTTAACATCAGGAAGAAGCAGCTGAAATTTCTGGGACATGTAATGAGAAAAGAGGGATTGGAAAATCTGATACTCACAGGGCAAATAGAGGGAAAGCAATATGTGACATAACTAGTGGGCTTAAGCTAGTGGGTGACAGGATAAGGGAGAAGTAGCAAAGGAACAAAACTTATTAAGAGGGATAGGAGGAAGTTGAGGGCCATGATTGCCTACATCCTGAAGGGACATGGCACAAAAAAAAAAAAAAGGAATAAGCATATATGCTAGGCCTAAAAAATCTCATTAGCCAGCCAAGCATAAAAATGAATATAAAATAGGAACCAGTAATACGGTGTGCTAGAAAAAACCAATAATAACAAAGAAATTATAATATGAACTCTGGTTTTTAAAAAAAAAAAAAAAAAAAAAAAAAAAAAGTACCAAGACATTAAGTCCCCAAAATTCATATACTGTTGTCCGCAAGGACACATGGCCTAGTGGATAAAACATTGGTTGCATCCAGTGACTTCACCCAAAGAATTGTGAGTTCAATTTCTGGCTATGGTACTTGTGAACAAAACTCAACTTGGAGTTTTACCAACAATACATTTTTATATTAAAAAAAATTTTTTTACTTTATTCTAATTCTCTGTGCCATGCCTCTTCCAGAGTCATGGCACATGGAACTAGAACAATCTACTCCAGCATATGAAATAAAGGGTTCAGTTTGAAATTCCATTCACCTAAAAAAAAGTCAAACATACAATAGCCAAAACATTGTGAATATGGCAATAAAGATGAGGACAGCTGTCCGAAAAATGTAAATAATAATTGATATCTACAGGACATATTGACGACAAGAGAGAAACAGTAAATAACTTTACTTAACTGGCTTATGTAAATGGATAATAGAACAGAGCAAGGGAATGATAGTAAAAAAAAAAAAAAAATGACTAAAGGCTATAAAAGATAGGAAGTTGTGAAGAGCCATGATAAACCCATGTACTGAAGGAAAGAATATACATATTCGGAATTGGAAAGACAGTATAAATTTTTGGGAAAGAGGGCTTGGAGAATATGACACTTAGAGGATATAATAAAGTCAAGAGGGAGACAGTAAGTACCCTACCTAATGAATTCATGTGTAAATGGATCACAGAATGAGGTGGGAGGGATAACGAAAAAGAAACCTTACTCGGGGATATACAGAATAAAAAACTGTAAAGAGCCATGACAGGGATATGGCATATATAATAAGAAAAAATAAAGAATGTACTTAGCAGGCAGTGTAATGTTTTTTTTTTTTTTCTTTTAATCATTTCACCCCAAGCAAGGCAATGAAGCCACTAAGATGCAAGAAGTTACTGAGTTTGAGAGAAAATAAGAGAGGACAATAAAAGAACAAGAATTAAAAAGACAGAAGATAACAACTGACATTGCATTTAAATTTTTTAAGATCAAAGTTGACTGGAAAGTAAGAAGCTGGAAGAGAGTTCCATAACGGAGAAGTGTGAGAGAAAAAAAACTATTAGCAAAGAACTTATGATTACATTTAATCATTTCAACAGTAAAATGATGAGACCTTGCCAGCAATCTAGTACTGCACTCAAATTTATAAAGTCTAGGTACCAAAGAGGAAAGCTCATCAGAACAATTACCATGAAAGTATTTATAGAAAAGGCACAGAGAAGCTACATCATTATTATGGGAAAGTGACTGAAGCCGAGATGCCAGGTCAAGACTGTAACAAAGAGGAAAGCTCATCAGAATAATTACCATGAAAGTATTTATAGAAAAGGCACAGAGAAGCTACATTATGGTGATGGGAAAGTGACTGAAGCCGAGATGCCAGGTCAAGACTGTACCAAAGAGGAAAGCTCACCAGAACAATTACCATGAAAGTATTTATAGAAAAGGCACAGAGAAGCTACGTTACGTTGATGGGAAAGTGACTGAAGCCGAGATGCCAGGTCAAGACTGTACCAAAGAGGAAAGCTCATCAGAACAATTACCATGAAAGCATTTATAGAAAAGGCACAGAGAAGCTACATTATGGTGATGGGAAAGTGACTGAAGCCGAGATGCCAGGTCAAGACTGTACGAAAGAGGAAAGCTCATCAGAATAATTACCATGAAAGTATTTATAGAAAAGGCACAGAGAAGCTACATTACGGTGATGGGAAAGTGACTGAAGCCAAGATGCCAGGTGAAGACTGTACCAAAGAAGAAAGCTCATCAGAACAATTACCATGAAAGTATTTATAGAAAAGGCACAGAGAAGCTACGTTACGTTGATGGGAAAGTGACTGAAGCCGAGATGCCAGGTCAAGACTGTACCAAAGAGGAAAGCTCATCAGAACAATTACCATGAAACTATTTATAGAAAAGGCACAGAGAAGCTACGTTACGGTGATTGGAAAGTGACTGAAGCCGAGATGCCAGGTCAAGACTGTACGAAAGAGGAAAGCTCATCAGAACAATTACCATGAAAGCATTTATAGAAAAGGCACAGAGAAGCTACGTTACGGTGATTGGAAAGTGACTGAAGCCGAGATGCCAGGTCAAGACTGTACGAAAGAGGAAAGCTCATCAGAATAATTACCATGAAAGGATTTATAGAAAAGGCACAGAGAAGCTACATTACGGTGATGGGAAAGTGACTGAAGCTGAGATGCCAGGTCAAGACTGTACGAAAGAGGAAAGCTCATCAGAACAATTACCATGAAAGCATTTATAGAAAAGGCACAGAGAAGCTACGTTACGGTGATTGGAAAGTGACTGAAGCCGAGATGCCAGGTCAAGACTGTACGAAAGAGGAAAGCTCATCAGAACAATTACCATGAAAACATTTATAGAAAAAGCACAGAGAAGCTACGTTACGGTGATTGGAAAGTGACTGAAGCCGAGATGCCAGGTCAAGACTGTACCAAAGAGGAAAGCTCATCAGAACAATTACCATGAAAGTATTTATAGAAAAGGCACAGAGAAGCTACGTTACGGTGATTGGAAAGTGACTGAAGCCGAGATGCCAGGTGAAGACTGTACCAAAGAGGAAAGCTCATCAGAACAATTACCATGAAAGTATTTATAGAAAAGGCACAGAGAAGCTACATTATGGTGATGGGAAAGTGACTGAAGCCGAGATGCCAGGTGAAGACTGTACCAAAGAAAAAAGCTCATCGGAACAATTACCATGAAAGTATTTATAGAAATGGCTCAGAGAAGCTACATTATGGTGATGGGAATGTCTGAAGCCGAGATGCCAGGTGAAGACTGTACCAAAGAAGAAAGCTCATCAGAACAATTACCATGAAACTATTTATAGAAAAGGCACAGAGAAGCTACGTTACGTTGATGGGAAAGTGATTGAAGCTGTGATGCCAGGTCAAGACTGTAACAAAGAGGAAAGCTCATCAGAACAATTACCATGAAAGTATTTATAGAAAAGGCACAGAGAAGCTACGTTACGGTGATTGGAAAGTGACTGAAACCGAGATGCCAGGTCAAGACTGTATGAAAGAGAAAAGCTCATCAGAATAATTACCATGAAAGGATTTATAGAAAAGGCACAGAGAAGCTACATTACGGTGATGGGAAAGTGACTGAAGCTGAGATGCCAGGTCAAGACTGTACGAAAGAGGAAAGCTCATCAGAACAATTACCATGAAAGCATTTATAGAAAAGGCACAGAGAAGCTACGTTACGGTGATTGGAAAGTGACTGAAGCCGAGATGCCAGGTCAAGACTGTACGAAAGAGGAAAGCTCATCAGAACAATTACCATGAAAGCATTTATAGAAAAGGCACAGAGAAGCTACGTTACGGTGATTGGAAAGTGACTGAATCCGAGATGCCAGGTCAAGACTGTACGAAAGAGGAAAGCTCATCAGAACAATTACCATGAAAGCATTTATAGAAAAGGCACAGAGAAGCTACATTACGTTGATGGGAAAGTGACTGAAGCCGAGATGCCAGGTCAAGACTGTACCAAAGAGGAAAGCTCATCAGGACAATTACCATGAAAGTATTTATAGAAAAGGCACAGAGAAGCTACGTTACGGTGATTGGAAAGTGACTGAAGCCGAGATGCCAGGTCAAGACTGTACGAAAGAGGAAAGCTCATCAGAACAATTACCATGAAAATATTTATAGAAAAAACACAGAGAAGCTACGTTACGGTGATGGGAAAGTGACTGAAGCCGAGATGCCAGGTCAAGACTGTAACAAAGAGGAAAGCTCATCAGAATAATTACCATGAAAGTATTTATAGAAAAGGCACAGAGAAGCTACATTATGGTGATGGGAAAGTGACTGAAGCCGAGATGCCAGGTCAAGACTGTACCAAAGAGGAAAGCTCATCAGAACAATTACCATGAAAGCATTTATAGAAAAGGCACAGAGAAGCTACATTATGGTGATGGGAAAGTGACTGAAGCCGAGATGCCAGGTCAAGACTGTACGAAAGAGGAAAGCTCATCAGAATAATTACCATGAAAGTATTTATAGAAAAGGCACAGAGAAGCTACATTACGGTGATGGGAAAGTGACTGAAGCCAAGATGCCAGGTGAAGACTGTACCAAAGAAGAAAGCTCATCAGAACAATTACCATGAAAGTATTTATAGAAAAGGCACAGAGAAGCTACGTTACGTTGATGGGAAAGTGACTGAAGCCGAGATGCCAGGTCAAGACTGTACCAAAGAGGAAAGCTCATCAGAACAATTACCATGAAACTATTTATAGAAAAGGCACAGAGAAGCTACGTTACGGTGATTGGAAAGTGACTGAAGCCGAGATGCCAGGTCAAGACTGTACGAAAGAGGAAAGCTCATCAGAACAATTACCATGAAAGCATTTATAGAAAAGGCACAGAGAAGCTACGTTACGGTGATTGGAAAGTGACTGAAGCCGAGATGCCAGGTCAAGACTGAACCAAAGAGGAAAGCTCATCAGAACAATTACCATGAAAGTATTTATAGAAAAGGCACAGAGAAGCTACGTTACGGTGATTGGAAAGTGACTGAAGCCGAGATGCCAGGTGAAGACTGTACCAAAGAGGAAAGCTCATCAGAACAATTACCATGAAAGTATTTATAGAAAAGGCACAGAGAAGCTACATTATGGTGATGGGAAAGTGACTGAAGCCGAGATGCCAGGTGAAGACTGTACCAAAGAAAAAAGCTCATCGGAACAATTACCATGAAAGTATTTATAGAAATGGCTCAGAGAAGCTACATTATGGTGATGGGAATGTCTGAAGCCGAGATGCCAGGTGAAGACTGTACCAAAGAAGAAAGCTCATCAGAACAATTACCATGAAAGTATTTATAGAAAAGGCACAGAGAAGCTACGTTACGTTGATGGGAAAGTGATTGAAGCTGTGATGCCAGGTCAAGACTGTAACAAAGAGGAAAGCTCATCAGAACAATTACCATGAAAGTATTTATAGAAAAGGCACAGAGAAGCTACGTTACGGTGATTGGAAAGTGACTGAAGCCGAGATGCCAGGTCAAGACTGTACGAAAGAGGAAAGCTCATCAGAATAATTACCATGAAAGGATTTATAGAAAAGGCACAGAGAAGCTACATTACGGTGATGGGAAAGTGACTGAAGCTGAGATGCCAGGTCAAGACTGTACGAAAGAGGAAAGCTCATCAGAACAATTACCATGAAAGCATTTATAGAAAAGGCACAGAGAAGCTACGTTACGGTGATTGGAAAGTGACTGAAGCCGAGATGCCAGGTCAAGACTGTACGAAAGAGGAAAGCTCATCAGAACAATTACCATGAAAGCATTTATAGAAAAGGCACAGAGAAGCTACGTTACGGTGATTAGAAAGTGACTGAAGCCGAGATGCCAGGTCAAGACTGTACGAAAGAGGAAAGCTCATCAGAACAATTACCATGAAAGCATTTATAGAAAAGGCACAGAGAAGCTACGTTACGGTGATTGGAAAGTGACTGAAGCCGAGATGCCAGGTCAAGACTGTACCAAAGAGGAAAGCTCATCAGAACAATTACCATGAAAGCATTTATAGAAAAGGCACAGAGAAGCTACATTATGGTGATGGGAAAGTGACTGAAGCGGAGATGCCAGGTGAAGACTGTACCAAAGAAGAAAGCTCATCAGAACAATTACCATGAAAGTATTTATAGAAAAGGCACAGAGAAGCTACATTACGTTGATGGGAAAGTGACTGAAGCCGAGATGCCAGGTCAAGACTGTACCAAAGAGGAAAGCTCATCAGAACAATTACCATGAAAGCATTTATAGAAAAGGCACAGAGAAGCTACATTATGGTGATGGGAAAGTGACTGAAGCCGAGATGCCAGGTCAAGACTGTACGAAAGAGGAAAGCTCATCAGAATAATTACCATGAAAGTATTTATAGAAAAGGCACAGAGAAGCTACATTACGGTGATGGGAAAGTGACTGAAGCCAAGATGCCAGGTGAAGACTGTACCAAAGAAGAAAGCTCATCAGAACAATTACCATGAAAGTATTTATAGAAAAGGCACAGAGAAGCTACGTTACGTTGATGGGAAAGTGACTGAAGCCGAGATGCCAGGTCAAGACTGTACCAAAGAGGAAAGCTCATCAGAACAATTACCATGAAACTATTTATAGAAAAGGCACAGAGAAGCTACGTTACGGTGATTGGAAAGTGACTGAAGCCGAGATGCCAGGTCAAGACTGTACGAAAGAGGAAAGCTCATCAGAACAATTACCATGAAAGCATTTATAGAAAAGGCACAGAGAAGCTACGTTACGGTGATTGGAAAGTGACTGAAGCCGAGATGCCAGGTCAAGACTGAACCAAAGAGGAAAGCTCATCAGAACAATTACCATGAAAGCATTTATAGAAAAGGCACAGAGAAGCTACATTATGGTGATGGGAAAGTGACTGAAGCGGAGATGCCAGGTCAAGACTGTACCAAAGAGGAAAGCTCATCAGAACAATTACCATGAAAGTATTTATAGAAAAGGCACAGAGAAGCTACGTTACGTTGATGGGAAAGTGATTGAAGCTGTGATGCCAGGTCAAGACTGTAACAAAGAGGAAAGCTCATCAGAACAATTACCATGAAAGTATTTATAGAAAAGGCACAGAGAAGCTACGTTACGGTGATTGGAAAGTGACTGAAGCCGAGATGCCAGGTCAAGACTGTACGAAAGAGGAAAGCTCATCAGAATAATTACCATGAAAGGATTTATAGAAAAGGCACAGAGAAGCTACATTACGGTGATGGGAAAGTGACTGAAGCTGAGATGCCAGGTCAAGACTGTACGAAAGAGGAAAGCTCATCAGAACAATTACCATGAAAGCATTTATAGAAAAGGCACAGAGAAGCTACGTTACGGTGATTGGAAAGTGACTGAAGCCGAGATGCCAGGTCAAGACTGTACGAAAGAGGAAAGCTCATCAGAACAATTACCATGAAAACATTTATAGAAAAAGCACAGAGAAGCTACGTTACGGTGATTGGAAAGTGACTGAAGCCGAGATGCCAGGTCAAGACTGTACCAAAGAGGAAAGCTCATCAGAACAATTACCATGAAAGTATTTATAGAAAAGGCACAGAGAAGCTACGTTACGGTGATTGGAAAGTGACTGAAGCCGAGATGCCAGGTGAAGACTGTACCAAAGAGGAAAGCTCATCAGAACAATTACCATGAAAGTATTTATAGAAAAGGCACAGAGAAGCTACATTATGGTGATGGGAAAGTGACTGAAGCCGAGATGCCAGGTGAAGACTGTACCAAAGAAAAAAGCTCATCGGAACAATTACCATGAAAGTATTTATAGAAATGGCTCAGAGAAGCTACATTATGGTGATGGGAATGTCTGAAGCCGAGATGCCAGGTGAAGACTGTACCAAAGAAGAAAGCTCATCAGAACAATTACCATGAAAGTATTTATAGAAAAGGCACAGAGAAGCTACGTTACGTTGATGGGAAAGTGATTGAAGCTGTGATGCCAGGTCAAGACTGTAACAAAGAGGAAAGCTCATCAGAACAATTACCATGAAAGTATTTATAGAAAAGGCACAGAGAAGCTACGTTACGGTGATTGGAAAGTGACTGAAGCCGAGATGCCAGGTCAAGACTGTACGAAAGAGGAAAGCTCATCAGAATAATTACCATGAAAGGATTTATAGAAAAGGCACAGAGAAGCTACATTACGGTGATGGGAAAGTGACTGAAGCTGAGATGCCAGGTCAAGACTGTACGAAAGAGGAAAGCTCATCAGAACAATTACCATGAAAGCATTTATAGAAAAGGCACAGAGAAGCTACGTTACGGTGATTGGAAAGTGACTGAAGCCGAGATGCCAGGTCAAGACTGTACGAAAGAGGAAAGCTCATCAGAACAATTACCATGAAAGCATTTATAGAAAAGGCACAGAGAAGCTACGTTACGGTGATTGGAAAGTGACTGAAGCCGAGATGCCAGGTCAAGACTGTACGAAAGAGGAAAGCTCATCAGAACAATTACCATGAAAGCATTTATAGAAAAGGCACAGAGAAGCTACGTTACGGTGATTGGAAAGTGACTGAAGCCGAGATGCCAGGTCAAGACTGTACCAAAGAGGAAAGCTCATCAGAACAATTACCATGAAAGCATTTATAGAAAAGGCACAGAGAAGCTACATTATGGTGATGGGAAAGTGACTGAAGCGGAGATGCCAGGTGAAGACTGTACCAAAGAAGAAAGCTCATCAGAACAATTACCATGAAAGTATTTATAGAAAAGGCACAGAGAAGCTACATTACGTTGATGGGAAAGTGACTGAAGCCGAGATGCCAGGTCAAGACTGTACCAAAGAGGAAAGCTCATCAGAACAATTACCATGAAAGTATTTATAGAAAAGGCACAGAGAAGCTACGTTACGGTGATTGGAAAGTGACTGAAGCCGAGATGCCAGGTCAAGACTGTACGAAAGAGGAAAGCTCATCAGAACAATTACCATGAAAATATTTATAGAAAAAACACAGAGAAGCTACGTTACGGTGATGGGAAAGTGACTGAAGCCGAGATGCCAGGTCAAGACTGTAACAAAGAGGAAAGCTCATCAGAATAATTACCATGAAAGTATTTATAGAAAAGGCACAGAGAAGCTACATTATGGTGATGGGAAAGTGACTGAAGCCGAGATGCCAGGTCAAGACTGTACCAAAGAGGAAAGCTCATCAGAACAATTACCATGAAAGTATTTATAGAAAAGGCACAGAGAAGCTACGTTACGTTGATGGGAAAGTGACTGAAGCCGAGATGCCAGGTCAAGACTGTACCAAAGAGGAAAGCTCATCAGAACAATTACCATGAAAGCATTTATAGAAAAGGCACAGAGAAGCTACATTATGGTGATGGGAAAGTGACTGAAGCCGAGATGCCAGGTCAAGACTGTACGAAAGAGGAAAGCTCATCAGAATAATTACCATGAAAGTATTTATAGAAAAGGCACAGAGAAGCTACATTACGGTGATGGGAAAGTGACTGAAGCCAAGATGCCAGGTGAAGACTGTACCAAAGAAGAAAGCTCATCAGAACAATTACCATGAAAGTATTTATAGAAAAGGCACAGAGAAGCTACGTTACGTTGATGGGAAAGTGACTGAAGCCGAGATGCCAGGTCAAGACTGTACCAAAGAGGAAAGCTCATCAGAACAATTACCATGAAACTATTTATAGAAAAGGCACAGAGAAGCTACGTTACGGTGATTGGAAAGTGACTGAAGCCGAGATGCCAGGTCAAGACTGAACCAAAGAGGAAAGCTCATCAGAACAATTACCATGAAAGCATTTATAGAAAAGGCACAGAGAAGCTACATTATGGTGATGGGAAAGTGACTGAAGCGGAGATGCCAGGTCAAGACTGTACCAAAGAGGAAAGCTCATCAGAACAATTACCATGAAAGTATTTATAGAAAAGGCACAGAGAAGCTACGTTACGTTGATGGGAAAGTGATTGAAGCTGTGATGCCAGGTCAAGACTGCAACAAAGAGGAAAGCTCATCAGAACAATTACCATGAAAGTATTTATAGAAAAGGCACAGAGAAGCTACGTTACGGTGATTGGAAAGTGACTGAAGCCGAGATGCCAGGTCAAGACTGTACGAAAGAGGAAAGCTCATCAGAATAATTACCATGAAAGGATTTATAGAAAAGGCACAGAGAAGCTACATTACGGTGATGGGAAAGTGACTGAAGCTGAGATGCCAGGTCAAGACTGTACGAAAGAGGAAAGCTCATCAGAACAATTACCATGAAAGCATTTATAGAAAAGGCACAGAGAAGCTACGTTACGGCGATTGGAAAGTGACTGAAGCCGAGATGCCAGGTCAAGACTGTACGAAAGAGGAAAGCTCATCAGAACAATTACCATGAAAGCATTTATAGAAAAGGCACAGAGAAGCTACGTTACGGTGATTGGAAAGTGACTGAAGCCGAGATGCCAGGTCAAGACTGTACCAAAGAGGAAAGCTCATCAGAACAATTACCATGAAAGCATTTATAGAAAAGGCACAGAGAAGCTACATTATGGTGATGGGAAAGTGACTGAAGTGGAGATGCCAGGTGAAGACTGTACCAAAGAAGAAAGCTCATCAGAACAATTACCATGAAAGTATTTATAGAAAAGGCACAGAGAAGCTACGTTACGTTGATGGGAAAGTGACTGAAGCCGAGATGCCAGGTCAAGACTGTACCAAAGAGGAAAGCTCATCAGAACAATTACCATGAAAGTATTTATAGAAAAGGCACAGAGAAGCTACGTTACGGTGATTGGAAAGTGACTGAAGCCGAGATGCCAGGTCAAGACTGTACCAAAGAGGAAAGCTCATCAGAACAATTACCATGAAAGCATTTATAGAAAAGGCACAGAGAAGCTACGTTACGGTGATTGGAAAGTGACTGAAGCCGAGATGCCAGGTGAAGACTGTACCAAAGAGGAAAGCTCATCAGAACAATTACCATGAAAGTATTTATAGAAAAGGCACAGAGAAGCTACATTATGGTGATGGGAAAGTGACTGAAGCCGAGATGCCAGGTGAAGACTGTACCAAAGAAAAAAGCTCATCAGAACAATTACCATGAAAGTATTTATAGAAATGGCTCAGAGAAGCTACATTATGGTGATGGGAATGTCTGAAGCCGAGATGCCAGGTGAAGACTGTACCAAAGAAGAAAGCTCATCAGAACAATTACCATGAAAGGATTTATAGAAAAGGCACAGAGAAGCTACATTACGTTGATGGGAAAGTGATTGAAGCTGTGATGCCAGGTCAAGACTGTAACAAAGAGGAAAGCTCATCAGAACAATTACCATGAAAGTATTTATAGAAAAGGCACAGAGAAGCTACATTATGTTGATGGGAAAGTGACTGAAGCCGAGATACCAGGTCAAGTCTGTACCAAAGAGGAAAGCTCATCAGAACAATTACCATGAAAGGATTTATAGAAATGGCACAGAGAAGCTACATTATGGTGATGGGAAAGTGACTGAAGCCAAGATGCCAGGTGAAGACTGTACCAAAGAAAAAAGTTCATCAGAACAATTACTATGAAAGTATTTATAGAAATGGCTCAGAGAAGCTACATTATGTTGATGGGAAAGTGACTGAAGCCGAGATACCAGGTCAAGACTGTACCAAAGAAGAAAGCTCATCAGAACAATTACCATGAAGGGATTTATAGAAAAGGCACAGAGAAGCTACATTACGGTGATGGGAAAGTGATTGAAGCTGTGATGCCAGGTCAAGACTGTACCAAAGAAGAAAGCTCATCAGACCAATTACCATGAAAGTATTTATAGAAAAGGCACAGAGAAGCTACATTATGGTGATGGGAAAGTGACTGAAGCCGAGATGTCAGGTGAAGACTGTACAAAGAAGAAAGCTCATCAGACCAATTACCATGAAAGTATTTATAGAAAAGGCACAGAGAAGCTACGTTACGTTGATGGGAAAGTGATTGAAGCTGTGATGCCAGGTCAAGACTGTAACAAAGAGGAAAGCTCATCAGAACAATTACCATGAAAGTATTTATAAAAAAGGCACAGAGAAGCTACATTATGTTGATGGGAAAGTGACTGAAGCCGAGATACCAGGTCAAGACTGTACCAAAGAGGAAAGCTCATCAGAACAATTACCATGAAAGGATTTATAGAAATGGCACAGAGAAGCTACATTATGGTGATGGGAATGTGTCTGAAGCCGAGATGCCAGGTGAAGACTGTACCAAAGAGGAAAGCTCATCAGAACAATTACCAAGAAAGTATTTATAGAAAAGGCACAGAGAAGCTACATTATGTTGATGGGAAAGTGACTGAAGCCGAGATACCAGGTGAAGACTGTACCAAAGAAGAAAGCTCATCAGACCAATTACCATGAAAGTATTTATAGAAAAGGCACAGAGATGCAACATTACGGTGATGGGAAAGTGACTGATGCTGTGATGGTATTGTATCCCAGTGTATATTTGGGGTATTGTATTTAGTTATAAAGTACTCCAGAAATTGATAGTGTTATAGGTGCTAAGGCTTGTCTTGACCAGCTGATTGATTAAATCAGTCTAGTCCAAATACGGGCCAAAGTGGTGTGTTCGAAATCAGAAGTAAGTAACCCTGACTCTGGAAGACCTTAGCCACCAAGATCCCACCTCCAAACATTACAGGTCATTACCTATGGCAAACAGGTAGTCTCATTCATACTTCTCTGCCGAAGTGAATTTAGCATATTCTGAAGCCCAGCTCACAGCACAAATAAGTGTAAGGAGGTCATAGAAGTGTAATACTATGTTGAGTTAAAAGTTTTTTTTCATATTTCAAATTTTAATTAATAGTCCAAACAAATTACATATGCTAAATGTTTATTCATCAAAATATATCCTATCATGTTCTATTACCCATGTTGTGCCAGAAGTTCAAGTCCGTGCTTATACGATTTGACTGGTTTAGAGGAAAAAAACTTGTACCTGTTTTCAACCTTATCTACATTGTTGAACTACTGTCTGTACAGGAAATGAGCCATGGCTTGGAAAAGGTGTTAATCTGATGGTGCAAGGGTCTGGACTTTAGGTTGGTTGAATCAACACTTCCATCCCCTTAACTTCCTGAAGTTTATACTTTATTACATTGACAGTATGTGTTGGGGTATTTTCATGTTGTAGAAGGATGCATCTTTCATTGGCCAATGTTGGGTAACAAACTTTCAAAGCATTATATACTCTTTGCAGTTGTTGAGCATAGAGGTCAACATTTACAGCATGATCATCTGAGACAAGTTCAAAGTACAACACACACTCAAAATTCCACCAAACACATAATGTGACCATCTTTTCAAGCTACCCTTGTTTGACAACAGGTTCTTAATCCTGGTCAGAGTAAAGCCACTGATTTCTTTTATTAGGATTATGAAAATAGGTCCATTTTTTTATACACACTGACAGTTTGATGCCAAAAACAGGTATCTTGAGGATTTGCTATCAGCTTTCACATATCATTGAACATGGTTCATGAGCAACTTCTTGACAGCATCTGTTCACATGGCTGACATTATAGAGATGTTGATTGATGGTGCTTTGTGAAGGACAAAGTTCTGCCAGTAATGTACAAGTGTTTGTATTTGGTTCTTGTTCAATTATTTCAAGCAAGTTCTCATTTTTCATAACTGGTTTCCCTGACATTTGTTTGTCTTCAAGGCTGGCGTCACCTTCTATGAAACATCTGAACCAGTTTTGTGCCACATGTACATTGACAATTCATGGGCCTTCCACATTATTAATTTCTTTTGCTGCTGTCCTTGCAATCAATCTGTTTTTTTTTCTACAGATAGCATAAAATGGCTCTAATTGCAATTTTTTCACTACTCATTATCAAAGCTGTAAAATAAGGAATAAACAATATTTATGTGTTATGTATGAAAATAAAGAATAAGCAATTCAGTGATAATTGGAAACAAGTTTATATCAAATTAATGATGTTACATGGAGATAAAAATTTCCAAAAAACATCAGTGAAAATCCAATAAAGATTTTGCCCCAACCTGTGAAATGAAGGAAATGGACTTTACTGAGCAGCAGTTGACTCTTTGCTTTAACTTAAAGAAATTAATGAAGTTTTATTAATTTCTGCAACTCCTTCTCAAAAAGAACATACTTTGATTTTTGTTTGAAACTTGCCTCTCTGTCTCTATTTGTATAAATCAAAGTAAAATTTTCATCACTTTCTGTAATTCCTTCTAAAAAGGAATGTTCTGACTTTTGTTTCAGACTTGCTTTTGTATGTGTGTGTGTAACAAAGGCTTAATGATTCCCACATTTGTTACATCAACAAATATAATGATTCTAACTAAAGTCCAGTTATAATTTTAAGTTTGATGGATTCATTTTCCATTACATTCTGGTAACATTTCTTTTGTGTAAATGTTCAGCTTGGACAAAAAGACCTTTTTAAATTTGAAAACATTTATTTTCTATTTTTTTGCTTTAATTGTACTTAGATAACACCCAACACAAATTATACAATGGTGACTCATATTTACTACTTATGTACATATCATCTTGTTATACCATTCAAAACTAGTTACATAAATTATAATATACACTATTGTGTTTGGTATTTATTACTCTTATGTATACTTATTTTTTAATTACTCATTGGCTTGCAGCCATATCACATTGAAACACCAATTCACATATGATTACTGAAGTTAAGCAATGTTGAACCAGGTCAGTACCTACATGAATGATTGCTTGGGAATACTAAGTGCTGTAAACTTGGATAGGCAACTGATGTAATGGATTATGGCCTGGAATGAGAAATTGAAGAGCTGAGTTTGAATTCCAGTTGGGTTCATTACATTCACTTATGTACAAACATTCTTGGAAATGCTATGAATCCATCTCTTCTCCTCCCTATTATGGGTTAAATAGTAGTAATTTTATCTGAAGATGCATTATTATCTCAAAAAAAATATTAAACTTTCAATACCTACAAAAGGTTGATAAGCTGTAAAAAAAGAAAATCAATCAATTATTTATTACTCTTACTTATATCAGGTTACATACATTCACAATCTCTTTCTACTTATATTGATATGCTTACCTCACAGTTTAGAACTATGAAGAATTCTATTTTCATTGGGTGCAACATTCTTGTATCCCACTTGACTAAGGAATTCTTCATAAATGTCTTAACTGACCACTGAGCAGAAATTTTGAAAAGTTATTCTTCCAAATTACTCGCTAATATGGCCAGACATCAGACTTATAGTTTAATATTTTTCATCAGCTCTAA
Organism: Acanthosepion lycidas; assembly: GCA_963932145.1. Classification (NCBI taxonomy): domain Eukaryota; kingdom Metazoa; phylum Mollusca; class Cephalopoda; order Sepiida; family Sepiidae; genus Acanthosepion; species Acanthosepion lycidas. Next base: position 11,296,729 of record OZ010616.1, on the reverse strand, counting down.
TTTGAGTAGTTGAGAAAATGGTCAAGTGCAATTCACTTATAGTTTGTATTATAGCACAGAGTTATACTAAGTGCCATGGGAAAATATGATATAAGTAAAATTCTATATTTATTTTCAAATTTATCAATAGAGCATTAGAGGGTAGGATTATTAATTTTGTGTTGTTGATATTAGAAGTGCAATTAGGTGTTGTCTAATTTTATTCATTTGTGATCTTTGTATTGCCCATTTTCTAGCATTGAGGATAAAATGATGTGGCTCATGAAGAAGTCTAAATGTTTTTTCATTGTTTTTCTCTTCTTCACCTGTGTATTCTGGCCTACGTATTCTAAGGTCTCTGAGGTAGAATCCTATGACTAATCCTAATTTTATTTTTTGACTGCTGTGGGAATAGGATTAATTAGGTTATTTTCATTAATGGGTTTAGGATAAACTCTAAAACTTGTTGTTACATATTGATAAGACGACACTTTATCTTATTAATACATAACAATAATAAATTATATTATCAATACATGACAATAATAAATTAGATTATCACTGTATGACAATAATAAATTAGATTATCAATACATGACAATAATTAGATTATCAATACATGACAATAATAGATTAGATTATCAATACATGACAATAATAGATTAGATTATCAATACATGACAGTAATAAATGAGATTAGCTCTTGTGATATAAACAACATAAAATTCATAATCCTAATCCTCTAACTCTATTTCTATATATCAGAATTAATGCATTAGTCGTTTGTCATAATGAATCTGTATCCTGACTTTGAGGAAGTAATTAACTAGCATAGTAAAAGTAAATGGCAACAGTACTAAGATGATGACCCACACAATAAACTCTTTGCAATTCAGCCCAAACTAGGAGAATGTATGTTGGCTTTCAAAAAATATGGAAAGGAAGGAGTAGTGCTGGCCCATTTACAAATTGGCCACACGTGAATAACCCACTCTTACTTGCTGAACAAAAACAAAATAAAACAAAGCATAATGAATCAGATATTAATATTGATTTTCAAAATACTGCTTTAATTTAAAAAGATAATCTGGGTCATCCTTTTGTAAATTTGTGTCCAGTTTCTTTCAACAGCTCAATTTTCTTAACAAATTTGTTGTTGCATTATAATGTGGGATATTTAAAATAAAGTGCTAAGTTTAGCAGGCCGTTTGTACATGTTGTGAGACAAACACGTGCAACTCCTGAAATAGCCCACAACAAAAATGGGCGACTTTCCCAAAGTATGAACTTACCAATAAAAATGTAAAAGGAAATGTGAGAAAAACAAAGACTGGTTTGTATGTGTGTGTGTGTGTATATATATATATATATATATATATATATATATATATATATATATATGAAGAAATATAGTCTTAAGATGTGCTATATTTATTGGATAAAGTGCTCAATATCAGAGATAGAGTAAATATAAAAGTATGTAATTATAAAAGTGAACATAGAAGTCAACACTTAGAGGCAACAGTCTGTTTCATGCTAGTTGCAATTGTCAGGCCCTGATGATTGCATCTAGCATGAAACAGACTGTCGCCTCTAAGTGTTGACTTCTATGTTCACTTATATATATATATATATATATATATATATATATATATATATATGTATTGATATATGATAAGGATTTCAACTGACAAAGACAATAATTATTGTATATGAATGAATGTAGCAAGTTTGTGGTCAAAGTATATGTAAGTGTTTGTGAATGATCATAAGTACATATGTGTGTAATGTTCATACATGTTTCCCCAAAGGAAATGCATATTGCCCAACCCCCTACTGCCACAAAAGGGAAGATGCAAATCTTCACTAGAGATTAAGTGTTGTATTAGCTGAAAAGTGAGCAGAAAAGAGAACAAGACAAGGTTTCCTGAAGTATATACAGTCAATTGAAAGTGTCCCTCAAGTACATACAGTCAAATGAAAGTGTCCCCAAGTAGTAATCTCAAAAATGAGGAAATTGAGGTGGAGGTAACTCTGACAAAAGGATGAAAACAAGAAAGCTGACAAACTGAAGGAAATCACCTGATGTTAGACATCAGAAATTTGAGAATTTACAATTTAACATTTTTACATCTTAAGTAAAAGATAAGTGTTTTTACATCTTAATTGAAAGATAAGTGTTCAATTAAAAGAATATTCTTTAATTTAAAAATAAAAAATGTATCTAAAAATCCATTAATAAAAGAAAAACATTTTGAGAATAAAAATATAAAATAAAACAAAAAAAAAATAATTAAAAAGCAAGAATGTAGAAACAGCAACGAATAAAACTCCAAGCCAGTAATTTGTATCAGTAACAAAAATCAATGTTGATCATTTATCAATATAAAATCAATACATATTATTTATCAATATATTCAGTAAAAACTCAAAGAAACAAAATTCTTGGCAATTAACTTTTAGAATTATCAATCATACAAATTATCAATGCAATTACTTATTATTAAAATAAATCATTTCGTAGACCAGAATGTGATTTGGTTTTGGAAAATAAAGCAATATTCCTTTATGTAATTTTTACTTTTGTTTTCATTGATATTACTTATTAACACTTCAGGTACTGTAACATACGTATATATATACCTTTATAAAAACAATATTAACTGCTATCAATGTATATGCACATTTCAAGGGACAGTGAAATGACTTGATTATTTGTTTTTCTTTAGTGGCACATCAAAACCTTGGGGTTAGTAAATGGCAAAATCTACATAATTTGTATACAGTTTTATAGATTTTATGGTGATAATAGTGGTTTTAGTCATACAAGTTTACTAATTAACCCATAACTTGGAAAAGGATACACAAGAGTATTTGCACATAAGTAAATATAATGAACCCAAATAGAATTTGAACACTGCTATCCAATTAAAAATTCTGAGCCATTATTAATTATACCAACAGGGCATTCAAGTGTATAGCAGGGAAATAATTAAACATAACAGACACAAATGGAATTGGAAGTCAGCTTTCTAATTAATAATTCTGAGCTATTATCCATTATACCACAAATACATCGAAGTTTATAGCAGTGAAATAAGTAAATATAACAAACCCAACTGGAATTGGAAATCAGCTCTCTAATTAATAATTCTGAGCCATTATACATTATATCAAAAATACATCCATGTTTATAGCAGTGAAATAAGTAAATATAACAAACCCAACTGGAATTGGAAGTCAGCTCTCTAATTAATAATTCTGAGTCATTATCCATTATATCACAAATACATCCAAGTTTATAGCAGTGAAATAAGTAAATATAACAAACCCAACTGGAATTGGAAATCACCTCTCTAATTAATAATACTGAGCCATTATCCATTATATCAAAAATACATCCAAGTTTATAGCAGTGAAATAAGTAAATATAACAAACCCAACTGGAATTGGAAGTCAGCTCTCTAATAAATAATTCTGAGCCATTATCCATTATATCAAAAATACATCCATGTTTATAGCATTGAAATAAGTAAATATAACAAACCCAACTGGAATAGGAAGTCAGCACTCTAATTAATAATTCTGAACCATTATCCATTATATCACAAATACATCCAAGTTTATAGCAGTGAAATAAGTAAATATAACAAACCCATCCGGAATTGGAAATCACCTCTCTAATTAATAATACTGAGCAATTATCCATTATACCACAAATACATCCATGTTTATAGCAGTGAAATAAGTAAATATAACAAACCCAAATGGAATTGGAAATCAGCTCTCTAATTAATAATTCTGAGCCATTATCCATTATATCACAAATACATCCAAGTTTATAGCAGTGAAATAAGTAAATATAACAAACCCAACTGGAATTGGAAATCACCTCTCTAATTAATAATACTGAGCAATTATCCATTATACCACAAATACATCCAAGTTTATAGCAGTGAAATAAGTAAATATAACAAACCCAACTGGAATTGGAAATCAGCTCTCTAATTAATAATACTGAGCAATTATCCATTATATCAAAAATACATCCAAGTTTATAGCAGTGAAATAAGTAAATATAACAAACCCAACTGGAATTGGAAATCAGCTCTCTAATTAATAATTCTGAGCCATTATACATTATATCAAAAATACATCCATGTTTATAGCAAGGAAATAAGTAAATATAACAAACCCAACTGGAATTGGAAGTCAGCTCTCTAATAAATAATTCTGAGCCATTATCCATTATATCAAAAATACATCCATGTTTATAGCAATGAAATAAGTAAATATAACAAACCCAACTGGAATAGCAAGTCAGCTCTCTAATTAATAATTCTGAACCATTATCCATTATATCACAAATACATCCAAGTTTATAGCAGTGAAATAAGTAAATATAACAAACCCATCTGGAATTGGAAATCACCTCTCTAATTAATAATACTGAGCAATTATCCATTATACCACAAATACATCCATGTTTATAGCAGTGAAATAAGTAAATATAACAAAGCCAACTGGAATTGGAAATCACCTCTCTAATTAATAATACTGAGCCATTATCCATTATATCAAAAATACATCCAAGTTTATAGCAGTGAAATAAGTAAATATAACAAACCCAACTGGAATTGGAAATCACCTCTCTAATTAATAATACTGAGCCATTATCCATTATACCACAAATACATCTAAGTTTATAGCAGTGAAATAAGTAAATATAAAAAACCCAACTGGAATTGGAAGTCAGCTCTCTAATTAATAATTCTGAACCATTATCCATCATATCAAAAATACATCCATGTTTATAGCAGTGAAATAAGTAAAGATAACAAACCCAACTGGAATAGGAAGTCAGCTCTCTAATTAATAATTCTGAGCCATTATCCATTATATCACAAATACATCCAAGTTTATAGCAGTGAAATAAGTAAATATAACAAACCCAACTGGAATTGGAAATCACCTCTCTAATTAATAATATTGAGCAATTATCCATTATACCACAAATACATCCAAGTTTATAGCAGTGAAATAAGTAAATATAACAAACCCAACTGGAATTGGAAGTCAGCTCTCTAATTAATAATTCTGAGCCATTATCCATTATATCACAAATACATCCAAGTTTATAGCAGTGAAATAAGTAAATATAACAAACCCAACTGGAATTGGAAATCACCTCTCTAATTTATAATACTGAGCCATTATCCATTATACCACAAATACATCCAAGTTTATAGCAGTGAAATAAGTAAATATAACAAACCCAACTGGAATTGGAAATCAGCTCTCTAATAATAATTCTGAGCCATTATCCATTATATCAAAAATTCATCCATGTTTATAGCAGTGAAATAAGTAAATATAACAAAGCCAACTGGAATTGGAAATCAGCTCTCTAATTAATAATACTGAGCCAATATCCATTATATCAAAAATACATCCAAGTTTATAGCAGTGAAATAAGTAAATATAACAAACCCAACTGGAATAGGAAGTCAGCTCTCTAATTAATAATTCTGAGCCATTATCCATTATATCACAAATACATCCATGTTTATAGCAGTGAAATAAGTAAATATAACAAACCCAACTGGAATAGGAAGTCAGCTCTCTAATTAATAATTCTGAGCCATTATCCATTATACCACAAATACATCCATGTTTATAGCAGTGAAATAAGTAAATATAACAAACCCAACTGGAATAGGAAGTCAGCTCTCTATTTAATAATTCTGTGCCATTATCCATTATATCACAAATACATGCATGTTTATAGCAGTGAAATAAGTAAATATAACAAACCCAACTGGAATTGGAAGTCAGCTCTCTAATTAATAATTCTGTGCCATTATCCATTATATCACAAATACATCCATGTTTATAGCAGTGAAATAAGTAAATATAACAAACCCAACTGGAATAGGAAGTCAGCTCTCTAATTAATAATTCTGAGCCATTATCCATTATACCACAAATACATCCATGTTTATAGCAGTGAAATAAGTAAATATAACAAACCCAACTGGAATAGGAAGTCAGCTCTCTAATTAATAATTCTGAGCCATTATCCATTATACCACAAATACATCCATGTTTATAGCAGTGAAATAAGTAAATATAACAAACCCAACTGGAATAGGAATTCAGCTCTCTAATTAATAATTCTGAGCCATTATGCATTATACCACAAATGCATCCATGTTTATAGCAGTGAAATAAGTAAATATAACAAACCCAACTGGAATAGGAAGTCAGCTCTCTAATTAATAATTCTGAGCCATTATCCATTATACCACAAATACATCCATGTTTATAGCAGTGAAATAAGTAAATATAACAAACCCAACTGGAATAGGAAATCACCTCTCTAATTAATAATACTGAGCAATTATCCATTATACCACAAATACATCCAAGGTTATAGCAGTGAAATAAGTAAATATAACAAACCCAACTGGAATTGGAAATCACCTCTCTAATTAATAATACTGAGCCAATATCCATTATATCAAAAATACATCCAAGTTTATAGCAGTGAAATAAGTAAATATAACAAACCCAACTGGAATAGGAAGTCAGCTCTCTAATTAATAATTCTGAGCCATTATCCATTATATCACAAATACATCCATGTTTATAGCAGTGAAATAAGTAAATATAACAAACCCAACTGGAATAGGAAGTCAGCTCTCTAATTAATAATTCTGAGCCATTATCCATTATACCACAAATACATCCATGTTTATAGCAGTGAAATAAGTAAATATAACAAACCCAACTGGAATAGGAAGTCAGCTCTCTATTTAATAATTCTGTGCCATTATCCATTATATCACAAATACATGCATGTTTATAGCAGTGAAATAAGTAAATATAACAAACCCAACTGGAATTGGAAGTCAGCTCTCTAATTAATAATTCTGTGCCATTATCCATTATATCACAAATACATCCATGTTTATAGCAGTGAAATAAGTAAATATAACAAACCCAACTGGAATAGGAAGTCAGCTCTCTAATTAATAATTCTGAGCCATTATCCATTATACCACAAATACATCCATGTTTATAGCAGTGAAATAAGTAAATATAACAAACCCAACTGGAATAGGAAGTCAGCTCTCTAATTAATAATTCTGAGCCATTATCCATTATACCACAAATACATCCATGTTTATAGCAGTGAAATAAGTAAATATAACAAACCCAACTGGAATAGGAATTCAGCTCTCTAATTAATAATTCTGAGCCATTATGCATTATACCACAAATGCATCCATGTTTATAGCAGTGAAATAAGTAAATATAACAAACCCAACTGGAATAGGAAGTCAGCTCTCTAATTAATAATTCTGAGCCATTATCCATTATACCACAAATACATCCATGTTTATAGCAGTGAAATAAGTAAATATAACAAACCCAACTGGAATAGGAAGTCAGCTCTCTAATTAATAATTCTGTGCCATTATCCATTATATCACAAATACATCCATGTTTATAGCAGTGAAATAAGTAAATATAACAAACCCAACAGGAATTGGAAGTCAGCTCTCTAATTAATAATTCTGTGCCATTATCCATTATATCACAAATACATCCATGTTTATAGCAGTGAAATAAGTAAATATAACAAACCCAACTGGAATAGGAATTCAGCTCTCTAATTAATAATTCTGAGCCATTATCCATTATACCACAAATACATCCATGTTTATAGCAGTGAAATAAGTAAATATAACAAACCCAACTGGAATAGGAAGTCAGCTCTCTAATTAATAATTCTGAGCCATTATCCATTATACCACAAATACATCCAAGTTTATAGCAGTAAAATAAGTAAATATAAAAAACCAACTGGAATTGGAAGTCAGCTCTCTAATTAATAATTCTGAGCCATTATCCATTATATCAAAAATACATCCATGTTTATAGCAGTGAAATAAGTAAATATAACAAACCCAACAGGAATAGGAAGTCAGCTCTCTAATTAATAATTCTGAGCCATTATCCATTATATCAAAAATACATCCAAGTTTATAGCAGTGAAATAAGTAAATATAACAAACACAACTTGAATTGGAAATCACCTCTCTAATTAATAATACTGAGCCATTATCCATTATACCACAAATACATCCAAGTTTATAGCAGTGAAATAAGTAAATATAACAAACCCAACTGGAATAGGAAGTCAGCTCTCTAATTAATAATTCTGAGCCATTATCCATTATACCACAAATACATCCAGGTTTATAGCAGTGAAATAAGTAAATATAACAAACCCAACTGGAATTGGAAATCAGCTCTCTAATTAATAATTCTGAGCCATTATCCATTCTACCACAAATAGATCCAAGTTTATAGCAGTGAAATAAGTAAATATAACAAACCCAACTGGAATTGGAAATCAGCTCTCTAATTAATAATTCTGAGCCATGATCCATTATATCAAAAATACATCCATGTTTATAGCAGTGAAATAAGTAAATATAACAAACCCAACTGGAATTGGAATACAGCTCATTAATTAATAATTCTGAGCCATTATCCATTATATCAAAAATACATCCAAGTTTATAGCAGTGAAATAAGTAAATATAAAAAACCCACCTGGAATTGGAAGTCAGCTCTCTAATTAATAATTCTGAGCCATTATCCATTATATCAAAAATACATCCATGTTTATAGCAGTGAAATAAGTAAATAAAACAAACCCAACTGGAATAGGAAGTCAGCTCTCTAATTAATAATTCTGAGCCATTATCCATTATATCAAAAATACATCCAAGTTTATAGCAGTGAAATAAGTAAATATAACAAACCCAACTGCAATAGGAAGTCAGCTCTCTAATTAATAATTCTGAGCCATTATCCATTATACCACAAATACATCCATGTTTATAGCAGTGAAATAAGTAAATATAACAAACCGAACTGGAATTGGAAGTCAGCTCTCTAATTAATAATTCTGAGCCATTATCCATTATACCACAAATACATCCAGGTTTATAGCAGTGAAATAAGTAAATATAAAAAACCCAACTGGAATTGGAAATCAGCTCTCTAATTAATAATTCTGAACCATGATCCATTATATCAAAAATACATCCATGTTTATAGCAGTGAAATAAGTAAATATAACAAACCCAACTGGAATTGGAATACAGCTCATTAATTAATAATTCTGAGCCATTATCCATTATATCAAAAATACATCCAAGTTTATAGCAGTGAAATAAGTAAATATAACAAACCCAACTGGAATAGGAAGTCAGCTCTCTAATTAATAATTCTGAGCCATTATCCATTATACCACAAATACATCCATGTTTATAGCAGTGAAATAAGTAAATATAACAAACCGAACTGGAATTGGAAGTCAGCTCTCTAATTAATAATTCTGAGCCATTATCCATTATACCACAAATACATCCAGGTTTACAGCAGTGAAATAAGTAAATATAAAAAACCCAACTGGAATTGGAAATCAGCTCTCTAATTAATAATTCTGAGCCATGATACATTATATCAAAAATACATCCATGTTTATAGCAGTGAAATAAGTAAATATAACAAACCCAACTGGAATTGGAATACAGCTCATTAATTAATAATTCTGAGCCATTATCCATTATATCAAAAATACATCCAAGTTTATAGCAGTGAAATAAGTAAATATAAAAAACCCACCTGGAATTGGAAGTCAGCTCTCTAATTAATAATTCTGAGCCATTATCCATTATACCACAAATACATCCATGTTTATAGCAGTGAAATAAGTAAATAAAACAAACCCAACTGGAATAGGAAGTCAGCTCTCTAATTAATAATTCTGAGCCATTATCCATTATATCAAAAATACATCCAAGTTTATAGCAGTGAAATAAGTAAATATAACAAACCCAACTGGAATAGGAAGTCAGCTCTCTAATTAATAATTCTGAGCCATTATCCATTATACCACAAATACATCCATGTTTATAGCAGTGAAAAAAGTAAATATAACAAACCCAACTGGAATAGGAAGTCAGCTCTCTAATTAATAATTCTGAGCCATTATCCATTATACCACAAATACATCCAGGTTTATAGCAGTGAAATAAGTAAATATAAAAAACCCAACTGGAATTGGAAGTCAGCTCTCTAATTAATAATTCTGAGCCATTATCCATTATACCACAAATACATCCAGGTTTATAGCAGTGAAATAAGTAAATATAACAAACCCAACTGGAATTGGAAGTCAGCTCTCTAATTAATAATTCTGAGCCATTATCCATTATACCACAAATACATCCAGGTTTATAGCAGTGAAATAAGTAAATATAAAAAACCCAACTGGGATTGGAAGTCAGCTCTCTAATTAATAATTCTGAGCCATTATCCATTATACCACAAATACATCCATGTTTATAGCAGTGAAATAAGTAAATAAAACAAACCCAACTGGAATAGGAAGTCAGCTCTCTAATTAATAATTCTGAGCCATTATCCATTATATCAAAAATACATCCAAGTTTATAGCAGTGAAATAAGTAAATATAACAAACCTAACTGGAATAGGAAGTCAGCTCTCTAATTAATAATTCTGAGCCATTATCCATTATACCACAAATACATCCATGTTTATAGCAGTGAAATAAGTAAATATAACAAACCCAACTGGAATAGGAAGTCAGCTCTCTAATTAATAATTCTGAGCCATTATCCATTATATCAAAAATACATCCAAGTTTATAGCAGTGAAATAAGAAAATATAACAAACCCAACTGGAATAGGAAGTCAGCTCTCTAATTAATAATTCTGAGCCATTATCCATTATACCACAAATACATCCATGTTTATAGCAGTGAAATAAGTAAATATAACAAACCGAACTGGAATTGGAAGTCAGCTCTCTAATTAATAATTCTGAGCCATTATCCATTATACCACAAATACATCCAGGTTTATAGCAGTGAAATAAGTAAATATAAAAAACCCAACTGGGATTGGAAGTCAGCTCTCTAATTAATAATTCTGAGCCATTATCCATTATATAAAAAATACATCCATGTTTATAGCAGTGAAATAAGTAAATATAACAAACCCAACTGGAATAGGAAGTCAGCTCTCTAATTAATAATTCTGAGCCATTATCCATTATATCAAAAATACATCCAAGTTTATAGCAGTGAAATAAGTAAATATAACAAACACAACTTGAATTGGAAATCACCTCTCTAATTAATAATACTGAGCCATTATCCATTATACCACAAATACATCCAAGTTTGTAGCACTGAAATAAGTAAATATAACAAACCCAACTGGAATTGGAAGTCAGCTCTCTAATTAATAATTCTGAGCCATTATCCATTATATCAAAAATACATCCAAGTTTATAGCAGTGAAATAAGTAAATATAACAAACCCAACTGGAATTGGAAATCAGCTCTCTAATTAATAATTCTGAGCCATGATCCATTATATCAAAAATACATCCATGTTTATAGCAGTGAAATAAGTAAATATAACAAACCCAACTGGAATTGGAATACAGCTCATTAATTAATAATTATGAGACATTATCCATTATATCAAAAATACATCCAAGTTTATAGCAGTGAAATAAGTAAATATTAAAAACCCAACTGGAATTGGAAGTCAGCTCTCTAATTAATAATTCTGAGCCATTATCAATTATACTACAAATACATCCATGTCTATAGCAGTGAAATAAGTAAATAAAACAAACCCAACTGGAATTGGAAATTACCTCTCTAATTAATAATACTGAGCCATTATCCATTATATCAAAAATACATCCAAGTTTATAGCAGTGAAATAAGTAAATATAACAAACCCAACTGGAATAGGAAGTCAGCTCTCTAATTAATAATTCTGAGCCATTATCCATTATACCACAAATACATCCAGGTTTATAGCAGTGAAATAAGTAAATATAAAAAACCCAACTGGGATTGGAAGTCAGCTCTCTAATTAATAATTCTGAGCCATTATCCATTATATCAAAAATACATCCATGTTTATAGCAGTGAAATAAGTAAATATAACAAACCCAACTGGAATAGGAAGTCAGCTCTCTAATTAATAATTCTGAGCCATTATCCATTATATCAAAAATACATCCAAGTTTATAGCAGTGAAATAAGTAAATATAACAAACCCAACTGGAATAGGAAGTCAGCTCTCTAATTAATAATTCTTAGCCATTATCCATTATACCACAAATACATCCATGTTTATAGCAGTGAAATCAGTAAATATAACAAACCGAACTGGAATTGGAAGTCAGCTCTCTAATTAATAATTCTGAGCCATTATCCATCATACCACAAATACATCCAGGTTTATAGCAGTGAAATAAGTAAATATAAAAAACCCAACTGGGATTGGAAGTCAGCTCTCTAATTAATAATTCTGAGCCATTATCCATTATACCACAAATACATTCAAGTTTATAGCAGTGAAATAAGTAAATATAACAAACCCAACTGGAATTGGAAGTCAGCTCTCTAATTAATAATTCTGAGCCATTATCCATTATACCACAAATACATCCAAGTTTATGGCAGTGAAATAAGTAAATATAACAAACCCAACTGGAATAGGAAGTCAGCTCTCTAATTAATAATTCTGAGCCATTATCCATTATACCACAAATACATCCAGGTTTATAGCAGTGAAATAAGTAAATATAAAAAACCCAACTGGAATTGGAAGTCAGCTCTCTAATTAATAATTCTGAGCCATTATCCATTATACCACAAATACATCCAGGTTTATAGCAGTGAAATAAGTAAATATAACAAACCCAACTGGAATTGGAAGTCAGCTCTCTAATTAATAATTCTGAGCCATTATCCATTATACCACAAATACATCCAGGTTTATAGCAGTGAAATAAGTAAATATAAAAAACCCAACTGGGATTGGAAGTCAGCTCTCTAATTAATAATTCTGAGCCATTATCCATTATACCACAAATACATCCATGTTTATAGCAGTGAAATAAGTAAATAAAACAAACCCAACTGGAATAGGAAGTCAGCTCTCTAATTAATAATTCTGAGCCATTATCCATTATATCAAAAATACATCCAAGTTTATAGCAGTGAAATAAGTAAATATAACAAACCTAACTGGAATAGGAAGTCAGCTCTCTAATTAATAATTCTGAGCCATTATCCATTATACCACAAATACATCCATGTTTATAGCAGTGAAATAAGTAAATATAACAAACCCAACTGGAATAGGAAGTCAGCTCTCTAATTAATAATTCTGAGCCATTATCCATTATATCAAAAATACATCCAAGTTTATAGCAGTGAAATAAGAAAATATAACAAACCCAACTGGAATAGGAAGTCAGCTCTCTAATTAATAATTCTGAGCCATTATCCATTATACCACAAATACATCCATGTTTATAGCAGTGAAATAAGTAAATATAACAAACCGAACTGGAATTGGAAGTCAGCTCTCTAATTAATAATTCTGAGCCATTATCCATTATACCACAAATACATCCAGGTTTATAGCAGTGAAATAAGTAAATATAAAAAACCCAACTGGGATTGGAAGTCAGCTCTCTAATTAATAATTCTGAGCCATTATCCATTATATAAAAAATACATCCATGTTTATAGCAGTGAAATAAGTAAATATAACAAACCCAACTGGAATAGGAAGTCAGCTCTCTAATTAATAATTCTGAGCCATTATCCATTATATCAAAAATACATCCAAGTTTATAGCAGTGAAATAAGTAAATATAACAAACACAACTTGAATTGGAAATCACCTCTCTAATTAATAATACTGAGCCATTATCCATTATACCACAAATACATCCAAGTTTGTAGCACTGAAATAAGTAAATATAACAAACCCAACTGGAATTGGAAGTCAGCTCTCTAATTAATAATTCTGAGCCATTATCCATTATATCAAAAATACATCCAAGTTTATAGCAGTGAAATAAGTAAATATAACAAACCCAACTGGAATTGGAAATCAGCTCTCTAATTAATAATTCTGAGCCATGATCCATTATATCAAAAATACATCCATGTTTATAGCAGTGAAATAAGTAAATATAACAAACCCAACTGGAATTGGAATACAGCTCATTAATTAATAATTATGAGACATTATCCATTATATCAAAAATACATCCAAGTTTATAGCAGTGAAATAAGTAAATATTAAAAACCCAACTGGAATTGGAAGTCAGCTCTCTAATTAATAATTCTGAGCCATTATCAATTATACTACAAATACATCCATGTCTATAGCAGTGAAATAAGTAAATAAAACAAACCCAACTGGAATTGGAAATTACCTCTCTAATTAATAATACTGAGCCATTATCCATTATATCAAAAATACATCCAAGTTTATAGCAGTGAAATAAGTAAATATAACAAACCCAACTGGAATAGGAAGTCAGCTCTCTAATTAATAATTCTGAGCCATTATCCATTATACCACAAATACATCCAGGTTTATAGCAGTGAAATAAGTAAATATAAAAAACCCAACTGGGATTGGAAGTCAGCTCTCTAATTAATAATTCTGAGCCATTATCCATTATATCAAAAATACATCCATGTTTATAGCAGTGAAATAAGTAAATATAACAAACCCAACTGGAATAGGAAGTCAGCTCTCTAATTAATAATTCTGAGCCATTATCCATTATATCAAAAATACATCCAAGTTTATAGCAGTGAAATAAGTAAATATAACAAACCCAACTGGAATAGGAAGTCAGCTCTCTAATTAATAATTCTTAGCCATTATCCATTATACCACAAATACATCCATGTTTATAGCAGTGAAATCAGTAAATATAACAAACCGAACTGGAATTGGAAGTCAGCTCTCTAATTAATAATTCTGAGCCATTATCCATCATACCACAAATACATCCAGGTTTATAGCAGTGAAATAAGTAAATATAAAAAACCCAACTGGGATTGGAAGTCAGCTCTCTAATTAATAATTCTGAGCCATTATCCATTATACCACAAATACATTCAAGTTTATAGCAGTGAAATAAGTAAATATAACAAACCCAACTGGAATTGGAAGTCAGCTCTCTAATTAATAATTCTGAGCCATTATCCATTATACCACAAATACATCCAAGTTTATGGCAGTGAAATAAGTAAATATAACAAACCCAACTGGAATAGGAAGTCAGCTCTCAAATTAATAATTCTGAGCCATTATCCATTATACCACAAATACATCCATGTTTATAGCAGTGAAATAAGTAAATATAACAAACCCAACTGGAATAGGAAGTCAGCTCTCTAATTAATAATTCTGAGCCATTATACATTATATCAAAAATACATCCATGTTTATAGCAGTGAAATAAGTAAGTATAACAAACCCAACTGGAATTGGAAGTCAGCTCTCTAATTAATAATTCTGAGCCATTATCCATTATACCACAAATACATCCATGTTTATAGCAGTGAAATAAGTAAATATAACAAACCCAACTGGAATAGGAAGTCAGCTCTCAAATTAATAATTCTGAGCCATTATCCATTATACCACAAATACATCCAGGTTTATAGCAGTGAAATAAGTAAATATAAAAAACCCAACTGGAATTGGAAGTCAGCTATCTAATTAATAATTCTGAGCCATTATCCATTATACTACAAATACATCCATGTCTATAGCAGTGAAATAAGTAAATAAAACAAACCCAACTGGAATTGGAAATTACCTCTCTAATTAATAATACTGAGCCATTATCCATTATATCAAAAATACATCCAAGTTTATAGCAGTGAAATAAGTAAATATAACAAACCCAACTGGAATAGGAAGTCAGCTCTCTAATTAATAATTCTGATCCATTATCCATTATACCACAAATACATCCAGGTTTATAGCAGTGAAATAAGTAAATATAAAAAACCCAACTGGGATTGGAAGTCAGCTCTCTAATTAATAATTCTGAGCCATTATCCATTATATCAAAAATACATCCATGTTTATAGCAGTGAAATAAGTAAATATAACAAACCCAACTGGAATAGGAAGTCAGCTCTCTAATTAATAATTCTGAGCCATTATCCATTATATCAAAAATACATCCAAGTTTATAGCAGTGAAATAAGTAAATATAACAAACCCAACTGGAATAGGAAGTCAGCTCTCTAATTAATAATTCTTAGCCATTATCCATTATACCACAAATACATCCATGTTTATAGCAGTGAAATCAGTAAATATAACAAACCGAACTGGAATTGGAAGTCAGCTCTCTAATTAATAATTCTGAGCCATTATCCATCATACCACAAATACATCCAGGTTTATAGCAGTGAAATAAGTAAATATAAAAAACCCAACTGGGATTGGAAGTCAGCTCTCTAATTAATAATTCTGAGCCATTATCCATTATACCACAAATACATTCAAGTTTATAGCAGTGAAATAAGTAAATATAACAAACCCAACTGGAATTGGAAGTCAGCTCTCTAATTAATAATTCTGAGCCATTATCCATTATACCACAAATACATCCAAGTTTATGGCAGTGAAATAAGTAAATATAACAAACCCAACTGGAATAGGAAGTCAGCTCTCAAATTAATAATTCTGAGCCATTATCCATTATACCACAAATACATCCATGTTTATAGCAGTGAAATAAGTAAATATAACAAACCCAACTGGAATAGGAAGTCAGCTCTCTAATTAATAATTCTGAGCCATTATACATTATATCAAAAATACATCCATGTTTATAGCAGTGAAATAAGTAAGTATAACAAACCCAACTGGAATTGGAAGTCAGCTCTCTAATTAATAATTCTGAGCCATTATCCATTATACCACAAATACATCCATGTTTATAGCAGTGAAATAAGTAAATATAACAAACCCAACTGGAATAGGAAGTCAGCTCTCAAATTAATAATTCTGAGCCATTATCCATTATACCACAAATACATCCATGTTTATAGCAGTGAAATAAGTAAATATAACAAACCCAACTGGAATAGGAAGTCAGCTCTCTAATTAATAATTCTGAGCCATTATACATTATATCAAAAATACATCCATGTTTATAGCAGTGAAATAAGTAAGTATAACAAACCCAACTGGAATTGGAAGTCAGCTCTCTAATTAATAATTCTGAGCCATTATCCATTATACCACAAATACATCCATGTTTATAGCAGTGAAATAAGTAAATATAACAAACCCAACTGGAATAGGAAGTCAGCTCTCAAATTAATAATTCTGAGCCATTATCCATTATACCACAAATACATCCATGTTTATAGCAGTGAAATAAGTAAATATAACAAACCCAACTGGAATAGGAAGTCAGCTCTCTAATTAATAATTCTGTGCCATTATCCATTATATCACAAATACATCCATGTTTATAGCAGTGAAATAAGTAAATATAAAAAACCCAACTGGAATTGGAAGTCAGCTCTCTAATTAATAATTCTGAGCCATTATCCATTATACCACAAATACATCCTGGTTTATAGCAGTGAAATAAGTAAATATAACAAACCCAACTGGGATTGGAAGTCAGCTCTCTAATTAATAATTCTGAGCCATTATCCATTATACCACAAATACATTCAAGTATATAGCAGTGAAATAAGTAAATATACAAACCCAACTGGAATTGGAAGTCAGCTCTCTAATTAATAATTCTGAGCCATTATCCATTATACCACAAATACATCCAGGTTTATAGCAGTGAAATAAGTAAATATAAAAAACCCAACTGGGATTGGAAGTCAGCTCTCTAATTAATAATTCTGAGCCATTATCCATTATACCACAAATACATCCAAGTTTATGGCAGTGAAATAAGTAAATATAACAAACCCAACTGGAATAGGAAGTCAGCTCTCTAATTAATAATTCTGAGCCATTATCCATTATACCACAAATACATCCATGTTTATAGCAGTGAAATAAGTAAATATAACAAACCCAACTGGAATTGGAAGTCAGCTCTCTAATTAATAATTCTGAGCCATTATCCATTATACCACAAATACATCCATGTTTATAGCAGTGAAATAAGTAAATATAAAAAACCCAACTGGGATTGGAAGTCAGCTCTCTAATTAATAATTCTGAGCCATTATCCATTATACCACAAATACATTCAAGTTTATAGCAGTGAAATAAGTAAATATAACAAACCCAACTGGAATTGGAAGTCAGCTCTCTAATTAATAATTCTGAGCCATTATACATTATATCACAAATACATCCATGTTTATAGCAGTGAAATAAGTAAATATAACAAACCCAACTGGAATAGGAAGTCAGCTCTCTAATTAATAATTCTGAGCCATTATCCATTATACCACAAATACATTCAAGTTTATAGCAGTGAAATAATTAAATATAACAAACCCAACTGGAATTGGAAGTCAGCTCTCTAATTAATAATTCTGAGCCATTATCCATTATATCACAAATACATCTAGGTTTATAGCAGTGAAATAAGTAAATATAACAAACCCAACTGGAATAGGGAGTCAGCTCTCTAATTAATAATTCTGAGCCATTATACATTATATCACAAATACATCCAAGTTTATGGCAGTGAAATAAGTAAATATAACAAACCCAAATGGAATTGGAAGTCAGCTCTCTAATTAATAATTCTGAGCCATTATCCATTATATCACAAATACATCCATGTTTATAGCAGTGAAATAAGTAAATATAACAAACCCAACTGGAATTGGAAGTCAGCTCTCTAATTAATAATTCTGAGCCATTATCCATTATACCACAAATACATCCAGGTTTATAGCAGTGAAATAAGTAAATATAAAAAACCCAACTGGGATTGGAAGTCAGCTCTCTAATTAATAATTCTGAGCCATTATCCATTATACCACAAATACATTCAAGTTTATAGCAGTGAAATAGGTAAATATAACAAAACCAACTGGAATTGGAAGTCAGCTCTCTAATTAATAATTCTGAGCCATTATCCATTATACCACAAATACATTCAAGTTTATAGCAGTGAAATAAGTAAATATAACAAACCCAACTGGAATTGGAAGTCAGCTCTCTAATTAATAATTCTGAGCCATTATACATTATATCACAAATACATCCATGTTTATAGCAGTGAAATAAGTAAATATAACAAACCCAACTGGAATAGGAAGTCAGCTCTCTAATTAATAATTCTGAGCCATTATCCATGATACCACAAATACATCCATGTTTATAGCAGTGAAATAAGTAAATATAACAAACCCAACTGTAATAGGAGGTCAGCTCTCTAATTAATAATTCTGAGCCATTATCCATGATACCACAAATACATCCATGTTTATAGCAGTGAAATAAGTAAATATAACAAACCCAACTGGAATAGGAAGTCAGCTCTCTAATTAATAATTCTGAGCCATTATCCATTATACCACAAATACATTCAAGTTTATAGCAGTGAAATAAGTAAATATAACAAACCCAACTGGAATTGGCAGTCAGCTCTCAAATTAATAATTCTGAGCCATTATCCATTATACCACAAATACATCCATGTTTATAGCAGTGAAATAAGTAAATATAAAAAACCCAACTGGAATTGGAAGTCAGCTCTCTAATTAATAATTCTAAGCCATTATCCATTATATCAAAAATACATCCATGTTTATAGCGGTGAAATAAGTAAATATAACAAACCCAACAGGAATAGGAAGTCAGCTCTCTAATTAATAATTCTGAGCCATTATCCATTATATCAAAAATACATCCAAGTTTATAGCAGTGAAATAAGTAAATATAACAAACACAACTTGAATTGGAAATCACCTCTCTAATTAATAATACTGAGCCATTATCCATTATACCACAAATACATCCAAGTTTATAGCAGTGAAATAAGTAAATATAACAAACCCAACTGGAATTGGAAGTCAGCTCTCTAATTAATAATTCTGAGGCATTATCCATTATAACACAAATACATCCAGGTTTATAGCAGTGAAATAAGTAAATATAACAAACCCAACTGGAATTGGAAGACAGCTCTCTAATTAATAATTCTGAGCCATTATCCATTATACCACAAATACATCCATGTTTATAGCAGTGAAATAAGTAAATATAACAAACCCAACAGGAATAGGAAGTCAGCTCTCTAATTAATAATTCTGAGCCATTATCCATTATATCAAAAATACATCCAAGTTTATAGCAGTGAAATAAGTAAATATAACAAACCCAACTGGAATAGGAAGTCAGCTCTCTAATTAATAATTCTTAGCCATTATCCATTATGCCACAAATACATCCATGTTTATAGCAGGGAAATAAGTAAATATAACAAACCGAACTGGAATTGGAAGTCAGCTCTCTAATTAATAATTCTGAGCCATTATCCATTATACCACAAATACATCCATGTTTATAGCAGTGAAATAAGTAAATATAAAAAACCCAACTGGAATTGGAAGTCAGCTCTCTAATTAATAATTCTGAGCCATTATCCATTATATCAAAAATACATCCATGTTTATAGCAGTGAAATAAGTAAATATAACAAACCCAACAGGAATAGGAAGTCAGCTCTCTAATTAATAATTCTGAGCCATTATCCATTATATCAAAAATACATCCAAGTTTATAGCAGTGAAATAAGTAAATATAACAAACACAACTTGAATTGGAAATCACCTCTCTAATTAATAATACTGAGCCATTATCCATTATATCACAAATACATCCAAGTTTATAGCAGTGAAATAAGTAAATATAACAAACCCAACTGGAATAGGAAGTCAGCTCTCTAATTAATAATTCTGTGCCATTATCCATTATATCACAAATACATCCATGTTTATAGCAGTGAAATAAGTAAATATAACAAACCCAACTGGAATAGGAAGTCAGCTCTCAAATTAATAATTCTGAGCCATTATCCATTATACCACAAATACATCCATGTTTATAGCAGTGAAATAAGTAAATATAACAAACCCAACTGGAATAGGAAGTCAGCTCTCTAATTAATAATTCTGTGCCATTATCCATTATATCACAAATACATCCATGTTTATAGCAGTGAAATAAGTAAATATAACAAACCCAACTGGAATTGGAAGTCAGCTCTCTAATTAATAATTCTGAGCCATTATCCATTATACCACAAATACATCCATGTTTATAGCATTGAAATAAGTAAATATAACAAACCCAACAGGAATAGGAAGTCAGCTCTCTAATTAATAATTCTGAGCCATTATCCATTATATCACAAATACATCCAAGTTTATAGCAGTGAAATAAGTAAATATAACAAACACAACTTGAATTGGAAATCACCTCTCTAATTAATAATTCTGAGCCATTATCCATTATATCACAAATACATCCAAGTTTATAGCAGTGAAATAAGTAAATATAACAAACCCAACTGGAATTGGAAGTCAGCTCTCTAATTAATAATTCTGAGCCATTATCCATTATACCACAAATACATCCATGTTTATAGCAGTGAAATAAGTAAGTATAACAAACCCAACTGGAATTGGAAGTCAGCTCTCTAATTAATAATTCTGAGCCATTATCCATTATACTACAAATACATCCATGTTTATAGCAGTGAAATAAGTAAATATAACAAACCCAACTGGAATAGGAAGTCAGCTCTCTAATTAATAATTCTGTGCCATTATCCATTATATCACAAATACATCCATGTTTATAGCAGTGAAATAAGTAAATATAACAAACCCAACTGGAATAGGAAGTCAGCTCTCAAATTAATAATTCTGAGCCATTATCCATTATACCACAAATACATCCATGTTTATAGCAGTGAAATAAGTAAATATAACAAACCCAACTGGAATAGGAAGTCAGCTCTCTAATTAATAATTCTGTGCCATTATCCATTATATCACAAATACATCCATGTTTATAGCAGTGAAATAAGTAAATATAACAAACCCAACTGGAATAGGAAGTCAGCTCTCAAATTAATAATTCTGAGCCATTATCCATTATACCACAAATACATCCATGTTTATAGCAGTGAAATAAGTAAATATAACAAACCCAACTGGAATAGGAAGTCAGCTCTCTAATTAATAATTCTGTGCCATTATCCATTATATCACAAATACATCCATGTTTATAGCAGTGAAATAAGTAAATATAACAAACACAACTTGAATTGGAAATCACCTCTCTAATTAATAATTCTGAGCCATTATCCATTATATCACAAATACATCCAAGTTTATAGCAGTGAAATAAGTAAATATAACAAACCCAACTGGAATTGGAAGTCAGCTCTCTAATTAATAATTCTGAGCCATTATCCATTATACCACAAATACATCCATGTTTATAGCAGTGAAATAAGTAAGTATAACAAACCCAACTGGAATTGGAAGTCAGCTCTCTAATTAATAATTCTGAGCCATTATCCATTATAGCACAAATACATCCATGTTTATAGCAGTGAAATAAGTAAATATAACAAACCCAACTGGAATAGGAAGTCAGCTCTCTAATTAATAATTCTGTGCCATTATCCATTATATCACAAATACATCCATGTTTATAGCAGTGAAATAAGTAAATATAACAAACCCAACTGGAATAGGAAGTCAGCTCTCAAATTAATAATTCTGAGCCATTATCCATTATACCACAAATACATCCATGTTTATAGCAGTGAAATAAGTAAATATAACAAACCCAACTGGAATAGGAAGTCAGCTCTCTAATTAATAATTCTGTGCCATTATCCATTATATCACAAATACATCCATGTTTATAGCAGTGAAATAAGTAAATATAACAAACCCAAATGGAATTGGAAGACAGCTCTCTAATTAATAATTCTGAGCCATTATCCATTATACCACAAATACATCCATGTTTATAGCAGTGAAATAAGTAAATATAACAAACCCAACAGGAATAGGAAGTCAGCTCTCTAATTAATAATTCTGAGCCATTATCCATTATATCAAAAATACATCCAAGTTTATAGCAGTGAAATAAGTAAATATAACAAACACAACTTGAATTGGAAATCACCTCTCTAATTAATAATACTGAGCCATTATCCATTATACCACAAATACATCCAAGTTTATAGCAGTGAAATAAGTAAATATAACAAACCCAACTGGAATTGGAAGTCAGCTCTCTAATTAATAATTCTGAGCCATTATCCATTATACCACAAATACATCCAGGTTTATAGCAGTGAAATAAGTAAATATAACAAACCCAACTGGAATTGGAAGACAGCTCTCTAATTAATAATTCTGAGCCATTATCCATTATACCACAAATACATCCATGTTTATAGCAGTGAAATAAGTAAATATAACAAACCCAACAGGAATAGGAAGTCAGCTCTCTAATTAATAATTCTGAGCCATTATCCATTATATCAAAAATACATCCAAGTTTATAGCAGTGAAATAAGTAAATATAACAAACACAAATTGAATCTGAAATCACCTCTCTAATTAATAATACTGAGCCATTATCCATTATACCACAAATACATCCAAGTTTATAGCAGTGAAATAAGTAAATATAACAAACCCAACTGGAATTGGAAGTCAGCTCTGTAATTAATAATTCTGAGCCATTATCCATTATACCACAAATACATCCAGGTTTATAGCAGTGAAATAAGTAAATATAACAAACCCAACTGGAATTGGAAGACAGCTCTCTAATTAATAATTCTGAGCCATTATCCATTTTATCACAAATACATCCAAGTTTATAGCAGTGAAATAAGTAAATATAACAAACCCAACTGGAATTGGAAATCAGCTCTCTAATTAATAATTCTGAACCATGATCCATTATATCAAAAATACATCCATGTTTATAGCAGTGAAATAAGTAAATATAACAAACCCAACTGGAATTGGAATACAGCTCATTAATTAATAATTATGAGCCATTATCCATTATATCAAAAATACATCCATGTTTATAGCAGTGAAATAAGTAAATATAACAAACCCAACTGG
Organism: Acanthosepion lycidas; assembly: GCA_963932145.1. Taxonomy (NCBI): domain Eukaryota; kingdom Metazoa; phylum Mollusca; class Cephalopoda; order Sepiida; family Sepiidae; genus Acanthosepion; species Acanthosepion lycidas. The sequence goes on along the minus strand of OZ010616.1, from coordinate 11,272,678 downwards.
AATTGGAAGTCAGCTCTCTAATTAATAATTCTGAGCCATTATCCATTATACCACAAATACATCCATGTTTATAGCAGTGAAATAAGTAAATAAAACAAACCCAACTAGATTAGGAAGTCAGCTCTCTAATAAATAATACTGAGCCATTATCCATTAAATCAAAAATAGATCCAAGTTTATAGCAGTGAAATAAGTAAATATAACAAACCCAACTGGAATAGGAAGTCAACTCTCTAATTAAAAATTCTGAGCCATTATCCATTATACCACAAATACATCCATGTTTATAGCAGTGAAATAAGTAAATATAACAAAGCCAACTGGAATTGGAAGTCAGCTCTCTAATTAATAATTCTGAGACATTATCCATTATATCACAAATACATCCAAGTTTATAGCAGTGAAATAAGTAAATATAAAAAACCAACTGGAATTGGAAGTCAGCTCTCTAATTAATAATTCTGAGCCATTATCCATTATATCAAAAATACATCCATGTTTATAGCAGTGAAATAAGTAAATATAACAAACCCAACAGGAATAGGAAGTCAGCTCTCTAATTAATAATTCTGAGCCATTATCCATTATATCAAAAATACATCCATGTTTATAGCAGTGAAATAAGTAAATATAACAAACCGAACTGGAATTGGAAGTCAGCTCTCTAATTAATAATTCTGAGCCATTATCCATTATACCACAAATACATCCAGGTTTATAGCAGTGAAATAAGTAAATATAAAAAACCGAACTGGAATTGGAAGTCACCTCTCTAATTAATAATTCTGAGCCATTATCCATTATACCACAAAGACATCCAAGTTTATAGCAGTGAAATAAGTAAATATAACAAACCCAACTGGAATAGGAAGTCAGCTCTCTAATTAATAATTCTGAGCCATTATCCATTATATCAAAAATACATCCAAGTTTATAGCAGTGAAATAAGTAAATAAAACAAACCCAACTGGAATAGGAAGTCAGCTCTCTAATTAATAATTCTGAGCCATTATCCATTATATCAAAAATACATCCATGTTTATAGCAGTGAAATAAGTAAATATAACAAACCCAACTGGAATTGGAAGTCAGCTCTCTAATTAATAATTCTGAGCCATTATCCATTATACCACAAATACATCCAGGTTTATAGCAGTGAAATAAGTAAATATAAAAACCCAACTGGAATTGGAAGTCAGCTCTCTAATTAATAATTCTGAGTCATTATCCATTATACCACAAATACATCCAGGTTTATAGCAGTGAAATAAGTAAATATAACAAACCCAACTGGAATAGGAAGTCAGCTCTCTAATTAATAATTCTGAGCCATTATCCATTATACCACAAATACATCCAGGTTTATAGCAGTGAAATAAGTAAATATAACAAACCGAACTGGAATTGGAAGTCAGCTCTCTAATTAATAATTCTGAGCCATTATCCATTATACCACAAATACATCCAGGTTTATAGCAGTGAAATAAGTAAATATAACAAACCCAACTGGAATAGGAAGTCAGCTCTCTAATTAATAATTCTGAGCCATTATCCATTATACCACAAATACATCCATGTTTATAGCAGTGAAATAAGTAAATATAACAAACCGAACTGGAATTGGAAATCAGCTCTCTAATTAATAATTCTGAGCCATTATCCATTATACCACAAATACATCCATGTTTATAGCAGTGAAATAAGTAAATATAACAAACCGAACTGGAATTGGAAGTCAGCTCTCTAATTAATAATTCTGAGCCATTATCCATTATACCACAAATACATCCATGTTTATAGCAGTGAAATAAGTAAATATAACAAACCGAACTGGAATTGGAAGTCAGCTCTCTAATTAATAATTCTGAGCCATTATCCATTATACCACAAATACATACATGTTTATAGCAGTGAAATAAGTAAATATAACAAACCGAACTGGAATTGGAAATCAGCTCTCTAATTAATAATTCTGAGCCATTATCCATTATACCACAAATACATCCATGTTTATAGCAGTGAAATAAGTAAATATAACAAACCGAACTGGAATTGGAAGTCAGCTCTCTAATTAATAATTCTGAGCCATTATCCATTATACCACAAATACATCAATGTTTATAGCAGTGAAATAAGTAAATATAACAAACCGAACTGGAATTGGAAGTCAGCTCTCTAATTAATAATTCTGAGCCATTATCCATTATACCACAAATACATCCATGTTTATAGCAGTGAAATAAGTAAATATAACAAACCGAACTGGAATTGGAAGTCAGCTCTCTAAGTAATAATTCTGAGCCATTATCCATTATACCACAAATACATCCATGTTTATAGCAGTGAAATAAGTAAATATAACAAACCGAACTGGAATTGGAAGTCAGCTCTCTAATTAATAATTCTGAGGAATTATCCATCATATCACAAATACATCCATGTTTATAGCAGTGAAATAAGTAAATATAACAAACCCAACTGGAATTGGAAGTCAGCTCTCTAATTAATGATTCTGAGCCATTATCCATCATATCACAAATACATCCATGTTTATAGCAGTGAAATAAGTAAATATAACAAACCCAACTGGAATTGGAATACAGCTCATTAATTAATAATTATGAGCCATTATCCATTATATCAAAAATACATCCATGTTTATAGCAGTGAAATAAGTAAATAAAACAAACCCAACTAGATTAGGAAGTCAGCTCTCTAATAAATAATACTGAAACATTATCCATTAAATCAAAAATAGATCCAAGTTTATAGCAGTGAAATAAGTAAATATAACAAACCCAACTGGAATAGGAAGTCAACTCTCTAATTAAAAATTCTGAGCCATTATCCATTATACCACAAATACATCCATGTTTATAGCAGTGAAATAAGTAAATATAACAAAGCCAACTGGAATTGGAAGTCAGCTCTCTAATTAATAATTCTGAGACATTATCCATTATATCACAAATACATCCAAGTTTATAGCAGTGAAATAAGTAAATATAACAAACCCAACTGGAATTGGAAATCACCTCTCTAATTAATAATACTGAGCCAATATCCATTATATCAAAAATACATCCAAGTTTATAGCAGTGAAATAAGTAAATATAACAAACCCAATTGGAATAGGAAGTCAGCTCTCTAATTAATAATTCTGAGCCATTATCCATTATATCACAAATACATCCATGTTTATAGCAGTGAAATAAGTAAATATAACAAACCCAACTGGAATAGGAAGTCAGCTCTCTAATTAATAATTCTGAGCCATTATCCATTATACCATAAATACATCCATGTTTATAGCAGTGAAATAAGTAAATATAACAAACCCAACTGGAATAGGAAGTCAGCTCTCTAATTAATAATTCTGTGCCATTATCCATTATATCACAAATACATGCATGTTTATAGCAGTGAAATAAGTAAATATAACAAACCCAACTGGAATTGGAAGTCAGCTCTCTAATTAATAATTCTGTGCCATTATCCATTATATCACAAATACATCCATGTTTATAGCAGTGAAATAAGTAAATATAACAAACCCAACTGGAATAGGAAGTCACCTCTCTAATTAATAATTCTGAGCCATTATCCATTATACCACAAATACATCCATGTTTATAGCAGTGAAATAAGTAAATATAACAAACCCAACTGGAATAGGAAGTCAGCTCTCTAATTAATAATTCTGAGCCATTATCCATTATACCACAAATACATCCATGTTTATAGCAGTGAAATAAGTAAATATAACAAACCCAACTGGAATAGGAATTCAGCTCTCTAATTAATAATTCTGAGCCATTATCCATTATACCACAAATACATCCATGTTTATAGCAGTGAAATAAGTAAATATAACAAACCCAACTGGAATAGGAAGTCAGCTCTCTAATTAATAATTCTGAGCCATTATCCATTATACCACAAATACATCCATGTTTATAGCAGTGAAATAAGTAAATATAACAAACCCAACTGGAATAGGAAGTCAGCTCTCTAATTAATAATTCTGTGCCATTATCAATTATATCACAAATACATCCATGTTTATAGCAGTGAAATAAGTAAATATAACAAACCCAACAGGAATTGGAAGTCAGCTCTCTAATTAATAATTCTGTGCCATTATCCATTATATCACAAATACATCCATGTTTATAGCAGTGAAATAAGTAAATATAACAAACCCAACTGGAATAGGAATTCAGCTCTCTAATTAATAATTCTGAGCCATTATCCATTATACCACAAATACATCCATGTTTATAGCAGTGAAATAAGTAAATATAACAAACCCAACTGGAATAGGAAGTCAGCTCTCTAATTAATAATTCTGAGCCATTATCCATGATACCACAAATACATCCAAGTTTATAGCAGTAAAATAAGTAAATATAAAAAACCAACTGGAATTGGAAGTCAGCTCTCTAATTAATAATTCTGAGCCATTATCCATTATATCAAAAATACATCCATGTTTATAGCAGTGAAATAAGTAAATACAACAAACCCAACAGGAATAGGAAGTCAGCTCTCTAATTAATAATTCTGAGCCATTATCCATTATATCAAAAATACATCCATGTTTATAGCAATGAAATAAGTAAATATAACAAACCGAACTGGAATTGGAAGTCAGCTCTCTAATTAATAATTCTGAGCCATTATCCATTATACCACAAATACATCCAGGTTTATAGCAGTGAAATAAGTAAATATAAAACACCGAAGTGGAATTGGAAGTCAGCTCTCTAATTAATAATTCTGAGCCATTATCCATTATACCACAAACACATCCAAGTTTATAGCAGTGAAATAAGTAAATATAACAAACCCAACTGGAATAGGAAGTCAGCTCTCTAATTAATAATTCTGAGCCATTATCCATTATATCAAAAATACATCCAAGTTTATAGCAGTGAAATAAGTAAATAAAACAAACCCAACTGGAATAGGAAGTCAGCTCTCTAATTAATAATTCTGAGCCATTATCCATTATATCAAAAATACATCCATGTTTATAGCAGTGAAATAAGTAAATATAACAAACCGAACTGGAATTGGAAATCAGCTCTCTAATTAATAATTCTGAGCCATTATCCATTATACCACAAATACATCCATGTTTATAGCAGTGAAATAAGTAAATATAACAAACCGAACTGGAATTGGAAGTCAGCTCTCTAATTAATAATTCTGAGCCATTATCCATTATACCACAAATACATCCATGTTTATAGCAGTGAAATAAGTAAATATAACAAACCGAACTGGAATTGGAAGTCAGCTCTCTAATTAATAATTCTGAGCCATTATCCATTATACCACAAATACATACATGTTTATAGCAGTGAAATAAGTAAATATAACAAACCGAACTGGAATTGGAAATCAGCTCTCTAATTAATAATTCTGAGCCATTATCCATTATACCACAAATACATCCATGTTTATAGCAGTGAAATAAGTAAATATAACAAACCGAACTGGAATTGGAAGTCAGCTCTCTAATTAATAATTCTGAGCCATTATCCATTATACCACAAATACATCAATGTTTATAGCAGTGAAATAAGTAAATATAACAAACCGAACTGGAATTGGAAGTCAGCTCTCTAATTAATAATTCTGAGCCATTATCCATTATACCACAAATACATCCATGTTTATAGCAGTGAAATAAGTAAATATAACAAACCGAACTGGAATTGGAAGTCAGCTCTCTAATTAATAATTCTGAGCCATTATCCATTATACCACAAATACATCCATGTTTATAGCAGTGAAATAAGTAAATATAACAAACCGAACTGGAATTGGAAGTCAGCTCTCTAATTAATAATTCTGAGGAATTATCCATCATATCACAAATACATCCATGTTTATAGCAGTGAAATAAGTAAATATAACAAACCCAACTGGAATTGGAAGTCAGCTCTCTAATTAATGATTCTGAGCCATTATCCATCATATCACAAATACATCCATGTTTATAGCAGTGAAATAAGTAAATATAACAAACCGAACTGGAATTGGAAGTCAGCTCTCTAATTAATGATTCTGAGTCATTATCCATCATATCACAAATACATCCATGTTTATAGCAGTGAAATAAGTAAATATAACAAACCCAACTGGAATTGGAATACAGCTCATTAATTAATAATTATGAGCCATTATCCATTATATCAAAAATACATCCATGTTTATAGCAGTGAAATAAGTAAATAAAACAAACCCAACTAGATTAGGAAGTCAGCTCTCTAATAAATAATACTGAAACATTATCCATTAAATCAAAAATAGATCCAAGTTTATAGCAGTGAAATAAGTAAATATAACAAACCCAACTGGAATAGGAAGTCAACTCTCTAATTAAAAATTCTGAGCCATTATCCATTATACCACAAATACATCCATGTTTATAGCAGTGAAATAAGTAAATATAACAAAGCCAACTGGAATTGGAAGTCAGCTCTCTAATTAATAATTCTGAGACATTATCCATTATATCACAAATACATCCAAGTTTATAGCAGTGAAATAAGTAAATATAACAAACCCAACTGGAATTGGAAATCACCTCTCTAATTAATAATACTGAGCCAATATCCATTATATCAAAAATACATCCAAGTTTATAGCAGTGAAATAAGTAAATATAACAAACCCAATTGGAATAGGAAGTCAGCTCTCTAATTAATAATTCTGAGCCATTATCCATTATATCACAAATACATCCATGTTTATAGCAGTGAAATAAGTAAATATAACAAACCCAACTGGAATAGGAAGTCAGCTCTCAAATTAATAATTCTGAGCCATTATCCATTATACCATAAATACATCCATGTTTATAGCAGTGAAATAAGTAAATATAACAAACCCAACTGGAATAGGAAGTCAGCTCTCTAATTAATAATTCTGTGCCATTATCCATTATATCACAAATACATGCATGTTTATAGCAGTGAAATAAGTAAATATAACAAACCCAACTGGAATTGGAAGTCAGCTCTCTAATTAATAATTCTGTGCCATTATCCATTATATCACAAATACATCCATGTTTATAGCAGTGAAATAAGTAAATATAACAAACCCAACTGGAATAGGAAGTCACCTCTCTAATTAATAATTCTGAGCCATTATCCATTATACCACAAATACATCCATGTTTATAGCAGTGAAATAAGTAAATATAACAAACCCAACTGGAATAGGAAGTCAGCTCTCTAATTAATAATTCTGAGCCATTATCCATTATACCACAAATACATCCATGTTTATAGCAGTGAAATAAGTAAATATAACAAACCCAACTGGAATAGGAATTCAGCTCTCTAATTAATAATTCTGAGCCATTATCCATTATACCACAAATACATCCATGTTTATAGCAGTGAAATAAGTAAATATAACAAACCCAACTGGAATAGGAAGTCAGCTCTCTAATTAATAATTCTGAGCCATTATCCATTATACCACAAATACATCCATGTTTATAGCAGTGAAATAAGTAAATATAACAAACCCAACTGGAATAGGAAGTCAGCTCTCTAATTAATAATTCTGTGCCATTATCAATTATATCACAAATACATCCATGTTTATAGCAGTGAAATAAGTAAATATAACAAACCCAACAGGAATTGGAAGTCAGCTCTCTAATTAATAATTCTGTGCCATTATCCATTATATCACAAATACATCCATGTTTATAGCAGTGAAATAAGTAAATATAACAAACCCAACTGGAATAGGAATTCAGCTCTCTAATTAATAATTCTGAGCCATTATCCATTATACCACAAATACATCCATGTTTATAGCAGTGAAATAAGTAAATATAACAAACCCAACTGGAATAGGAAGTCAGCTCTCTAATTAATAATTCTGAGCCATTATCCATGATACCACAAATACATCCAAGTTTATAGCAGTAAAATAAGTAAATATAAAAAACCAACTGGAATTGGAAGTCAGCTCTCTAATTAATAATTCTGAGCCATTATCCATTATATCAAAAATACATCCATGTTTATAGCAGTGAAATAAGTAAATACAACAAACCCAACAGGAATAGGAAGTCAGCTCTCTAATTAATAATTCTGAGCCATTATCCATTATATCAAAAATACATCCATGTTTATAGCAATGAAATAAGTAAATATAACAAACCGAACTGGAATTGGAAGTCAGCTCTCTAATTAATAATTCTGAGCCATTATCCATTATACCACAAATACATCCAGGTTTATAGCAGTGAAATAAGTAAATATAAAACACCGAAGTGGAATTGGAAGTCAGCTCTCTAATTAATAATTCTGAGCCATTATCCATTATACCACAAACACATCCAAGTTTATAGCAGTGAAATAAGTAAATATAACAAACCCAACTGGAATAGGAAGTCAGCTCTCTAATTAATAATTCTGAGCCATTATCCATTATATCAAAAATACATCCAAGTTTATAGCAGTGAAATAAGTAAATAAAACAAACCCAACTGGAATAGGAAGTCAGCTCTCTAATTAATAATTCTGAGCCATTATCCATTATATCAAAAATACATCCATGTTTATAGCAGTGAAATAAGTAAATATAACAAACCGAACTGGAATTGGAAGTCAGCTCTCTAATTCATAATTCTGAGCCATTATCCATTATACCACAAATACATCCAGGTTTATAGCAGTGAAATAAGTAAATATAAAAAACCGAACTGGAATTGGAAGTCAGCTCTCTAATTAATAATTCTGAGCCATTATCCATTATACCACAAACACATCCAAGTTTATAGCAGTGAAATAAGTAAATATAATAAACCCAACTGGAATAGGAAGTCAGCTCTCTAATTAATAATTCTGAGCCATTATCCATTATATCAAAAATACATCCATGTTTATAGGAGTGAAATAAGTAAATATAACAAACCGAACTGGAATTGGAAGTCAGCTCTCTAATTAATAATTCTGAGCCATTATCCATTATACCACAAATACATCCATGTTTATAGCAGTGAAATAAGTAAATATAAAAAACCGAACTGGAATTGGAAGTCAGCTCTCTAATTAATAATTCTGAGCCATTATCCATTATACCACAAAGACATCCAAGTTTATAGCAGTGAAATAAGTAAATATAACAAACCCAACTGGAATAGGAAGTCAGCTCTCTAATTAATAATTCTGAGCCATTATCCATTATATCAAAAATACATCCAAGTTTATAGCAGTGAAATAAGTAAATAAAACAAACCCAACTGGAATAGGAAGTCAGCTCTCTAATTAATAATTCTGAGCCATTATCCATTATATCAAAAATACATCCATGTTTATAGCAGTGAAATAAGTAAATATAACAAACCCAACTGGAATTGGAAGTCAGCTCTCTAATTAATAATTCTGAGCCATTATCCATTATACCACAAATACATCCAGGTTTATAGCAGTGAAATAAGTAAATATAAAAACCCAACTGGAATTGGAAGTCAGCTCTCTAATTAATAATTCTGAGTCATTATCCATTATACCACAAATACATCCAGGTTTATAGCAGTGAAATAAGTAAATATAACAAACCCAACTGGAATAGGAAGTCAGCTCTCTAATTAATAATTCTGAGCCATTATCCATTATACCACAAATACATCAAGGTTTATAGCAGTGAAATAAGTAAATATAACAAACCGAACTGGAATTGGAAGTCAGCTCTCTAATTAATAATTCTGAGCCATTATCCATTATACCACAAATACATCCAGGTTTATAGCAGTGAAATAAGTAAATATAAAAAACCGAACTGGAATTGGAAGTCAGCTCTCTAATTAATAATTCTGAGCCATTATCCATTATACCACAAATACATCCAGGTTTATAGCAGTGAAATAAGTAAATATAAAAAACCGAACTGGAATTGGAAGTCAGCTCTCTAATTAATAATTCTGAGCCATTATCCATTATACCACAAATACATCCAGGTTTATAGCAGTGAAATAAGTAAATATAACAAACCCAACTGGAATAGGAAGTCAGCTCTCTAATTAATAATTCTGAGCTATTATCCATTATACCACAAATACATCCATGTTTATAGCAGTGAAATAAGTAAATATAACAAACCGAACTGGAATTGGAAATCAGCTCTCTAATTAATAATTCTGAGCCATTATCCATTATACCACAAATACATCCATGTTTATAGCAGTGAAATAAGTAAATATAACAAACCGAACTGGAATTGGAAGTCAGCTCTCTAATTAATAATTCTGAGCCATTATCCATTATACCACAAATACATCCGTGTTTATAGCAGTGAAATAAGTAAATATAACAAACCGAACTGGAATTGGAAATCAGCTCTCTAATTAATAATTCTGAGCCATTATCCATCATATCACAAATACATCCATGTTTATAGCAGTGAAATAAGTAAATATAACAAACCGAACTGGAATTGGAAGTCAGCTCTCTAATTAATAATTCTGAGCCATTATCCATTATACCACAAATACATCCGTGTTTATAGCAGTGAAATAAGTAAATATAACAAACCGAACTGGAATTGGAAATCAGCTCTCTAATTAATAATTCTGAGCCATTATCCATTATACCACAAATACATCCATGTTTACAGCAGTGAAATAAGTAAATATAACAAACCGAACTGGAATTGGAAATCAGCTCTCTAATTAATAATTCTGAGCCATTATCCATTATACCACAAATACATCCATGTTTATAGCAGTGAAATAAGTAAATATAACAAACCGAACTGGAATTGGAAGTCAGCTCTCTAATTAATAATTCTGAGCCATTATCCATTATACCACAAATACATCCATGTTTATAGCAGTGAAATAAGTAAATATAACAAACCGAACTGGAATTGGAAGTCAGCTCTCTAATTAATAATTCTGAGCCATTATCCATTATACCACAAATACATCCATGTTTATAGCAGTGAAATAAGTAAATATAACAAACCGAACTGGAATTGGAAATCAGCTCTCTAATTAATAATTCTGAGCCATTATCCATTATACCACAAATACATCCATGTTTATAGCAGTGAAATAAGTAAATATAACAAACCGAACTGGAATTGGAAGTCAGCTCTCTAATTAATAATTCTGAGCCATTATCCATTATACCACAAATACATCCATGTTTATAGCAGTGAAATAAGTAAATATAACAAACCGAACTGGAATTGGAAGTCAGCTCTCTAATTAATAATTCTGAGCCATTATCCATTATACCACAAATACATCCATGTTTATAGCAGTGAAATAAGTAAATATAACAAACCGAACTGGAATTGGAAGTCAGCTCTCTAATTAATAATTCTGAGCCATTATCCATTATACCACAAATACATCCATGTTTATAGCAGTGAAATAAGTAAATATAACAAACCGAACTGGAATTGGAAGTCAGCTCTCTAATTAATAATTCTGAGCCATTATCCATCATATCACAAATACATCCATGTTTATAGCAGTGAAATAAGTAAATATAACAAACCCAACTGGAATTGGAAGTCAGCTCTCTAATTAATGATTCTGAGCCATTATCCATCATATCACAAATACATCCATGTTTATAGCAGTGAAATAAGTAAATATAACAAACCGAACTGGAATTGGAAGTCAGCTCTCTAATTAATGATTCTGAGTCATTATCCATCATATCACAAATACATCCATGTTTATAGCAGTGAAATAAGTAAATATAACAAACCGAGCTGGAATTGGAAGTCAGCTCTCTAATTAATGATTCTGAGCCATTATCCATCATATCACAAATACATCCATGTTTATTGCAGTGAAATAAGTAAATATAACAAACCGAACTGGAATTGGAAGTCAGCTCTCTAATTAATAATTCTGAGCCATTATCCATTATATCACAAATACATCCATGTTTATAGCAGTGAAATAAGTAAATATAACAAACCGAACTGGAATTGGAAGTCAGCTCCCTAATTAATAATTCTGAGCCATTATCCATTATACCACAAATACATCCATGTTTATAGCAGTGAAATAAGTAAATATAATAAACCGAACTGGAATTGGAAGTCAGCTATCTAATTAATAATTCTGAGCCATTATCCATTATACCACAAATACATCCATGTTTATAGCAGTGAAATAAGTAAATATAACAAACCGAGCTGGAATTGGAAGTCAGCTCTCTAATTAATAATTCTGAGCCATTATCCATTATACCACAAATACATCCATGTTTATAGCAGTGAAATAAGTAAATATAACAAACCGAGCTGGAATTGGAAGTCAGCTCTCTAATTAATAATTCTGAGCCATTATCCATTATACCACAAATACATCCATGTTTATAGCAGTGAAATAAGTAAATATAACAAACCGAACTGGAATTGGAAGTCAGCTCTCTAATTAATAATTCTGAGCCATTATCCATTATACCACAAATACATCCATGTTTATAGCAGTGAAATAAGTAAATATAACAAACCGAACTGGAATTGGAAGTCAGCTCTCTAATTAATAATTCTGAGCCATTATCCATTATACCACAAATACATCCATGTTTATAGCAGTGAAATAAGTAAATATAACAAACCGAACTGGAATTGGAAGTCAGCTCACTAATTAATAATTCTGAGCCATTATCCATTATACCACAAATACATCCATGTTTATAGCAGTGAAATAAGTAAATATAACAAACCGAACTGGAATTGGAAATCAGCTCTCTAATTAATAATTCTGAGCCATTATCCATTATACCACAAATACATCCATGTTTATAGCAGTGAAATAAGTAAATATAACAAACCGAACTGGAATTGGAAGTCAGCTCTCTAATTAATAATTCTGAGCCATTATCCATTATACCACAAATACATCCATGTTTATAGCAGTGAAATAAGTAAATATAACAAACCGAACTGGAATTGGAAGTCAGCTCTCTAATTAATAATTCTGAGCCATTATCCATCATATCACAAATACATCCATGTTTATAGCAGTGAAATAAGTAAATATAACAAACCCAACTGGAATTGGAAGTCAGCTCTCTAATTAATGATTCTGAGCCATTATCCATCATATCACAAATACATCCATGTTTATAGCAGTGAAATAAGTAAATATAACAAACCGAACTGGAATTGGAAGTCAGCTCTCTAATTAATGATTCTGAGTCATTATCCATCATATCACAAATACATCCATGTTTATAGCAGTGAAATAAGTAAATATAACAAACCGAGCTGGAATTGGAAGTCAGCTCTCTAATTAATGATTCTGAGCCATTATCCATCATATCACAAATACATCCATGTTTATAGCAGTGAAATAAGTAAATATAACAAACCGAACTGGAATTGGAAGTCAGCTCTCTAATTAATAATTCTGAGCCATTATCCATTATATCACAAATACATCCATGTTTATAGCAGTGAAATAAGTAAATATAACAAACCGAACAGGAATTGGAAGTCAGCTCTCTAATTAATAATTCTGAGCCATTATCCATTATACCACAAATACATCCATGTTTATAGCAGTGAAATAAGTAAATATAATAAACCGAACTGGAATTGGAAGTCAGCTATCTAATTAATAATTCTGAGCCATTATCCATTATACCACAAATACATCCATGTTTATAGCAGTGAAATAAGTAAATATAACAAACCGAGCTGGAATTGGAAGTCAGCTCTCTAATTAATAATTCTGAGCCATTATCCATTATACCACAAATACATCCATGTTTATAGCAGTGAAATAAGTAAATATAACAAACCGAACTGGAATTGGAAGTCAGCTCTCTAATTAATAATTCTGAGCCATTATCCATTATACCACAAATACATCCATGTTTATAGCAGTAAAATAAGTAAATATAACAAACCGAACTGGAATTGGAAGTCAGCTCTCTAATTTATAATTCTGAGCCATTATCCATCATATCACAAATACATCCATGTTTGTAGCAGTGAAATAAGTAATTATAACAAACTGAACTGGAATTGGAAGTCAGCTCTCTAATTAATAATTCTGAGCCATTATCCATTATACCACAAATACATCCATGTTTATAGCAGTGAAATAAGTAAATATAACAAACCGAACTGGAATTGGAAGTCAGCTCTCTAATTAATAATTCTGAGCCATTATCCATTATATCACAAATACATCCATGTTAATATCAGTGAAATAAGTAAATATAACAAACCGAACTGGAATTGGAAGTCAGCTCTCTAATTAATGATTCTGAGTCATTATCCATTATATCACAAATACATCCATGTTTATAGCAGTGAAATAAGTAAATATAACAAACCCAACTGGAATTGGAAGTCAGCTCTCTAATTAATGATTCTGAGCCATTATCCATCATATCACAAATACATCCATGTTTATAGCAGTGAAATAAGTAAATATAACAAACCGAACTGGAATTGGAAGTCAGCTCTCTAATTAATAATTCTGAGCCATTATCCATTATATCACAAATACATCCATGTTTATAGCAGTGAAATAAGTAAATATAACAAACCGAACTGGAATTGGAAGTCAGCTCTCTAATTAATAATTCTGAGCCATTATCCATTATACCACAAATACATCCATGTTTATAGCAGTGAAATAAGTAAATATAACAAACCGAACTGGAATTGGAAGTCAGCTATCTAATTAATAATTCTGAGCCATTATCCATTATACCACAAATACATCCATGTTTATAGCAGTGAAATAAGTAAATATAACAAACCGAGCTGGAATTGGAAGTCAGCTCTCTAATTAATAATTCTGAGCCATTATCCATTATACCACAAATACATCCATGTTTATAGCAGTGAAATAAGTAAATATAACAAACCGAACTGGAATTGGAAGTCAGCTCTCTAATTAATAATTCTGAGCCATTATCCATTATACCACAAATACATCCATGTTTATAGCAGTGAAATAAGTAAATATAACAAACCGAACTGGAATTGGAAGTCAGCTCTCTAATTAATAATTCTGAGCCATTATCCATTATACCACAAATACATCCATGTTTATAGCAGTGAAATAAGTAAATATAACAAACCGAACTGGAATTGGAAGTCAGCTCTCTAATTAATAATTCTGAGCCATTATCCATTATACCACAAATACATCCATGTTTA
Source organism: Acanthosepion lycidas (assembly GCA_963932145.1). NCBI lineage: Eukaryota > Metazoa > Mollusca > Cephalopoda > Sepiida > Sepiidae > Acanthosepion > Acanthosepion lycidas. The sequence goes on along the minus strand of OZ010616.1, from coordinate 11,257,492 downwards.
TAGCAGTGAAATAAGTAAATATAACAAACCGAACTGGAATTGGAAATCAGCTCTCTTATTAATAATTCTGAACCATTATCCATTATACCACAAATACATCCATGTTTATAGCAGTGAAATAAGTAAATATAACAAACCGAACTGGAATTGGAAGTCAGCTCTCTAATTAATAATTCTGAGCCATTATCCATTATACCACAAATACATCCATGTTTATAGCAGTGAAATAAGTAAATATAACAAACCGAACTGGAATTGGAAGTCAGCTCTCTAATTAATAATTCTGAGCCATTATCCATCATATCACAAATACATCCATGTTTATAGCAGTGAAATAATTAAATATAACAAACCCAAATGGAATTGGAAGTCAGCTCTCTAATTAATGATTCTGAGCCATTATCCATCATATCACAAATACATCCATGTTTATAGCAGTGAAATAAGTAAATATAACAAACCGAACTGGAATTGGAAGTCAGCTCTCTAATTAATGATTCTGAGTCATTATCCATCATATCACAAATACATCCATGTTTATAGCAGTGAAATAAGTAAATATAACAAACCGAGCTGGAATTGGAAGTCAGCTCTCTAATTAATGATTCTGAGCCATTATCCATCATATCACAAATACATCCATGTTTATAGCAGTGAAATAAGTAAATAAAACAAACCCAACTGGAATAGGAAGTCAGCTCTCTAATTAATAATTCTGAGCCATTATCCATTATATCAAAAATACATCCATGTTTATAGCAGTGAAATAAGTAAATATAACAAACCGAACTGGAATTGGAAGTCAGCTCTCTAATTCATAATTCTGAGCCATTATCCATTATACCACAAATACATCCAGGTTTATAGCAGTGAAATAAGTAAATATAAAAAACCGAACTGGAATTGGAAGTCAGCTCTCTAATTAATAATTCTGAGCCATTATCCATTATACCACAAACACATCCAAGTTTATAGCAGTGAAATAAGTAAATATAACAAACCCAACTGGAATAGGAAGTCAGCTCTCTAATTAATAATTCTGAGCCATTATCCATTATATCAAAAATACATCCAAGTTTATAGCAGTGAAATAAGTAAATAAAACAAACCCAACTGGAATAGGAAGTCAGCTCTCTAATTAATAATTCTGAGCCATTATCCATTATATCAAAAATACATCCATGTTTATAGCAGTGAAATAAGTAAATATAACAAACCCAACTGGAATTGGAAGTCAGCTCTCTAATTAATAATTCTGAGCCATTATCCATTATACCACAAATACATCCAGGTTTATAGCAGTGAAATAAGTAAATATAAAAACCCAACTGGAATTGGAAGTCAGCTCTCTAATTAATAATTCTGAGTCATTATCCATTATACCACAAATACATCCAGGTTTATAGCAGTGAAATAAGTAAATATAACAAACCCAACTGGAATAGGAAGTCAGCTCTCTAATTAATAATTCTGAGCCATTATCCATTATACCACAAATACATCAAGGTTTATAGCAGTGAAATAAGTAAATATAACAAACCGAACTGGAATTGGAAGTCAGCTCTCTAATTAATAATTCTGAGCCATTATCCATTATACCACAAATACATCCAGGTTTATAGCAGTGAAATAAGTAAATATAAAAAACCGAACTGGAATTGGAAGTCAGCTCTCTAATTAATAATTCTGAGCCATTATTCATTATACCACAAATACATCCAGGTTTATAGCAGTGAAATAAGTAAATATAAAAAACCGAACTGGAATTGGAAGTCAGCTCTCTAATTAATAATTCTGAGCCATTATCCATTATACCACAAATACATCCAGGTTTATAGCAGTGAAATAAGTAAATATAACAAACCCAACTGGAATAGGAAGTCAGCTCTCTAATTAATAATTCTGAGCTATTATCCATTATACCACAAATACATCCATGTTTATAGCAGTGAAATAAGTAAATATAACAAACCGAACTGGAATTGGAAATCAGCTCTCTAATTAATAATTCTGAGCCATTATCCATTATACCACAAATACATCCATGTTTATAGCAGTGAAATAAGTAAATATAACAAACCGAACTGGAATTGGAAGTCAGCTCTCTAATTAATAATTCTGAGCCATTATCCATTATACCACAAATACATCCGTGTTTATAGCAGTGAAATAAGTAAATATAACAAACCGAACTGGAATTGGAAATCAGCTCTCTAATTAATAATTCTGAGCCATTATCCATCATATCACAAATACATCCATGTTTATAGCAGTGAAATAAGTAAATATAACAAACCGAACTGGAATTGGAAGTCAGCTCTCTAATTAATAATTCTGAGCCATTATCCATTATACCACAAATACATCCGTGTTTATAGCAGTGAAATAAGTAAATATAACAAACCGAACTGGAATTGGAAATCAGCTCTCTAATTAATAATTCTGAGCCATTATCCATTATACCACAAATACATCCATGTTTACAGCAGTGAAATAAGTAAATATAACAAACCGAACTGGAATTGGAAATCAGCTCTCTAATTAATAATTCTGAGCCATTATCCATTATACCACAAATACATCCATGTTTATAGCAGTGAAATAAGTAAATATAACAAACCGAACTGGAATTGGAAGTCAGCTCTCTAATTAATAATTCTGAGCCATTATCCATTATACCACAAATACATCCATGTTTATAGCAGTGAAATAAGTAAATATAACAAACCGAACTGGAATTGGAAGTCAGCTCTCTAATTAATAATTCTGAGCCATTATCCATTATACCACAAATACATCCATGTTTATAGCAGTGAAATAAGTAAATATAAGAAACCGAACTGGAATTGGAAGTCAGCTCTCTAATTAATAATTCTGAGCCATTATCCATCATATCACAAATACATCCATGTTTATAGCAGTGAAATAAGTAAATATAACAAACCCAACTGGAATTGGAAGTCAGCTCTCTAATTAATGATTCTGAGCCATTATCCATCATATCACAAATACATCCATGTTTATAGCAGTGAAATAAGTAAATATAACAAACCGAACTGGAATTGGAAGTCAGCTCTCTAATTAATGATTCTGAGTCATTATCCATCATATCACAAATACATCCATGTTTATAGCAGTGAAATAAGTAAATATAACAAACCGAGCTGGAATTGGAAGTCAGCTCTCTAATTAATGATTCTGAGCCATTATCCATCATATCACAAATACATCCATGTTTATTGCAGTGAAATAAGTAAATATAACAAACCGAACTGGAATTGGAAGTCAGCTCTCTAATTAATAATTCTGAGCCATTATCCATTATATCACAAATACATCCATGTTTATAGCAGTGAAATAAGTAAATATAACAAACCGAACTGGAATTGGAAGTCAGCTCCCTAATTAATAATTCTGAGCCATTATCCATTATACCACAAATACATCCATGTTTATAGCAGTGAAATAAGTAAATATAATAAACCGAACTGGAATTGGAAGTCAGCTATCTAATTAATAATTCTGAGCCATTATCCATTATACCACAAATACATCCATGTTTATAGCAGTGAAATAAGTAAATATAACAAACCGAGCTGGAATTGGAAGTCAGCTCTCTAATTAATAATTCTGAGCCATTATCCATTATACCACAAATACATCCATGTTTATAGCAGTGAAATAAGTAAATATAACAAACCGAGCTGGAATTGGAAGTCAGCTCTCTAATTAATAATTCTGAGCCATTATCCATTATACCACAAATACATCCATGTTTATAGCAGTGAAATAAGTAAATATAACAAACCGAACTGGAATTGGAAGTCAGCTCTGTAATTAATAATTCTGAGCCATTATCCATTATACCACAAATACATCCATGTTTATAGCAGTGAAATAAGTAAATATAACAAACCGAACTGGAATTGGAAGTCAGCTCTCTAATTAATAATTCTGAGCCATTATCCATTATACCACAAATACATCCATGTTTATAGCAGTGAAATAAGTAAATATAACAAACCGAACTGGAATTGGAAGTCAGCTCACTAATTAATAATTCTGAGCCATTATCCATTATACCACAAATACATCCATGTTTATAGCAGTGAAATAAGTAAATATAACAAACCGAACTGGAATTGGAAATCAGCTCTCTAATTAATAATTCTGAACCATTATCCATTATACCACAAATACATCCATGTTTATAGCAGTGAAATAAGTAAATATAACAAACCGAACTGGAATTGGAAGTCAGCTCTCTAATTAATAATTCTGAGCCATTATCCATTATACCACAAATACATCCATGTTTATAGCAGTGAAATAAGTAAATATAACAAACCGAACTGGAATTGGAAGTCAGCTCTCTAATTAATAATTCTGAGCCATTATCCATTATACCACAAATACATCCATGTTTATAGCAGTGAAATAAGTAAATATAACAAACCGAACTGGAATTGGAAGTCAGCTCTCTAATTAATAATTCTGAGCCATTATGCATTATACCACAAATACATCCATGTTTATAGCAGTGAAATAAGTAAAGATAACAAACCGAACTGGAATTGGAAGTCAGCTCTCTAATTAATAATTCTGAGCCATTATCCATCATATCACAAATACATCCATGTTTATAGCAGTGAAATAAGTAAATATAACAAACCCAACTGGAATTGGAAGTCAGCTCTCTAATTAATGATTCTGAGCCATTATCCATCATATCACAAATACATCCATGTTTATAGCAGTGAAATAAGTAAATATAACAAACCGAACTGGAATTGGAAGTCAGCTCTCTAATTAATGATTCTGAGTCATTATCCATCATATCACAAATACATCCATGTTTATAGCAGTGAAATAAGTAAATATAACAAACCGAGCTGGAATTGGAAGTCAGCTCTCTAATTAATGATTCTGAGCCATTATCCATCATATCACAAATACATCCATGTTTATAGCAGTGAAATAAGTAAATATAACAAACCGAACTGGAATTGGAAGTCAGCTCTCTAATTAATAATTCTGAGCCATTATCCATTATACCACAAATACATCCATGTTTATAGCAGTGAAATAAGTAAATATAACAAACCGAACTGGAATTGGAAGTCAGCTCTCTAATTAATAATTCTGAGCCATTATCCATTATACCACAAATACATCCATGTTTATAGCAGTAAAATAAGTAAATATAACAAACCGAACTGGAATTGGAAGTCAGCTCTCTAATTAATAATTCTGAGCCATTATCCATCATATCACAAATACATCCATGTTTGTAGCAGTGAAATAAGTAATTATAACAAACTGAACTGGAATTGGAAGTCAGCTCTCTAATTAATAATTCTGAGCCATTATCCATTATACCACAAATACATCCATGTTTATAGCAGTGAAATAAGTAAATATAACAAACCGAACTGGAATTGGAAGTCAGCTCTCTAATTAATAATTCTGAGCCATTATCCATTATATCACAAATACATCCATGTTAATATCAGTGAAATAAGTAAATATAACAAACCGAACTGGAATTGGAAGTCAGCTCTCTAATTAATGATTCTGAGTCATTATCCATTATATCACAAATACATCCATGTTTATAGCAGTGAAATAAGTAAATATAACAAACCCAACTGGAATTGGAAGTCAGCTCTCTAATTAATGATTCTGAGCCATTATCCATCATATCACAAATACATCCATGTTTATAGCAGTGAAATAAGTAAATATAACAAACCGAACTGGAATTGGAAGTCAGCTCTCTAATTAATAATTCTGAGCCATTATCCATTATATCACAAATACATCCATGTTTATAGCAGTGAAATAAGTAAATATAACAAACCGAACTGGAATTGGAAGTCAGCTCTCTAATTAATAATTCTGAGCCATTATCCATTATACCACAAATACATCCATGTTTATAGCAGTGAAATAAGTAAATATAACAAACCGAACTGGAATTGGAAGTCAGCTATCTAATTAATAATTCTGAGCCATTATCCATTATACCACAAATACATCCATGTTTATAGCAGTGAAATAAGTAAATATAACAAACCGAGCTGGAATTGGAAGTCAGCTCTCTAATTAATAATTCTGAGCCATTATCCATTATACCACAAATACATCCATGTTTATAGCAGTGAAATAAGTAAATATAACAAACCGAACTGGAATTGGAATTCAGCTCTCTAATTAATAATTCTGAGCCATTATCCATTATACCACAAATACATCCATGTTTATAGCAGTGAAATAAGTAAATATAACAAACCGAACTGGAATTGGAAGTCAGCTCTCTAATTAATAATTCTGAGCCATTATCCATTATACCACAAATACATCCATGTTTATAGCAGTGAAATAAGTAAATATAACAAACCGAACTGGAATTGGAAGTCAGCTCTCTAATTAATAATTCTGAGCCATTATCCATTATACCACAAATACATCCATGTTTATAGCAGTGAAATAAGTAAATATAACAAACCGAACTGGAATTGGAAATCAGCTCTCTTATTAATAATTCTGAACCATTATCCATTATACCACAAATACATCCATGTTTATAGCAGTGAAATAAGTAAATATAACAAACCGAACTGGAATTGGAAGTCAGCTCTCTAATTAATAATTCTGAGCCATTATCCATTATACCACAAATACATCCATGTTTATAGCAGTGAAATAAGTAAATATAACAAACCGAACTGGAATTGGAAGTCAGCTCTCTAATTAATAATTCTGAGCCATTATCCATTATACCACAAATACATCCATGTTTATAGCAGTGAAATAAGTAAATATAACAAACCGAAATGGAATTGGAAGTCAGCTCTCTAATTAATAATTCTGAGCCATTATCCATTATACCACAAATACATCCATGTTTATAGCAGTGAAATAAGTAAATATAACAAAACGAACTGGAATTGGAAGTCAGCTCTCTAATTAATAATTCTGAGCCATTATCCATCATATCACAAATACATCCATGTTTATAGCAGTGAAATAAGTAAATATAACAAACCCAAATGGAATTGGAAGTCAGCTCTCTAATTAATGATTCTGAGCCATTATCCATCATATCACAAATACATCCATGTTTATAGCAGTGAAATAAGTAAATATAACAAACCGAACTGGAATTGGAAGTCAGCTCTCTAATTAATGATTCTGAGTCATTATCCATCATATCACAAATACATCCATGTTTATAGCAGTGAAATAAGTAAATATAACAAACCGAGCTGGAATTGGAAGTCAGCTCTCTAATTAATGATTCTGAGCCATTATCCATCATATCACAAATACATCCATGTTTATAGCAGTGAAATAAGTAAATATAACAAACCGAACTGGAATTGGAAGTCAGCTCTCTAATTAATAATTCTGAGCCATTATCCATTATATCACAAATACATCCATGTTTATAGCAGTGAAATAAGTAAATATAACAAACCGAACTGGAATTGGAAGTCAGCTCTCTAATTAATAATTCTGAGCCATTATCCATTATACCACAAATACATCCATGTTTATAGCAGTGAAATAAGTAAATATAATAAACCGAACTGGAATTGGAAGTCAGCTATCTAATTAATAATTCTGAGCCATTATCCATTATACCACAAATACATCCATGTTTATAGCAGTGAAATAAGTAAATATAACAAACCGAGCTGGAATTGGAAGTCAGCTCTCTAATTAATAATTCTGAGCCATTATCCATTATACCACAAATACATCCATGTTTATAGCAGTGAAATAAGTAAATATAACAAACCGAACTGGAATTGGAAGTCAGCTCTCTAATTAATAATTCTGAGCCATTATCCATTATACCACAAATACATCCATGTTTATAGCAGTAAAATAAGTAAATATAACAAACCGAACTGGAATTGGAAGTCAGCTCTCTAATTAATAATTCTGAGCCATTATCCATCATATCACAAATACATCCATGTTTGTAGCAGTGAAATAAGTAATTATAACAAACCGAACTGGAATTGGAAGTCAGCTCTCTAATTAATAATTCTGAGCCATTATCAATTATACCACAAATACATCCATGTTTATAGCAGTGAAATAAGTAAATATAACAAACCGAACTGGAATTGGAAGTCAGCTCTCTAATTAATAATTCTGAGCCATTATCCATCATATCACAAATACATCCATGTTTATAGCAGTGAAATAAGTAAATATAACAAACCGAACTGGAATTGGAAGTCAGCTCTCTAATTAATAATTCTGAGCCATTATCCATCATATCACAAATACATCCATGTTTATAGCAGTGAAATAAGTAAATATAACAAACCGAACTGGAATTGGAAGTCAGCTCTCTAATTAATAATTCTGAGCCATTATCCATCATATCACAAATACATCCATGTTTATAGCAGTGAAATAAGTAAATATAACAAACCGAACTGGAATTGGAAGTCAGCTCTCTAATTAATAATTCTGAGCCATTATCCATCATATCACAAATACATCCATGTTTATAGCAGTGAAATAAGTAAATATAACAAACCGAACTGGAATTGGAAGTCAGCTCTCTAATTAATAATTCTGAGCCATTATCCATCATATCACAAATAGATCCATGTTTATAGCAGTGAAATAAGTAAATATAACAAACCCAACTGGAATTGGAAGTCAGCTCTCTAATTAATAATTCTGAGCCATTATCCATCATATCACAAATACATCCATGTTTATAGCAGTGAAATAAGTAAATATAACAAACCGAACTCGAATTGGAAGTCATCTCTCTAATGAATAATACTGAGCCATTATCCATCATATCACAAATACATCCATGTTTATAGCAGTGAAATAAGTAAATATAACAAACCGAACTGGAATTGGAAGTCAGCTCTCTAATTAATAATTCTGAGCCATTATCCATCATATCACAAATACATCCATGTTTATAGCAGTGAAATAAGTAAATATAACAAACCCAACTGGAATTGGAAGTCAGCTCTCTAATTAATAATTCTGAGCCATTATCCATCATATCACAAATACGTCCATGTTTATAGCAGTGAAATAAGTAAATATAACAAACCCAACTGGAATTGGAAGTCAGCTCTCTAATTAATAATTCTGAGCCATTATCCATCACATCACAAGTACGTCCATGTTTATAGCAGTGAAATAAGTAAATATAACAAACCGAACTGGAATTGGAAATCAGTTCTCTAATTAATAATTCTGAGCCATTATCCATTATACCACAAATACATCCATGTTTATAGCAGTGAAATAAGTAAATATAACAAACCGAACTGGAATTGGAAGTCAGCTCTCTAATTAATAATTCTGAGCCATTATCCATCATATCACAAATACATCCATGTTTATAGCAGTGAAATAAGTAAATATAACAAACCGAACTGGAATTGGAAATCAGCTCTCTAATTAATAATTCTGAGCCATTATCCATTATACCACAAATACATCCATGTTTATAGCAGTGAAATAAGTAAATATAACAAACCGAACTGGAATTGGAAATCAGCTCTCTAATTAATAATTCTGAGCCATTATCCATCATATCACAAATACATCCATGTTTATAGCAGTGAAATAAGTAAATATAACAAACCGAACTGGAATTGGAAATCAGCTCTCTAATTAATAATTCTGAGCCATTATCCATTATACCACAAATACATCCATGTTTATAGCAGTGAAATAAGTAGATATAACAAACCGAACTGGAATTGGAAATCAGCTCTCTAATTAATAATTCTGAGCCATTATCCATTATACCACAAATACATCCATGTTTATAGCAGTGAAATAAGTAAATATAACAAACCGAACTGGAATTGGAAATCAGCTCTCTAATTAATAATTCTGAGCCATTATCCATTATACCACAAATACATCCATGTTTATAGCAGTGAAATAAGTAAATATAACAAACCGAACTGGAATTGGAAATCAGCTCTCTAATTAATAATTCTGAGCCATTATCCATCATATCACAAATACATCCATGTTTATAGCAGTGAAATAAGTAAATATAACAAACCGAACTGGAATTGGAAATCAGCTCTCGAATTAATAATTCTGAGCCATTATCCATTATACCACAAATACATCCATGTTTATAGCAGTGAAATAAGTAAATATAACAAACCGAACTGGAATTGGAAATCAGCTCTCTAATTAATAATTCTGAGCCATTATCCATCATATCACAAATACATCCATGTTTATAGCAGTGAAATAAGTAAATATAACAAACCGAACTGGAATTGGAAATCAGCTCTCTAATTAATAATTCTGAGCCATTATCCATTATACCACAAATACATCCATGTTTATAGCAGTGAAATAAGTAAATATAACAAACCGAACTGGAATTGGAAGTCAGCTCTCTAATTAATAATTCTGAGCCATTATCCATCATATCACAAATACATCCATGTTTATAGCAGTGAAATAAGTAAATATAACAAACCGAACTGGAATTGGAAATCAGCTCTCTAATTAATAATTCTGAGCCATTATCCATCATATCACAAATACATCCATGTTTATAGCAGTGAAATAAGTAAATATAACAAACCGAACTGGAATTGGAAGTCAGCTCTCTAATTAATAATTCTGAGCCATTATCCATTATACCACAAATACATCCAGGTTTATAGCAGTGAAATAAGTAAATATAACAAACCCAACTGGAATAGGAAATCAGCTCTCTAATTAATAATTCTGAGAAAATTATCCATCATATCACAAATACATCCATGTTTATAGCAGTGAAATAAGTAAATATAACAAACCGAACTGGAATTGGAAATCAGCTCTCTAATTAATAATTCTGAGCCATTATCCATTATACCACAAATACATCCATGTTTATAGCAGTGAAATAAGTAAATATAACAAACCCAACTGGAATTGGAAGTCAGCTCTCTAATTAATAATTCTGAGCCATTATCCATCATATCACAAATACATCCATGTTTATAGCAGTGAAATAAGTAAATATAACAAACCGAACTGGAATTGGAAATCAGCTCTCTAATTAATAATTCTGAGCCATTATCCATCATATCACAAATACATCCATGTTTATAGCAGTGAAATAAGTAAATATAACAAACCGAACTGGAATTGGAAATCAGCTCTCTAATTAATAATTCTGAGCCATTATCCATTATACCACAAATACATCCATGTTTATAGCAGTGAAATAAGTAAATATAACAAACCCAACTGGAATTGGAAGTCAGCTGTCTAATTAATAATTCTGAGCCATTATCCATCATATCACAAATACATCCATGTTTATAGCAGTGAAATAAGTAAATATAACAAACCGAACTGGAATTGGAAATCAGCTCTCTAATTAATAATTCTGAGCCATTATCCATCATATCACAAATACATCCATGTTTATAGCAGTGAAATAAGTAAATATAACAAACCGAACTGGAATTGGAAATCAGCTCTCTAATTAATAATTCTGAGCCATTATCCATTATACCACAAATACATCCATGTTTATAGCAGTGAAATAAGTAAATATAACAAACCGAACTGGAATTGGAAGTCAGCTCTCTAATTAATAATTCTGAGCCATTATCCATCATATCACAAATACATCCATGTTTATAGCAGTGAAATAAGTAAATATAACAAACCGAACTGGAATTGGAAATCAGCTCTCTAATTAATAATTCTGAGCCATTATCCATTATACCACAAATACATCCATGTTTATAGCAGTGAAATAAGTAAATATAACAAACCGAACTGGAATTGGAAGTCAGCTCTCTAATTAATAATTCTGAGCCATTATCCATCATATCACAAATACATCCATGTTTATAGCAGTGAAATAAGTAAATATAACAAACCGAACTGGAATTGGAAATCAGCTCTCTAATTAATAATTCTGAGCCATTATCCATCATATCACAAATACATCCATGTTTATAGCAGTGAAATAAGTAAATATAACAAACCGAACTGGAATTGGAAGTCAGCTCTCTAATTAATAATTCTGAGCCGTTATCCATTATACCACAAATACATCCATGTTTATAGCAGTGAAATAAGTAAATATAACAAACCAAACTGGAATTGGAAATCAGCTCTCTAATTAATAATTCTGAGCCATTATCCATCATATCACAAATACATCCATGTTTATAGCAGTGAAATAAGTAAATATAACAAACCGAACTGGAATTGGAAATCAGCTCTCTAATTAATAATTCTGAGGCATTATCCATTATACCACAAATACATCCATGTTTATAGCAGTGAAATAAGTAAATATAACAAACCGAGCTGGAATTGGAAGTCAGCTCTCTAATTAATGATTCTGAGCCATTATCCATCATATCACAAATACATCCATGTTTATAGCAGTGAAATAAGTAAATATAACAAACCGAACTGGAATTGGAAGTCAGCTCTCTAATTAATAATTCTGAGCCATTATCCATTATATCACAAATACATCCATGTTTATAGCAGTGAAATAAGTAAATATAACAAACCGAACAGGAATTGGAAGTCAGCTCTCTAATTAATAATTCTGAGCCATTATCCATTATACCACAAATACATCCATGTTTATAGCAGTGAAATAAGTAAATATAATAAACCGAACTGGAATTGGAAGTCAGCTATCTAATTAATAATTCTGAGCCATTATCCATTATACCACAAATACATCCATGTTTATAGCAGTGAAATAAGTAAATATAACAAACCGAGCTGGAATTGGAAGTCAGCTCTCTAATTAATAATTCTGAGCCATTATCCATTATACCACAAATACATCCATGTTTATAGCAGTGAAATAAGTAAATATAACAAACCGAACTGGAATTGGAAGTCAGCTCTCTAATTAATAATTCTGAGCCATTATCCATTATACCACAAATACATCCATGTTTATAGCAGTAAAATAAGTAAATATAACAAACCGAACTGGAATTGGAAGTCAGCTCTCTAATTTATAATTCTGAGCCATTATCCATCATATCACAAATACATCCATGTTTGTAGCAGTGAAATAAGTAATTATAACAAACTGAACTGGAATTGGAAGTCAGCTCTCTAATTAATAATTCTGAGCCATTATCCATTATACCACAAATACATCCATGTTTATAGCAGTGAAATAAGTAAATATAACAAACCGAACTGGAATTGGAAGTCAGCTCTCTAATTAATAATTCTGAGCCATTATCCATTATATCACAAATACATCCATGTTAATATCAGTGAAATAAGTAAATATAACAAACCGAACTGGAATTGGAAGTCAGCTCTCTAATTAATGATTCTGAGTCATTATCCATTATATCACAAATACATCCATGTTTATAGCAGTGAAATAAGTAAATATAACAAACCCAACTGGAATTGGAAGTCAGCTCTCTAATTAATGATTCTGAGCCATTATCCATCATATCACAAATACATCCATGTTTATAGCAGTGAAATAAGTAAATATAACAAACCGAACTGGAATTGGAAGTCAGCTCTCTAATTAATAATTCTGAGCCATTATCCATTATATCACAAATACATCCATGTTTATAGCAGTGAAATAAGTAAATATAACAAACCGAACTGGAATTGGAAGTCAGCTCTCTAATTAATAATTCTGAGCCATTATCCATTATACCACAAATACATCCATGTTTATAGCAGTGAAATAAGTAAATATAACAAACCGAACTGGAATTGGAAGTCAGCTATCTAATTAATAATTCTGAGCCATTATCCATTATACCACAAATACATCCATGTTTATAGCAGTGAAATAAGTAAATATAACAAACCGAGCTGGAATTGGAAGTCAGCTCTCTAATTAATAATTCTGAGCCATTATCCATTATACCACAAATACATCCATGTTTATAGCAGTGAAATAAGTAAATATAACAAACCGAACTGGAATTGGAAGTCAGCTCTCTAATTAATAATTCTGAGCCATTATCCATTATACCACAAATACATCCATGTTTATAGCAGTGAAATAAGTAAATATAACAAACCGAACTGGAATTGGAAGTCAGCTCTCTAATTAATAATTCTGAGCCATTATCCATTATACCACAAATACATCCATGTTTATAGCAGTGAAATAAGTAAATATAACAAACCGAACTGGAATTGGAAGTCAGCTCTCTAATTAATAATTCTGAGCCATTATCCATTATACCACAAATACATCCATGTTTATAGCAGTGAAATAAGTAAATATAACAAACCGAACTGGAATTGGAAATCAGCTCTCTTATTAATAATTCTGAACCATTATCCATTATACCACAAATACATCCATGTTTATAGCAGTGAAATAAGTAAATATAACAAACCGAACTGGAATTGGAAGTCAGCTCTCTAATTAATAATTCTGAGCCATTATCCATTATACCACAAATACATCCATGTTTATAGCAGTGAAATAAGTAAATATAACAAACCGAACTGGAATTGGAAGTCAGCTCTCTAATTAATAATTCTGAGCCATTATCCATCATATCACAAATACATCCATGTTTATAGCAGTGAAATAATTAAATATAACAAACCCAAATGGAATTGGAAGTCAGCTCTCTAATTAATGATTCTGAGCCATTATCCATCATATCACAAATACATCCATGTTTATAGCAGTGAAATAAGTAAATATAACAAACCGAACTGGAATTGGAAGTCAGCTCTCTAATTAATGATTCTGAGTCATTATCCATCATATCACAAATACATCCATGTTTATAGCAGTGAAATAAGTAAATATAACAAACCGAGCTGGAATTGGAAGTCAGCTCTCTAATTAATGATTCTGAGCCATTATCCATCATATCACAAATACATCCATGTTTATAGCAGTGAAATAAGTAAATAAAACAAACCCAACTGGAATAGGAAGTCAGCTCTCTAATTAATAATTCTGAGCCATTATCCATTATATCAAAAATACATCCATGTTTATAGCAGTGAAATAAGTAAATATAACAAACCGAACTGGAATTGGAAGTCAGCTCTCTAATTCATAATTCTGAGCCATTATCCATTATACCACAAATACATCCAGGTTTATAGCAGTGAAATAAGTAAATATAAAAAACCGAACTGGAATTGGAAGTCAGCTCTCTAATTAATAATTCTGAGCCATTATCCATTATACCACAAACACATCCAAGTTTATAGCAGTGAAATAAGTAAATATAACAAACCCAACTGGAATAGGAAGTCAGCTCTCTAATTAATAATTCTGAGCCATTATCCATTATATCAAAAATACATCCAAGTTTATAGCAGTGAAATAAGTAAATAAAACAAACCCAACTGGAATAGGAAGTCAGCTCTCTAATTAATAATTCTGAGCCATTATCCATTATATCAAAAATACATCCATGTTTATAGCAGTGAAATAAGTAAATATAACAAACCCAACTGGAATTGGAAGTCAGCTCTCTAATTAATAATTCTGAGCCATTATCCATTATACCACAAATACATCCAGGTTTATAGCAGTGAAATAAGTAAATATAAAAACCCAACTGGAATTGGAAGTCAGCTCTCTAATTAATAATTCTGAGTCATTATCCATTATACCACAAATACATCCAGGTTTATAGCAGTGAAATAAGTAAATATAACAAACCCAACTGGAATAGGAAGTCAGCTCTCTAATTAATAATTCTGAGCCATTATCCATTATACCACAAATACATCAAGGTTTATAGCAGTGAAATAAGTAAATATAACAAACCGAACTGGAATTGGAAGTCAGCTCTCTAATTAATAATTCTGAGCCATTATCCATTATACCACAAATACATCCAGGTTTATAGCAGTGAAATAAGTAAATATAAAAAACCGAACTGGAATTGGAAGTCAGCTCTCTAATTAATAATTCTGAGCCATTATTCATTATACCACAAATACATCCAGGTTTATAGCAGTGAAATAAGTAAATATAAAAAACCGAACTGGAATTGGAAGTCAGCTCTCTAATTAATAATTCTGAGCCATTATCCATTATACCACAAATACATCCAGGTTTATAGCAGTGAAATAAGTAAATATAACAAACCCAACTGGAATAGGAAGTCAGCTCTCTAATTAATAATTCTGAGCTATTATCCATTATACCACAAATACATCCATGTTTATAGCAGTGAAATAAGTAAATATAACAAACCGAACTGGAATTGGAAATCAGCTCTCTAATTAATAATTCTGAGCCATTATCCATTATACCACAAATACATCCATGTTTATAGCAGTGAAATAAGTAAATATAACAAACCGAACTGGAATTGGAAGTCAGCTCTCTAATTAATAATTCTGAGCCATTATCCATTATACCACAAATACATCCGTGTTTATAGCAGTGAAATAAGTAAATATAACAAACCGAACTGGAATTGGAAATCAGCTCTCTAATTAATAATTCTGAGCCATTATCCATCATATCACAAATACATCCATGTTTATAGCAGTGAAATAAGTAAATATAACAAACCGAACTGGAATTGGAAGTCAGCTCTCTAATTAATAATTCTGAGCCATTATCCATTATACCACAAATACATCCGTGTTTATAGCAGTGAAATAAGTAAATATAACAAACCGAACTGGAATTGGAAATCAGCTCTCTAATTAATAATTCTGAGCCATTATCCATTATACCACAAATACATCCATGTTTACAGCAGTGAAATAAGTAAATATAACAAACCGAACTGGAATTGGAAATCAGCTCTCTAATTAATAATTCTGAGCCATTATCCATTATACCACAAATACATCCATGTTTATAGCAGTGAAATAAGTAAATATAACAAACCGAACTGGAATTGGAAGTCAGCTCTCTAATTAATAATTCTGAGCCATTATCCATTATACCACAAATACATCCATGTTTATAGCAGTGAAATAAGTAAATATAACAAACCGAACTGGAATTGGAAGTCAGCTCTCTAATTAATAATTCTGAGCCATTATCCATTATACCACAAATACATCCATGTTTATAGCAGTGAAATAAGTAAATATAAGAAACCGAACTGGAATTGGAAGTCAGCTCTCTAATTAATAATTCTGAGCCATTATCCATCATATCACAAATACATCCATGTTTATAGCAGTGAAATAAGTAAATATAACAAACCCAACTGGAATTGGAAGTCAGCTCTCTAATTAATGATTCTGAGCCATTATCCATCATATCACAAATACATCCATGTTTATAGCAGTGAAATAAGTAAATATAACAAACCGAACTGGAATTGGAAGTCAGCTCTCTAATTAATGATTCTGAGTCATTATCCATCATATCACAAATACATCCATGTTTATAGCAGTGAAATAAGTAAATATAACAAACCGAGCTGGAATTGGAAGTCAGCTCTCTAATTAATGATTCTGAGCCATTATCCATCATATCACAAATACATCCATGTTTATTGCAGTGAAATAAGTAAATATAACAAACCGAACTGGAATTGGAAGTCAGCTCTCTAATTAATAATTCTGAGCCATTATCCATTATATCACAAATACATCCATGTTTATAGCAGTGAAATAAGTAAATATAACAAACCGAACTGGAATTGGAAGTCAGCTCCCTAATTAATAATTCTGAGCCATTATCCATTATACCACAAATACATCCATGTTTATAGCAGTGAAATAAGTAAATATAATAAACCGAACTGGAATTGGAAGTCAGCTATCTAATTAATAATTCTGAGCCATTATCCATTATACCACAAATACATCCATGTTTATAGCAGTGAAATAAGTAAATATAACAAACCGAGCTGGAATTGGAAGTCAGCTCTCTAATTAATAATTCTGAGCCATTATCCATTATACCACAAATACATCCATGTTTATAGCAGTGAAATAAGTAAATATAACAAACCGAGCTGGAATTGGAAGTCAGCTCTCTAATTAATAATTCTGAGCCATTATCCATTATACCACAAATACATCCATGTTTATAGCAGTGAAATAAGTAAATATAACAAACCGAACTGGAATTGGAAGTCAGCTCTGTAATTAATAATTCTGAGCCATTATCCATTATACCACAAATACATCCATGTTTATAGCAGTGAAATAAGTAAATATAACAAACCGAACTGGAATTGGAAGTCAGCTCTCTAATTAATAATTCTGAGCCATTATCCATTATACCACAAATACATCCATGTTTATAGCAGTGAAATAAGTAAATATAACAAACCGAACTGGAATTGGAAGTCAGCTCACTAATTAATAATTCTGAGCCATTATCCATTATACCACAAATACATCCATGTTTATAGCAGTGAAATAAGTAAATATAACAAACCGAACTGGAATTGGAAATCAGCTCTCTAATTAATAATTCTGAACCATTATCCATTATACCACAAATACATCCATGTTTATAGCAGTGAAATAAGTAAATATAACAAACCGAACTGGAATTGGAAGTCAGCTCTCTAATTAATAATTCTGAGCCATTATCCATTATACCACAAATACATCCATGTTTATAGCAGTGAAATAAGTAAATATAACAAACCGAACTGGAATTGGAAGTCAGCTCTCTAATTAATAATTCTGAGCCATTATCCATTATACCACAAATACATCCATGTTTATAGCAGTGAAATAAGTAAATATAACAAACCGAACTGGAATTGGAAGTCAGCTCTCTAATTAATAATTCTGAGCCATTATGCATTATACCACAAATACATCCATGTTTATAGCAGTGAAATAAGTAAAGATAACAAACCGAACTGGAATTGGAAGTCAGCTCTCTAATTAATAATTCTGAGCCATTATCCATCATATCACAAATACATCCATGTTTATAGCAGTGAAATAAGTAAATATAACAAACCCAACTGGAATTGGAAGTCAGCTCTCTAATTAATGATTCTGAGCCATTATCCATCATATCACAAATACATCCATGTTTATAGCAGTGAAATAAGTAAATATAACAAACCGAACTGGAATTGGAAGTCAGCTCTCTAATTAATGATTCTGAGTCATTATCCATCATATCACAAATACATCCATGTTTATAGCAGTGAAATAAGTAAATATAACAAACCGAGCTGGAATTGGAAGTCAGCTCTCTAATTAATGATTCTGAGCCATTATCCATCATATCACAAATACATCCATGTTTATAGCAGTGAAATAAGTAAATATAACAAACCGAACTGGAATTGGAAGTCAGCTCTCTAATTAATAATTCTGAGCCATTATCCATTATACCACAAATACATCCATGTTTATAGCAGTGAAATAAGTAAATATAACAAACCGAACTGGAATTGGAAGTCAGCTCTCTAATTAATAATTCTGAGCCATTATCCATTATACCACAAATACATCCATGTTTATAGCAGTAAAATAAGTAAATATAACAAACCGAACTGGAATTGGAAGTCAGCTCTCTAATTAATAATTCTGAGCCATTATCCATCATATCACAAATACATCCATGTTTGTAGCAGTGAAATAAGTAATTATAACAAACTGAACTGGAATTGGAAGTCAGCTCTCTAATTAATAATTCTGAGCCATTATCCATTATACCACAAATACATCCATGTTTATAGCAGTGAAATAAGTAAATATAACAAACCGAACTGGAATTGGAAGTCAGCTCTCTAATTAATAATTCTGAGCCATTATCCATTATATCACAAATACATCCATGTTAATATCAGTGAAATAAGTAAATATAACAAACCGAACTGGAATTGGAAGTCAGCTCTCTAATTAATGATTCTGAGTCATTATCCATTATATCACAAATACATCCATGTTTATAGCAGTGAAATAAGTAAATATAACAAACCCAACTGGAATTGGAAGTCAGCTCTCTAATTAATGATTCTGAGCCATTATCCATCATATCACAAATACATCCATGTTTATAGCAGTGAAATAAGTAAATATAACAAACCGAACTGGAATTGGAAGTCAGCTCTCTAATTAATAATTCTGAGCCATTATCCATTATATCACAAATACATCCATGTTTATAGCAGTGAAATAAGTAAATATAACAAACCGAACTGGAATTGGAAGTCAGCTCTCTAATTAATAATTCTGAGCCATTATCCATTATACCACAAATACATCCATGTTTATAGCAGTGAAATAAGTAAATATAACAAACCGAACTGGAATTGGAAGTCAGCTATCTAATTAATAATTCTGAGCCATTATCCATTATACCACAAATACATCCATGTTTATAGCAGTGAAATAAGTAAATATAACAAACCGAGCTGGAATTGGAAGTCAGCTCTCTAATTAATAATTCTGAGCCATTATCCATTATACCACAAATACATCCATGTTTATAGCAGTGAAATAAGTAAATATAACAAACCGAACTGGAATTGGAATTCAGCTCTCTAATTAATAATTCTGAGCCATTATCCATTATACCACAAATACATCCATGTTTATAGCAGTGAAATAAGTAAATATAACAAACCGAACTGGAATTGGAAGTCAGCTCTCTAATTAATAATTCTGAGCCATTATCCATTATACCACAAATACATCCATGTTTATAGCAGTGAAATAAGTAAATATAACAAACCGAACTGGAATTGGAAGTCAGCTCTCTAATTAATAATTCTGAGCCATTATCCATTATACCACAAATACATCCATGTTTATAGCAGTGAAATAAGTAAATATAACAAACCGAACTGGAATTGGAAATCAGCTCTCTTATTAATAATTCTGAACCATTATCCATTATACCACAAATACATCCATGTTTATAGCAGTGAAATAAGTAAATATAACAAACCGAACTGGAATTGGAAGTCAGCTCTCTAATTAATAATTCTGAGCCATTATCCATTATACCACAAATACATCCATGTTTATAGCAGTGAAATAAGTAAATATAACAAACCGAACTGGAATTGGAAGTCAGCTCTCTAATTAATAATTCTGAGCCATTATCCATTATACCACAAATACATCCATGTTTATAGCAGTGAAATAAGTAAATATAACAAACCGAAATGGAATTGGAAGTCAGCTCTCTAATTAATAATTCTGAGCCATTATCCATTATACCACAAATACATCCATGTTTATAGCAGTGAAATAAGTAAATATAACAAAACGAACTGGAATTGGAAGTCAGCTCTCTAATTAATAATTCTGAGCCATTATCCATCATATCACAAATACATCCATGTTTATAGCAGTGAAATAAGTAAATATAACAAACCCAAATGGAATTGGAAGTCAGCTCTCTAATTAATGATTCTGAGCCATTATCCATCATATCACAAATACATCCATGTTTATAGCAGTGAAATAAGTAAATATAACAAACCGAACTGGAATTGGAAGTCAGCTCTCTAATTAATGATTCTGAGTCATTATCCATCATATCACAAATACATCCATGTTTATAGCAGTGAAATAAGTAAATATAACAAACCGAGCTGGAATTGGAAGTCAGCTCTCTAATTAATGATTCTGAGCCATTATCCATCATATCACAAATACATCCATGTTTATAGCAGTGAAATAAGTAAATATAACAAACCGAACTGGAATTGGAAGTCAGCTCTCTAATTAATAATTCTGAGCCATTATCCATTATATCACAAATACATCCATGTTTATAGCAGTGAAATAAGTAAATATAACAAACCGAACTGGAATTGGAAGTCAGCTCTCTAATTAATAATTCTGAGCCATTATCCATTATACCACAAATACATCCATGTTTATAGCAGTGAAATAAGTAAATATAATAAACCGAACTGGAATTGGAAGTCAGCTATCTAATTAATAATTCTGAGCCATTATCCATTATACCACAAATACATCCATGTTTATAGCAGTGAAATAAGTAAATATAACAAACCGAGCTGGAATTGGAAGTCAGCTCTCTAATTAATAATTCTGAGCCATTATCCATTATACCACAAATACATCCATGTTTATAGCAGTGAAATAAGTAAATATAACAAACCGAACTGGAATTGGAAGTCAGCTCTCTAATTAATAATTCTGAGCCATTATCCATTATACCACAAATACATCCATGTTTATAGCAGTAAAATAAGTAAATATAACAAACCGAACTGGAATTGGAAGTCAGCTCTCTAATTAATAATTCTGAGCCATTATCCATCATATCACAAATACATCCATGTTTGTAGCAGTGAAATAAGTAATTATAACAAACCGAACTGGAATTGGAAGTCAGCTCTGTAATTAATAATTCTGAGCCATTATCAATTATACCACAAATACATCCATGTTTATAGCAGTGAAATAAGTAAATATAACAAACCGAACTGGAATTGGAAGTCAGCTCTCTAATTAATAATTCTGAGCCATTATCCATCATATCACAAATACATCCATGTTTATAGCAGTGAAATAAGTAAATATAACAAACCGAACTGGAATTGGAAGTCAGCTCTCTAATTAATAATTCTGAGCCATTATCCATCATATCACAAATACATCCATGTTTATAGCAGTGAAATAAGTAAATATAACAAACCGAACTGGAATTGGAAGTCAGCTCTCTAATTAATAATTCTGAGCCATTATCCATCATATCACAAATACATCCATGTTTATAGCAGTGAAATAAGTAAATATAACAAACCGAACTGGAATTGGAAGTCAGCTCTCTAATTAATAATTCTGAGCCATTATCCATCATATCACAAATACATCCATGTTTATAGCAGTGAAATAAGTAAATATAACAAACCGAACTGGAATTGGAAGTCAGCTCTCTAATTAATAATTCTGAGCCATTATCCATCATATCACAAATACATCCATGTTTATAGCAGTGAAATAAGTAAATATAACAAACCCAACTGGAATTGGAAGTCAGCTCTCTAATTAATAATTCTGAGCCATTATCCATCATATCACAAATACATCCATGTTTATAGCAGTGAAATAAGTAAATATAACAAACCGAACTCGAATTGGAAGTCATCTCTCTAATGAATAATACTGAGCCATTATCCATCATATCACAAATACATCCATGTTTATAGCAGTGAAATAAGTAAATATAACAAACCGAACTGGAATTGGAAGTCAGCTCTCTAATTAATAATTCTGAGCCATTATCCATCATATCACAAATACATCCATGTTTATAGCAGTGAAATAAGTAAATATAACAAACCCAACTGGAATTGGAAGTCAGCTCTCTAATTAATAATTCTGAGCCATTATCCATCATATCACAAATACGTCCATGTTTATAGCAGTGAAATAAGTAAATATAACAAACCCAACTGGAATTGGAAGTCAGCTCTCTAATTAATAATTCTGAGCCATTATCCATCACATCACAAGTACGTCCATGTTTATAGCAGTGAAATAAGTAAATATAACAAACCGAACTGGAATTGGAAATCAGTTCTCTAATTAATAATTCTGAGCCATTATCCATTATACCACAAATACATCCATGTTTATAGCAGTGAAATAAGTAAATATAACAAACCGAACTGGAATTGGAAGTCAGCTCTCTAATTAATAATTCTGAGCCATTATCCATCATATCACAAATACATCCATGTTTATAGCAGTGAAATAAGTAAATATAACAAACCGAACTGGAATTGGAAATCAGCTCTCTAATTAATAATTCTGAGCCATTATCCATTATACCACAAATACATCCATGTTTATAGCAGTGAAATAAGTAAATATAACAAACCGAACTGGAATTGGAAATCAGCTCTCTAATTAATAATTCTGAGCCATTATCCATCATATCACAAATACATCCATGTTTATAGCAGTGAAATAAGTAAATATAACAAACCGAACTGGAATTGGAAATCAGCTCTCTAATTAATAATTCTGAGCCATTATCCATTATACCACAAATACATCCATGTTTATAGCAGTGAAATAAGTAGATATAACAAACCGAACTGGAATTGGAAATCAGCTCTCTAATTAATAATTCTGAGCCATTATCCATTATACCACAAATACATCCATGTTTATAGCAGTGAAATAAGTAAATATAACAAACCGAACTGGAATTGGAAATCAGCTCTCTAATTAATAATTCTGAGCCATTATCCATTATACCACAAATACATCCATGTTTATAGCAGTGAAATAAGTAAATATAACAAACCGAACTGGAATTGGAAATCAGCTCTCTAATTAATAATTCTGAGCCATTATCCATCATATCACAAATACATCCATGTTTATAGCAGTGAAATAAGTAAATATAACAAACCGAACTGGAATTGGAAATCAGCTCTCGAATTAATAATTCTGAGCCATTATCCATTATACCACAAATACATCCATGTTTATAGCAGTGAAATAAGTAAATATAACAAACCGAACTGGAATTGGAAATCAGCTCTCTAATTAATAATTCTGAGCCATTATCCATCATATCACAAATACATCCATGTTTATAGCAGTGAAATAAGTAAATATAACAAACCGAACTGGAATTGGAAATCAGCTCTCTAATTAATAATTCTGAGCCATTATCCATTATACCACAAATACATCCATGTTTATAGCAGTGAAATAAGTAAATATAACAAACCGAACTGGAATTGGAAGTCAGCTCTCTAATTAATAATTCTGAGCCATTATCCATCATATCACAAATACATCCATGTTTATAGCAGTGAAATAAGTAAATATAACAAACCGAACTGGAATTGGAAATCAGCTCTCTAATTAATAATTCTGAGCCATTATCCATCATATCACAAATACATCCATGTTTATAGCAGTGAAATAAGTAAATATAACAAACCGAACTGGAATTGGAAGTCAGCTCTCTAATTAATAATTCTGAGCCATTATCCATTATACCACAAATACATCCAGGTTTATAGCAGTGAAATAAGTAAATATAACAAACCCAACTGGAATAGGAAATCAGCTCTCTAATTAATAATTCTGAGAAAATTATCCATCATATCACAAATACATCCATGTTTATAGCAGTGAAATAAGTAAATATAACAAACCGAACTGGAATTGGAAATCAGCTCTCTAATTAATAATTCTGAGCCATTATCCATTATACCACAAATACATCCATGTTTATAGCAGTGAAATAAGTAAATATAACAAACCCAACTGGAATTGGAAGTCAGCTCTCTAATTAATAATTCTGAGCCATTATCCATCATATCACAAATACATCCATGTTTATAGCAGTGAAATAAGTAAATATAACAAACCGAACTGGAATTGGAAATCAGCTCTCTAATTAATAATTCTGAGCCATTATCCATCATATCACAAATACATCCATGTTTATAGCAGTGAAATAAGTAAATATAACAAACCGAACTGGAATTGGAAATCAGCTCTCTAATTAATAATTCTGAGCCATTATCCATTATACCACAAATACATCCATGTTTATAGCAGTGAAATAAGTAAATATAACAAACCCAACTGGAATTGGAAGTCAGCTGTCTAATTAATAATTCTGAGCCATTATCCATCATATCACAAATACATCCATGTTTATAGCAGTGAAATAAGTAAATATAACAAACCGAACTGGAATTGGAAATCAGCTCTCTAATTAATAATTCTGAGCCATTATCCATCATATCACAAATACATCCATGTTTATAGCAGTGAAATAAGTAAATATAACAAACCGAACTGGAATTGGAAATCAGCTCTCTAATTAATAATTCTGAGCCATTATCCATTATACCACAAATACATCCATGTTTATAGCAGTGAAATAAGTAAATATAACAAACCGAACTGGAATTGGAAGTCAGCTCTCTAATTAATAATTCTGAGCCATTATCCATCATATCACAAATACATCCATGTTTATAGCAGTGAAATAAGTAAATATAACAAACCGAACTGGAATTGGAAATCAGCTCTCTAATTAATAATTCTGAGCCATTATCCATTATACCACAAATACATCCATGTTTATAGCAGTGAAATAAGTAAATATAACAAACCGAACTGGAATTGGAAGTCAGCTCTCTAATTAATAATTCTGAGCCATTATCCATCATATCACAAATACATCCATGTTTATAGCAGTGAAATAAGTAAATATAACAAACCGAACTGGAATTGGAAATCAGCTCTCTAATTAATAATTCTGAGCCATTATCCATCATATCACAAATACATCCATGTTTATAGCAGTGAAATAAGTAAATATAACAAACCGAACTGGAATTGGAAGTCAGCTCTCTAATTAATAATTCTGAGCCGTTATCCATTATACCACAAATACATCCATGTTTATAGCAGTGAAATAAGTAAATATAACAAACCAAACTGGAATTGGAAATCAGCTCTCTAATTAATAATTCTGAGCCATTATCCATCATATCACAAATACATCCATGTTTATAGCAGTGAAATAAGTAAATATAACAAACCGAACTGGAATTGGAAATCAGCTCTCTAATTAATAATTCTGAGGCATTATCCATTATACCACAAATACATCCATGTTTATAGCAGTGAAATAAGTAAATATAACAAACCGAACTGGAATTGGAAGTCAGCTCTCTAATTAATAATTCTGAGCCATTATCCATCATATCACAAATACATCCATGTTTATAGCAGTGAAATAAGTAAATATAACAAACCGAACTGGAATTGGAAATCAGCTCTCTAATTAATAATTCTGAGCCATTATCCATCATATCACAAATACATCCATGTTTATAGCAGTGAAATAAGTAAATATAACAAACCGAACTGGAATTGGAAGTCAGCTCTCTAATTAATAATTCTGAGCCATTATCCATTATACCACAAATACATCCATGTTTATAGCAGTGAAATAAGTAAATATAACAAACCGAACTGGAATTGGAAGTCAGCTCTCTAATTAATAATTCTGAGCCATCATCCATCATATCACAAATACATCCATGTTTATAGCAGTGAAAAAAGTAAATATAACAAACCGAACTGGAATTGGAAATCAGCTCTCTAATTAATAATTCTGAGCCATTATCCATTATACCACAAATACATCCATGTTTATAGCAGTGAAATAAGTAAATATAACAAACCGAACTGGAATTGGAAGACAGCTCTCTAATTAATAATTCTGAGCCATTATCCATTATACCACAAATACATCCGTGTTTATAGCAGTGAAATAAGTAAATATAACAAACCGAACTGGAATTGGAAATCAGCTCTCTAATTAATAATTCTGAGCCATTATCCATTATACCACAAATACATCCGTGTTTATAGCAGTGAAATAAGTAAATATAACAAACCGAACTGGAATTGGAAATCAGCTCTCTAATTAATAATTCTGAGCCATTATCCATTATACCACAAATACATCCATGTTTATAGCAGTGAAATAAGTAAATATAACAAACCGAACTGGAATTGGAAATCAGCTCTCTAATTAATAATTCTGAGCCATCATCCATCATATCACAAATACATCCATGTTTATAGCAGTGAAAAAAGTAAATATAACAAACCGAACTGGAATTGGAAATCAGCTCTCTAATTAATAATTCTGAGCCATTATCCATTATACCACAAATACATCCATGTTTATAGCAGTGAAATAAGTAAATATAACAAACCGAACTGGAATTGGAAGTCAGCTCTCTAATTAATAATTCTGAGCCATTATCCATTATACCACAAATACATCCGTGTTTATAGCAGTGAAATAAGTAAATATAACAAACCGAACTGGAATTGGAAATCAGCTCTCTAATTAATAATTCTGAGCCATTATCCATTATACCACAAATACATCCGTGTTTATAGCAGTGAAATAAGTAAATATAACAAACCGAACTGGAATTGGAAATCAGCTCTCTAATTAATAATTCTGAGCCATTATCCATTATACCACAAATACATCCATGTTTATAGCAGTGAAATAAGTAAATATAACAAACCGAACTGGAATTGGAAATCAGCTCTCTAATTAATAATTCTGAGCCATTATCCATTATACCACAAATACATCCATGTTTATAGCAGTGAAATAAGTAAATATAACAAACCGAACTGGAATTGGAAGTCAGCTCTCTAATTAATAATTCTGAGCCATTATCCATTATACCACAAATACATCCATGTTTATAGCAGTGAAATAAGTAAATATAACAAACCGAACTGGAATTGGAAGTCAGCTCTCTAATTAATAATTCTGAGCCATTATCCATTATACCATAAATACATCCATGTTTATAGCAGTGAAATAAGTAAATATAACAAACCGAACTGGAATTGGAAATCAGCTCTCTAATTAATAATTCTGAGCCATTATCCATTATACCACAAATACATCCATGTTTATAGCAGTGAAATAAGTAAATATAACAAACCGAACTGGAATTGGAAGTCAGCTCTCTAATTAATAATTCTGAGCCATTATCCATTATACCACAAATACATCCATGTTTATAGCAGTGAAATAAGTAAATATAACAAACCGAACTGGAATTGGAAGTCAGCTCTCTAATTAATAATTCTGAGCCATTATCCATTATACCACAAATACATCCATGTTTATAGCAGTGAAATAAGTAAATATAACAAACCGAACTGGAATTGGAAGTCAGCTCTCTAATTAATAATTCTGAGCCATTATCCATTATACCACAAATACATCCATGTTTACAGCAGTGAAATAAGTAAATATAACAAACCGAACTGGAATTGGAAGTCAGCTCTCTAATTAATAATTCTGAGCCATTATCCATCATATCACAAATACATCCATGTTTATAGCAGTGAAATAAGTAAATATAACAAACCCAACTGGAATTGGAAGTCAGCTCTCTAATTAATGATTCTGAGCCATTATCCATCATATCACAAATACATCCATGTTTATAGCAGTGAAATAAGTAAATATAACAAACCGAACTGGAATTGGAAGTCAGCTCTCTAATTAATGATTCTGAGTCATTATCCATCATATCACAAATACATCCATGTTTATAGCAGTGAAATAAGTAAATATAACAAACCGAACTGGAATTAGAAGTCAGCTCTCTAATTAATGATTCTGAGCCATTATCCATCATATCACAAATACATCCATGTTTATAGCAGTGAAATAAGTAAATATAACAAACCCAACTGGAATTGGAAGTCAGCTCTCTAATTAATAATTCTGAGCCATTATCCATTATATCACAAATACATCCATGTTTATAGCAGTGAAATAAGTAAATATAACAAACCGAACTGGAATTGGAAGTCAGCTCTCTAATTAATAATTCTGAGCCATTATCCATTATACCACAAATACATCCATGTTTATAGCAGTGAAATAAGTAAATATAACAAACCGAACTGGAATTGGAAGTCAGCTATCTAATTAATAATTCTGAGCCATTATCCATTATACCACAAATACATCCATGTTTATAGCAGTGAAATAAGTAAATATAACAAACCGAGCTGGAATTGGAAGTCAGCTCTCTAATTAATAATTCTGAGCCATTATCCATTATACCACAAATACATCCATGTTTATAGCAGTGAAATAAGTAAATATAACAAACCGAACTGGAATTGGAAGTCAGCTCTCTAATTAATAATTCTGAGCCATTATCCATTATACCACAAATACATCCATGTTTATAGCAGTAAAATAAGTAAATATAACAAACCGAACTGGAATTGGAAGTCAGCTCTCTAATTAATAATTCTGAGCCATTATCCATCATATCACAAATACATCCATGTTTATAGCAGTGAAATAAGTAATTATAACAAACCGAACTGGAATTGGAAGTCAGCTCTCTAATTAATAATTCTGAGCCATTATCCATTATACCACAAATACATCCATGTTTATAGCAGTGAAATAAGTAAATATAACAAACCGAACTGGAATTGGAAGTCAGCTCTCTAATTAATAATTCTGAGCCATTATCCATTATATCACAAATACATCCATGTTAATATCAGTGAAATAAGTAAATATAACAAACCGAACTGGAATTGGAAGTCAGCTCTCTAATTAATGATTCTGAGCCATTATCCATCATACCACAAATACATCCATGTTTATAGCAGTGAAATAAGTAAATATAACAAACCGAACTGGAATTGGAAGTCAGCTCTCTAATTAATAATTCTGAGCCATTATCCATTATACCACAAATACATCCATGTTTATAGCAGTGAAATAAGTAAATATAACAAACCGAACTGGAATTGGAAGTCAGCTCTCTAATTAATAATTCTGAGCCATTATCCATCATATCACAAATACATCCATGTTTATAGCAGTGAAATAAGTAAATATAACAAACCGAACTGGAATTGGAAGTCAGCTCTCTAATTAATAATTCTGAGCCATTATCCATCATATCACAAATACATCCATGTTTATAGCAGTGAAATAAGTAAATATAACAAACCGAACTGGAATTGGAAGTCAGCTCTCTAATTAATAATTCTGAGCCATTATCCATTATATCACAAATACATCCATGTTTATAGCAGTGAAATAAGTAAATATAACAAACCCAACTGGAATTGGAAATCAGCTCTCTAATTAATAATTCTGAGCCATTATCCATCATATCACAAATACATCCATGTTTATAGCAGTGAAATAAGTAAATATAACAAACCGAACTGGAATTGGAAGTCAGCTCTCTAATTAATAATTCTGAGCCATTATCCATCATATCACAAATACATCCATGTTTATAGCAGTGAAATAAGTAAATATAACAAACCGAACTGGAATTGGAAGTCAGCTCTCTAATTAATAATTCTGAGCCATTATCCATCATATCACAAATACATCCATGTTTATAGCAGTGAAATAAGTAAATATAACAAACCGAACTGGAATTGGAAGTCAGCTCTCTAATTAATAATTCTGAGCCATTATCCATCATATCACAAATACATCCATGTTTATAGCAGTGAAATAAGTAAATATAACAAACCGAACTCGAATTGGAAGTCAGCTCTCTAATTAATAATTCTGAGCCATTATCCATCATATCACAAATACATCCATGTTTATAGCAGTGAAATAAGTAAATATAACAAACCCAACTGGAATTGGAAGTCAGCTCTCTAATTAATAATACTGAGCCATTATCCATCATATCACAAATACATCCATGTTTATAGCAGTGAAATAAGTAAATATAACAAACCGAACTGGAATTGGAAGTCAGCTCTCTAATTAATAATTCTGAGCCATTATCCATCATATCACAAATACATCCATGTTTATAGCAGTGAAATAAGTAAATATAACAAACCCAACTGGAATTGGAAGTCAGCTCTCTAATTAATAATTCTGAGCCATTATCCATCATATCACAAATACGTCCATGTTTATAGCAGTGAAATAAGTAAATATAACAAACCCAACTGGAATTGGAAGTCAGCTCTCTAATTAATAATTTTGAGCCATTATCCATCATATCACAAATACGTCCATGTTTATAGCAGTGAAATACGTAAATATAACAAACCGAACTGGAATTGGAAATCAGCTCTCCAATTAATAATTCTGAGCCATTATCCATTATACCACAAATACATCCATGTTTATAGCAGTGAAATAAGTAAATATAACAAACCGAACTGGAATTGGAAGTCAGCTCTCTAATTAATAATTCTGAGCCATTATCCATCATATCACAAATACATCCATGTTTATAGCAGTGAAATAAGTAAATATAACAAACCGAACTGGAATTGGAAATCAGCTCTCTAATTAATAATTCTGAGCCATTATCCATTATACCACAAATACATCCATGTTTATAGCAGTGAAATAAGTAAATATAACAAACCGAACTGGAATTGGAAATCAGCTCTCTAATTAATTATTCTCAGCCATTATCCATCATATCACAAATACATCCATGTTTATAGCAGTGAAATAAGTAAATATAACAAACCGAACTGGAATTGGAAATCAGCTCTCTAATTAATAATTCTGAGCCATTATCCATTATACCACAAATACATCCATGTTTATAGCAGTGAAATAAGTAGATATAACAAACCGAACTGGAATTGGAAATCAGCTCTCTAATTAATAATTCTGAGCCATTATCCATCATACCACAAATACATCCATGTTTATAGCAGTGAAATAAGTAAATATAACAAACCGAACTGGAATTGGAAATCAGCTCTCTAATTAATAATTCTGAGCCATTATCCATTATACCACAAATACATCCATGTTTATAGCAGTGAAATAAGTAAATATAACAAACCGAACTGGAATTGGAAATCAGCTCTCTAATTAATAATTCTGAGCCATTATCCATCATATCACAAATACATCCATGTTTATAGCAGTGAAATAAGTAAATATAACAAACCGAACTGGAATTGGAAATCAGCTCTCTAATTAATAATTCTGAGCCATTATCCATTATACCACAAATACATCCATGTTTATAGCAGTGAAATAAGTAAATATAACAAACCGAACTGGAATTGGAAATCAGCTCTCTAATTAATAATTCTGAGCCATTATCCATCATATCACAAATACATCCATGTTTATAGCAGTGAAATAAGTAAATATAACAAACCGAACTGGAATTGGAAATCAGCTCTCTAATTAATAATTCTGAGCCATTATCCATTATACCACAAATACATCCATGTTTATAGCAGTGAAATAAGTAAATATAACAAACCGAACTGGAATTGGAAGTCAGCTCTCTAATTAATAATTCTGAGCCATTATCCATCATATCACAAATACATCCATGTTTATAGCAGTGAAATAAGTAAATATAACAAACCGAACTGGAATTGGAAATCAGCTCTCTAATTAATAATTCTGAGCCATTATCCATCATATCACAAATACATCCATGTTTATAGCAGTGAAATAAGTAAATATAACAAACCGAACTGGAATTGGAAGTCAGCTCTCTAATTAATAATTCTGAGCCATTATCCATTATACCACAAATACATCCAGGTTTATAGCAGTGAAATAAGTAAATATAACAAACCCAACTGGAATAGGAAATCAGCTCTCTAATTAATAATTCTGAGCAATTATCCATCATATCACAAATACATCCATGTTTATAGCAGTGAAATAAGTAAATATAACAAACCGAACTGGAATTGGAAATCAGCTCTCTAATTAATAATTCTGAGCCATTATCCATTATACCACAAATACACCCATGTTTATAGCAGTGAAATAAGTAAATATAACAAACCCAACTGGAATTGGAAGTCAGCTCTCTAATTAATAATTCTGAGCCATTATCCATCATATCACAAATACATCCATGTTTATAGCAGTGAAATAAGTAAATATAACAAACCGAACTGGAATTGGAAATCAGCTCTCTAATTAATAATTCTGAGCCATTATCCATCATATCACAAATACATCCATGTTTATAGCAGTGAAATAAGTAAATATAACAAACCGAACTGGAATTGGAAATCAGCTCTCTAATTAATAATTCTGAGCCATTATCCATTATACCACAAATACATCCAT
Organism: Acanthosepion lycidas; assembly: GCA_963932145.1. Taxonomy (NCBI): domain Eukaryota; kingdom Metazoa; phylum Mollusca; class Cephalopoda; order Sepiida; family Sepiidae; genus Acanthosepion; species Acanthosepion lycidas. Next base: position 11,223,909 of record OZ010616.1, on the reverse strand, counting down.
GTTTATAGCAGTGAAATAAGTAAATATAACAAACCCAACTGGAATTGGAAGTCAGCTCTCTAATTAATAATTCTGAGCCATTATCCATCATATCACAAATACATCCATGTTTATAGCAGTGAAATAAGTAAATATAACAAACCGAACTGGAATTGGAAATCAGCTCTCTAATTAATAATTCTGAGCCATTATCCATCATATCACAAATACATCCATGTTTATAGCAGTGAAATAAGTAAATATAACAAACCGAACTGGAATTGGAAGTCAGCTCTCTAATTAATAATTCTGAGCCATTATCCATTATACCACAAATACATCCATGTTTATAGCAGTGAAATAAGCAAATATAACAAACCGAACTGGAATTGGAAGTCAGCTCTCTAATTAATAATTCTGAGCCATTATCCATCATATCACAAATACATCCATGTTTATAGCAGTGAAAAAAGTAAATATAACAAACCGAACTGGAATTGGAAATCAGCTCTCTAATTAATAATTCTGAGCCATTATCCATTATACCACAAATACATCCATGTTTATAGCAGTGAAATAAGTAAATATAACAAACCGAACTGGAATTGGAAATCAGCTCTCTAATTAATAATTCTGAGCCATTATCCATCATATCACAAATACATCCATGTTTATAGCAGTGAAATAAGTAAATATAACAAACCGAACTGGAATTGGAAATCAGCTCTCTAATTAATAATTCTGAGCCATTATCCATCATATCACAAATACATCCATGTTTATAGCAGTGAAATAAGTAAATATAACAAACCGAACTGGAATTGGAAGTCAGCTCTCTAATTAATAATTCTGAGCCATTATCCATCATATCACAAATACATCCATGTTTATAGCAGTGAAATAAGTAAATATAACAAACCGAACTGGAATTGGAAATCAGCTCTCTAATTAATAATTCTGAGCCATTATCCATCATATCACAAATACATCCATCTTTATAGCAGTGAAATAAGTAAATATAACAAACCGAACTGGAATTGGAAGTCAGCTCTCTAATTAATAATTCTGAGCCATTATCCATCATATCACAAATACATCCATGTTTATAGCAGTGAAATAAGTAAATATAACAAACCGAACTGGAATTGGAAATCAGGTCTCTAATTAATAATTCTGAGCCATTATCCATCATATCACAAATACATCCATGTTTATAGCAGTGAAATAAGTAAATATAACAAACCGAACTGGAATTGGAAGTCAGCTCTCTAATTAATAATTCTGAGCCATTATCCATTATACTACAAATACATCCATGTTTATAGCAGTGAAATAAGTAAATATAACAAACCGAACTGGAATTGGAAATCAGCTCTCTAATTAATAATTCTGAGCCATTATCCATCATATCACAAATACATCCATGTTTATAGCAGTGAAATAAGTAAATATAACAAACCGAACTGGAATTGGAAATCAGCTCTCTAATTAATAATTCTGAGCCATTATCCATTATACCACAAATACATCCATGTTTATAGCAGTGAAATAAGTAAATATAACAAACCGAACTGGAATTGGAAATCAGCTCTCTAATTAATAATTCTGAGCCATTATCCATCATATCACAAATACATCCATGTTTATAGCAGTGAAATAAGTAAATATAACAAACCGAACTGGAATTGGAAATCAGCTCTCTAATTAATAATTCTGAGCCATTATCCATTATACCACAAATACATCCATGTTTATAGCAGTGAAATAAGTAAATATAACAAACCGAACTGGAATTGGAAATCAGCACTCTAATTAATAATTCTGAGCCATTATCCATCATATCACAAATACATCCATGTTTGTAGCAGTGAAATAAGTAAATATAACAAACCGAACTGGAATTGGAAATCAGCTCTCTAATTAATAATTCTGAGCCATTATCCATTATACCACAAATACATCCATGTTTATAGCAGTGAAATAAGTAAATATAACAAACCGAACTGGAATTGGAAGTCAGCTGTCTAATTAATAATTCTGAGCCATTATCCATCATATCACAAATACATCCATGTTTATAGCAGTGAAATAAGTAAATATAACAAACCGAACTGGAATTGGAAGTCAGCTCTCTAATTAATAATTCTGAGCCATTATCCATCATATCACAAATACATCCATGTTTATAGCAGTGAAATAAGTAAATATAACAAACCGAACTGGAATTGGAAATCAGCTCTCTAATTAATAATTCTGAGCCATTATCCATCATATCACAAATACATCCATGTTTATAGCAGTGAAATAAGTAAATATAACAAACCGAACTGGAATTGGAAATCAGCTCTCTAATTAATAATTCTGAGCCATTATCCATTATACCACAAATACATCCATGTTTATAGCAGTGAAATAAGTAATTATAACAAACCGAACTGGAATTGGAAATCAGCTCTCTAATTAATAATTCTGAGCCATTATCCATCATATCACAAATACATCCATGTTTATAGCAGTGAAATAAGTAAATATAACAAACCGAACTGGAATTGGAAGTCAGCTCTCTAATTAATAATTCTGAGCCATTATCTATTATTATACCACAAATACATCCATGTTTATAGCAGTGAAATAAGTAAATATAACAAACCGAACTGGAATTGGAAGTCAGCTCTCTAATTAATAATTCTGAGCCATTATCCATCATATCACAAATACATCCATGTTTATAGCAGTGAAATAAGTAAATATAACAAACCGAACTGGAATTGGAAATCAGCTCTCTCATTAATAATTCTGAGCCATTATCCATTATACCACAAATACATCCATGTTTATAGCAGTGAAATAAGTAAATATAACAAACCGAACTGGAATTGGAAGTCAGCTCTCTAATTAATAATTCTGAGCCATTATCCATTATAGCCCAAATACATCCATGTTTATAGCAGTGAAATAAGTAAATATAACAAACCGAACTGGAATTGGAAGTCAGCTCTCTAATTAATAATTCTGAGCCATAATCCATTATAGCACAAATACATCCATGTTTATAGCAGTGAAATAAGTAAATATAACAAACCGAACTGGAATTGGAAATCAGCTCTCTAATTAATAATTCTGAGCCATTATCCATCATATCACAAATACATCCATGTTTATAGCAGTGAAATAAGTAAATATAACAAACCGAACTGGAATTGGAAATCAGCTCTCTAATTAATAATTCTGAGCCATTATCCATTATACCACAAATACATCCATGTTTATAGCAGTGAAATAAGTAAATATAACAAACCGAACTGGAATTGGAAGTCAGCTCTCTAATTAATAATTCTGAGCCATTATCCATTATAGCACAAATCCATCCATGTTTAAAGCAGTGAAATAAGTAAATATAACAAACCGAACTGGAATTGGAAGTCAGCTCTCTAATTAATAATTCTGAGCCATTATCCATCATATCACAAATACATCCATGTTTATAGCAGTGAAAAAAGTAAATATAACAAACCGAACTGGAATTGGAAGTCAGCTCTCTAATTAATAATTCTGAGCCATTATCCATTATAGCACAAATACATCCATGTTTATAGCAGTGAAATAAGTAAATATAACAAACCGAACTGGAATTGGAAGTCAGCTCTCTAATTAATAATTCTGAGCCATTATCCATCATATCACAAACACTTCCATGTTTATAGCAGTGAAATAAGTAAATATAACAAACCGAACTGGAATTGGAAATCAGCTCTCTAATTAATAATTCTGAGCCATTATCCATTATACCACAAATACATCCATGTTTATAGCAGTGAAATAAGTAAATATAACAAACCGAACTGGAATTGGAAGTCAGCTCTCTAATTAATAATTCTGAGCCATTATCCATTATAGCACAAATACATCCATGTTTATAGCAGTGAAATAAGTAAATATAACGAACCCAACTGGAATTGGAAGTCAGCTCTCTAATTAATAATTCTGAGCCATTATCCATCATATCACAAATACATCCATGTTTATAGCAGTGAAATAAATAAATATAACAAACCGAACTGGAATTGGAAGTCAGCTCTCTAATTAATAATTCTGAGCCATTATCCATTATAGCACAAATACATCCATGTTTATAGCAGTGAAATAAGTAAATATAACAAACCGAACTGGAATTGGAAGTCAGCTCTCTAATTAATAATTCTGAGCCATTATCCATCATATCACAAATACATCCATGTTTATAGCAGTGAAATAAGTAAATATAACAAACCGAACTGGAATTGGAAGTCAGCTCTCTAATTAATAATTCTGAGCCATTATCCATCATATCACAAATACATCCATGTTTATAGCAGTGAAATAAGTAAATATAACAAACCGAACTGGAATTGGAAGTCAGCTCTCTAATTAATAATTCTGAGCCATTATCCATCATATCAAAAATACATCCATGTTTATAGCAGTGAAATAAGTAAATATAACAAACCGAACTGGAATTGGAAATCAGCTCTCTCATTAATAATTCTGAGCCATTATCCATCATATCACAAATACATCCATGTTTATAGCAGTGAAATAAGTAAATATAACAAACCGAACTGGAATTGGATGTCAGCTCTCTAATTAATAATTCTGAGCCATTATCCATCATATCACAAATACATCCATGTTTATAGCAGTGAAACAAGTAAAAATAACAAACCGAACTGGAATTGGAAGTCAGCTCTCTAATTAATAATTCTGAGCCATTATCCATCATATCACAAATACATCCATGTTTATAGCAGTGAAATAAGTAAATATAACAAACCGAACTGGAATTGGAAGTCAGCTCTCTAATTAATAATTCTGAGCCATTATCCATCATATCACAAATACATCCATGTTTATAGCAGTGAAATAAGTAAATATAACAAACCGAACTGGAATTGGAAGTCAGCTCTCTAATTAATAATTCTGAGCCATTATCCATCATATCACAAATACATCCATGTTTATAGCAGTGAAATAAGTAAATATAACAAACCGAACTGGAATTGGAAATCAGCTCTCTAATTAATAATTCTGAGCCATTATCCATCATATCACAAATACATCCATGTTTATAGCAGTGAAATAAGTAAATATAACAAACCGAACTGGAATTGGAAGTCAGCTCTCTAATTAATAATTCTGAGCCATTATCCATTATAGCACAAATACATCCATGTTTATAGCAGTGAAATAAGTAAATATAACAAACCGAACTGGAATTGGAAGTCAGCTCTCTAATTAATAATTCTGAGCCATTATCCATCATATCACAAATACATCCATGTTTATAGCAGTGAAATAAGTAAATATAACAAACCGAACTGGAATTGGAAGTCAGCTCTCTAATTAATAATTCTGAGCCATTATCCATTATAGCACAAATACATCCATGTTTATAGCAGTGAAATAAGTAAATATAACAAACCGAACTGGAATTGGAAGTCAGCTCTCTAATTAATAATTCTGAGCCATTATCCATCATATCACAAATACATCCATGTTTATAGCAGTGAAATAAGTAAATATAACAAACCGAACTGGAATTGGAAATCAGCTCTCTAATTAATAATTCTGAGCCATTATCCATTATAGCACAAATACATCCATGTTTATAGCAGTGAAATAAGTAAATATAACAAACCGAACTGGAATTGGAAATCAGCTCTCTAATTAATGATTCTGAGCCATTATCCATTATATCACAAATACATCCATGTTTATAGCAGTGAAATAAGTAAATATAACAAACCGAACTGGAATTGGAAGTCAGCTCTCTAATTAATAATTCTGAGCCATTATCCATCATATCACAAATACATCCATGTTTATAGCAGTGAAATAAGTAAATATAACAAACCGAACTGGAATTGGAAGTCAGCTCTCTAATTAATAATTCTGAGCCATTATCCATTATAGCACAAATACATCCATGTTTATAGCAGTGAAATAAGTAAATATAACAAACCGAACTGGAATTGGAAGTCAGCTGTCTAATTAATAATTCTGAGCCATCATCCATTATACCACAAATACATCCATGTTTATAGCAGTGAAATAAGTAAATATAACAAACCGAACTGGAATTGGAAGTCAGCTCTCTAATTAATAATTCTGAGCCATTATCCATTATATCACAAATACATCCATGTTTATAGCAGTGAAATAAGTAAATATAACAAACCGAACTGGAATTGGAAGTCAGCTCTCTAATGAATAATTCTGAGCCATTATCCATCATATCATAAATACATCCATGTTTATAGCAGTGAAATAAGTAAATATAACAAACCGAACTGGAATTGGAAGTCAGCTCTCTAATTAATAATTCTGAGCCATTATCCATTATACCACAAATACATCCATGTTTATAGCAGTGAAATAAGTAAATATAACAAACCGAACTGGAATTGGAAGTCAGCTCTCTAATTAATAATTCTGAGCCATTATCCATCATATCACAAATACATCCATGTTTATAGCAGTGAAATAAGTAAATATAACAAACCGAACAGGAATTGGAAGTCAGCTCTCTAATTAATAATTCTGAGCCATTATCCATTATACCACAAATACATCCATGTTTATAGCAGTGAAATAAGTAAATATAACAAACCGAACTGGAATTGGAAATCAGCTCTCTAATTAATGATTCTGAGCCATTATCCATTATACCACAAATACATCCATGTTTATAGCAGTGAAATATGTAAATATAACAAACCGAACTGGAATTGGAAGTCAGCTCTCTAATTAATAATTCTGAGCCATTATCCATTATACCACAAATACATCCATGTTTATAGCAGTGAAATAAGTAAATATAACAAACCCAACTGGAATTGGAAGTCAGCTCTCTAATTAATAATTCTGAGCCATTATCCATTATACCACAAATACATCCATGTTTATAGCAGTGAAATAAGTAAATATAACAAACCGAACTGGAATTGGAAGTCAGCTCTCTAATTAATAATTCTGAGCCATTATCCATCATATCACAAATACATCCATGTTTATAGCAGTGAAATAAGTAAATATAACAAACCGAACTGGAATTGGAAGTCAGCTCTCTAATTAATAATTCTGAGCCATTATCCATCATATCACAAATACATCCATGTTTATAGCAGTGAAATAAGTAAATATAACAAACCGAACTGGAATTGGAAATCAGCTCTCTAATTAATAATTCTGAGCCATTATCCATTATACCACAAATACATCCATGTTTATAGCAGTGAAATAAGTAAATATAACAAACCGAACTGGAATTGGAAGTCAGCTCTCTAATTAATAATTCTGAGCCATTATCCATTATACCACAAATACATCCATGTTTATAGCAGTGAAATAAGTAAATATAACAAACCGAACTGGAATTGGAAGTCAGCTCTCTAATTAATAATTCTGAGCCATTATCCATCATATCACAAATACATCCATGTTTATAGCAGTGAAATAAGTAAATATAACAAACCGAACTGGAATTGGAAATCAGCTCTCTAATTAATAATTCTGAGCCATTATCCATTATACCACAAATACATCCATGTTTATAGCAGTGAAATAAGTAAATACAACAAACCGAACTGGAATTGGAAGTCAGCTCTCTAATTAATAATTCTGAGCCATTATCCATTATATCACAAATACATCCATGTTTATAGCAGTGAAATAAGTAAATATAACCAACCGAACTGGAATTGGAAGTCAGCTCCCTAATTAATAATTCTGAGCCATTATCCATCATATCACAAATACATCCATGTTTATAGCAGTGAAATAAGTAAATATAACAAACCGAACTGGAATTGGAAGTCAGCTCTCTAATTAATAATTCTGAGCCATTATCCATCATATCACAAATACATCCATGTTTATAGCAGTGAAATAAGTAAATATAACAAACCCAACTGGAATTGGAAATCAGCTCTCTAATTAATAATTCTGAGCCATTATCCATCATATCACAATTACATCCATGTTTATAGCAGTGAAATAAGTAAATATAACAAACCGAACTGGAATTGGAAGTCAGCTCCCTAATTAATAATTCTGAGCCATAATCCATCATATCACAAATACATCCATGTTTATAGCAGTGAAATAAGTAAATATAACAAACACAACTGGAATTGGAAATCAGCTATCTAATTAATAATTCTGAGCCATTATCCATCATATCACAAATACATCCATGTTTATAGCAGTGAAAGAAGTAAATGTAACAAACCGAACTGGAATTGGAAGTCAGCTCTCTAATTAATAATTCTGAGCCATTATCCATCATATCACAAATACATCCATGTTTATAGCAGTGAAATAAGTAAATATAACAAACCGAACTGGAATTGGAAGTCAGCTCCCTAATTAATAATTCTGAGCCATTATCCATCATATCACAAATACATTCATGTTTATAGCAGTGAAATAAGTAAATATAACAAACCGAACTGGAATTGGAAGTCAGCTGTCTAATTAATAATTCTGAGCCATTATCCATTATACCACAAATACATCCATGTTTATAGCAGTGAAATAAGTAAATATAACAAACCGAACTGGAATTGGAAGTCAGCTCTCTAATTAATAATTCTGAGCCATTATCCATCATATCACAAATACATCCATGTTTATAGCAGTGAAATAAGTAAATATAACAAACACAACTGGAATTGGAAATCAGCTCTCTAATTAATAATTGTGATCCATTATCCATCATATCACAAATACATCCATGTTTATAGCAGTGAAATAAGTAAATATAACAAACCGAACTGGAATTGGAAGTCAGCTCTCTAATTAATAATTCTGAGCCATTATCCATCATATCACAAATACATCCATGTTTATAGCAGTGAAATAAGTAAATATAAAAAACCCAACTGGAATTGGAAATCAGCTCTCTAATTAATAATTCTGAGCCATTATCCATCATATCATAAATACATCCATGTTTATAGCAGTGAAATAAGTAAATATAACAAACCCAACTGGAATTGGAAGTCAGCTCTCTAATTAATGCTTCTGAGCCATTATCCATCATATCACAAATACATCCATGTTTATAGCAGTGAAATAAGTAAATATAACAAACCCAACTGGAATAGGAAATCAGCTCTCTAATTAATGCTTCTGAGCCATTATCCATCATATCACAAATACATCCATGTTTATAGCAGTGAAATAAGTAAATATAACAAACCCAACTGGAATTGGAAATCAGCTCTCTAATTAATAATTCTGAGCCATTATCCATCATATCACAAATACATCCATGTTTATAGCAGTGAAATAAGTAAATATAACAAACCGAACTGGAATTGGAAGTCAGCTCTCTAATTAATAATTCTGAGCCATTATCCATCATATCACAAATACATCCATGTTTATAGCAGTGAAATAAGTAAATATAACAAACCCAACTGGAATTGGAAGTCAGCTCTCTAATTAATGATTCTGAGCCATTATCCATCATATCACAAATACATCCATGTTTATAGCAGTGAAATAAGTAAATATAACAAACCGAACTGGAATTGGAAGTCAGCTCTCTAATTAATAATTCTGAGCCATTATCCATCATATCACAAATACATCCATGTTTATAGCAGTGAAATAAGTAAATATAACAAACCCAACTGGAATTGGAAGTCAGCTCTCTAATTAATAATTCTGAGCCATTATCCATCATATCACAAATACATCCATGTTTATAGCAGTGAAATAAGTAAATATAACAAACCGAACTGGAATTGGAAGTCAGCTCTCTAATTAATAATTCTGAGCCATTATCCATTATAGCACAAATACATCCATGTTTATAGCAGTGAAATAAGTAAATATAACAAACCGAACTGGAATTGGAAGTCAGCTGTCTAATTAATAATTCTGAGCCATCATCCATTATACCACAAATACATCCATGTTTATAGCAGTGAAATAAGTAAATATAACAAACCGAACTGGAATTGGAAGTCAGCTCTCTAATTAATAATTCTGAGCCATTATCCATTATATCACAAATACATCCATGTTTATAGCAGTGAAATAAGTAAATATAACAAACCGAACTGGAATTGGAAGTCAGCTCTCTAATGAATAATTCTGAGCCATTATCCATCATATCATAAATACATCCATGTTTATAGCAGTGAAATAAGTAAATATAACAAACCGAACTGGAATTGGAAGTCAGCTCTCTAATTAATAATTCTGAGCCATTATCCATTATACCACAAATACATCCATGTTTATAGCAGTGAAATAAGTAAATATAACAAACCGAACTGGAATTGGAAGTCAGCTCTCTAATTAATAATTCTGAGCCATTATCCATCATATCACAAATACATCCATGTTTATAGCAGTGAAATAAGTAAATATAACAAACCGAACAGGAATTGGAAGTCAGCTCTCTAATTAATAATTCTGAGCCATTATCCATTATACCACAAATACATCCATGTTTATAGCAGTGAAATAAGTAAATATAACAAACCGAACTGGAATTGGAAATCAGCTCTCTAATTAATGATTCTGAGCCATTATCCATTATACCACAAATACATCCATGTTTATAGCAGTGAAATATGTAAATATAACAAACCGAACTGGAATTGGAAGTCAGCTCTCTAATTAATAATTCTGAGCCATTATCCATTATACCACAAATACATCCATGTTTATAGCAGTGAAATAAGTAAATATAACAAACCCAACGGGAATTGGAAGTCAGCTCTCTAATTAATAATTCTGAGCCATTATCCATTATACCACAAATACATCCATGTTTATAGCAGTGAAATAAGTAAATATAACAAACCGAACTGGAATTGGAAGTCAGCTCTCTAATTAATAATTCTGAGCCATTATCCATCATATCACAAATACATCCATGTTTATAGCAGTGAAATAAGTAAATATAACAAACCGAACTGGAATTGGAAATCAGCTCTCTAATTAATAATTCTGAGCCATTATCCATTATACCACAAATACATCCATGTTTATAGCAGTGAAATAAGTAAATATAACAAACCGAACTGGAATTGGAAGTCAGCTCTCTAATTAATAATTCTGAGCCATTATCCATTATACCACAAATACATCCATGTTTATAGCAGTGAAATAAGTAAATATAACAAACCGAACTGGAATTGGAAGTCAGCTCTCTAATTAATAATTCTGAGCCATTATCCATCATATCACAAATACATCCATGTTTATAGCAGTGAAATAAGTAAATATAACAAACCGAACTGGAATTGGAAATCAGCTCTCTAATTAATAATTCTGAGCCATTATCCATTATACCACAAATACATCCATGTTTATAGCAGTGAAATAAGTAAATACAACAAACCGAACTGGAATTGGAAGTCAGCTCTCTAATTAATAATTCTGAGCCATTATCCATTATATCACAAATACATCCATGTTTATAGCAGTGAAATAAGTAAATATAACCAACCGAACTGGAATTGGAAGTCAGCTCCCTAATTAATAATTCTGAGCCATTATCCATCATATCACAAATACATCCATGTTTATAGCAGTGAAATAAGTAAATATAACAAACCGAACTGGAATTGGAAGTCAGCTCTCTAATTAATAATTCTGAGCCATTATCCATCATATCACAAATACATCCATGTTTATAGCAGTGAAATAAGTAAATATAACAAACCCAACTGGAATTGGAAATCAGCTCTCTAATTAATAATTCTGAGCCATTATCCATCATATCACAATTACATCCATGTTTATAGCAGTGAAATAAGTAAATATAACAAACCGAACTGGAATTGGAAGTCAGCTCCCTAATTAATAATTCTGAGCCATAATCCATCATATCACAAATACATCCATGTTTATAGCAGTGAAATAAGTAAATATAACAAACACAACTGGAATTGGAAATCAGCTATCTAATTAATAATTCTGAGCCATTATCCATCATATCACAAATACATCCATGTTTATAGCAGTGAAAGAAGTAAATGTAACAAACCGAACTGGAATTGGAAGTCAGCTCTCTAATTAATAATTCTGAGCCATTATCCATCATATCACAAATACATCCATGTTTATAGCAGTGAAATAAGTAAATATAACAAACCGAACTGGAATTGGAAGTCAGCTCCCTAATTAATAATTCTGAGCCATTATCCATCATATCACAAATACATTCATGTTTATAGCAGTGAAATAAGTAAATATAACAAACCGAACTGGAATTGGAAGTCAGCTGTCTAATTAATAATTCTGAGCCATTATCCATTATACCACAAATACATCCATGTTTATAGCAGTGAAATAAGTAAATATAACAAACCGAACTGGAATTGGAAGTCAGCTCTCTAATTAATAATTCTGAGCCATTATCCATCATATCACAAATACATCCATGTTTATAGCAGTGAAATAAGTAAATATAACAAACCCAACTGGAATTGGAAATCAGCTCTCTAATTAATAATTGTGATCCATTATCCATCATATCACAAATACATCCATGTTTATAGCAGTGAAATAAGTAAATATAACAAACCGAACTGGAATTGGAAGTCAGCTCTCTAATTAATAATTCTGAGCCATTATCCATCATATCACAAATACATCCATGTTTATAGCAGTGAAATAAGTAAATATAAAAAACCCAACTGGAATTGGAAATCAGCTCTCTAATTAATAATTCTGAGCCATTATCCATCATATCATAAATACATCCATGTTTATAGCAGTGAAATAAGTAAATATAACAAACCCAACTGGAATTGGAAGTCAGCTCTCTAATTAATGCTTCTGAGCCATTATCCATCATATCACAAATACATCCATGTTTATAGCAGTGAAATAAGTAAATATAACAAACCCAACTGGAATAGGAAATCAGCTCTCTAATTAATGCTTCTGAGCCATTATCCATCATATCACAAATACATCCATGTTTATAGCAGTGAAATAAGTAAATATAACAAACCCAACTGGAATTGGAAATCAGCTCTCTAATTAATAATTCTGAGCCATTATCCATCATATCACAAATACATCCATGTTTATAGCAGTGAAATAAGTAAATATAACAAACCGAACTGGAATTGGAAGTCAGCTCTCTAATTAATAATTCTGAGCCATTATCCATCATATCACAAATACATCCATGTTTATAGCAGTGAAATAAGTAAATATAACAAACCCAACTGGAATTGGAAGTCAGCTCTCTAATTAATGATTCTGAGCCATTATCCATCATATCACAAATACATCCATGTTTATAGCAGTGAAATAAGTAAATATAACAAACCGAACTGGAATTGGAAGTCAGCTCTCTAATTAATAATTCTGAGCCATTATCCATCATATCACAAATACATCCATGTTTATAGCAGTGAAATAAGTAAATATAACAAACCCAACTGGAATTGGAAATCAGCTCTCTAATTAATAATTCTGAGCCATTATCCATCATATCACAAATACATCCATGTTTATAGCAGTGAAATAAGTAAATATAACAAACCGAACAGGAATTGGAAGTCAGCTCTCTAATTAATAATTCTGAGCCATTATCCATTATACCACAAATACATCCATGTTTATAGCAGTGAAATAAGTAAATATAACAAACCGAACTGGAATTGGAAATCAGCTCTCTAATTAATGATTCTGAGCCATTATCCATTATACCACAAATACATCCATGTTTATAGCAGTGAAATATGTAAATATAACAAACCGAACTGGAATTGGAAGTCAGCTCTCTAATTAATAATTCTGAGCCATTATCCATTATACCACAAATACATCCATGTTTATAGCAGTGAAATAAGTAAATATAACAAACCCAACTGGAATTGGAAGTCAGCTCTCTAATTAATAATTCTGAGCCATTATCCATTATAGCACAAATACATCCATGTTTATAGCAGTGAAATAAGTAAATATAACAAACCGAACTGGAATTGGAAGTCAGCTCTCTAATTAATAATTCTGAGCCATTATCCATCATATCACAAATACATCCATGTTTATAGCAGTGAAATAAGTAAATATAACAAACCGAACTGGAATTGGAAGTCAGCTCTCTAATTAATAATTCTGAGCCATTATCCATTATATCACAAATACATCCATGTTTATAGCAGTGAAATAAGTAAATATAACAAACCGAACTGGAATTGGAAGTCAGCTCTCTAATTAATAATTCTGAGCCATTATCCATCATATCATAAATACATCCATGTTTATAGCAGTGAAATAAATAAATATAACAAACCGAACTGGAATTGGAAGTCAGCTCTCTAATTAATAATTCTGAGCCATTATCCATTATACCACAAATACATCCATGTTTATAGCAGTGAAATAAGTAAATATAACAAACCGAACTGGAATTGGAAGTCAGCTCTCTAATTAATAATTCTGAGCCATTATCCATCATATCACAAATACATCCATGTTTATAGCAGTGAAATAAGTAAATATAACAAACCGAACTGGAATTGGAAGTCAGCTCTCTAATTAATAATTCTGAGCCATTATCCATCATATCACAAATACATCCATGTTTATAGCAGTGAAATAAGTAAATATAACAAACCGAACTGGAATTGGAAATCAGCTCTCTAATTAATAATTCTGAGCCATTATCCATTATATCACAAATACATCCATGTTTATAGCAGTGAAATAAGTAAATATAACAAACCGAACTGGAATTGGAAGTCAGCTCTCTAATTAATAATTCTGAGCCATTATCCATTATACCACAAATACATCCATGTTTATAGCAGTGAAATAAGTAAATATAACAAACCGAACTGGAATTGGAAGTCAGCTCTCTAATTAATAATTCTGAGCCATTATCCATCATATCACAAATACATCCATGTTTATAGCAGTGAAATAAGTAAATATAACAAACCGAACTGGAATTGGAAATCAGCTCTCTAATTAATAATTCTGAGCCATTATCCATTATACCACAAATACATCCATGTTTATAGCAGTGAAATAAGTAAATACAACAAACCGAACTGGAATTGGAAGTCAGCTCTCTAATTAATAATTCTGAGCCATTATCCATTATATCACAAATACATCCATGTTTATAGCAGTGAAATAAGTAAATATAACCAACCGAACTGGAATTGGAAGTCAGCTCCCTAATTAATAATTCTGAGCCATTATCCATCATATCACAAATACATCCATGTTTATAGCAGTGAAATAAGTAAATATAACAAACCGAACTGGAATTGGAAGTCAGCTCTCTAATTAATAATTCTGAGCCATTATCCATCATATCACAAATACATCCATGTTTATAGCAGTGAAATAAGTAAATATAACAAACCCAACTGGAATTGGAAATCAGCTCTCTAATTAATAATTCTGAGCCATTATCCATCATATCACAATTACATCCATGTTTATAGCAGTGAAATAAGTAAATATAACAAACCGAACTGGAATTGGAAGTCAGCTCCCTAATTAATAATTCTGAGCCATAATCCATCATATCACAAATACATCCATGTTTATAGCAGTGAAATAAGTAAATATAACAAACACAACTGGAATTGGAAATCAGCTATCTAATTAATAATTCTGAGCCATTATCCATCATATCACAAATACATCCATGTTTATAGCAGTGAAAGAAGTAAATGTAACAAACCGAACTGGAATTGGAAGTCAGCTCTCTAATTAATAATTCTGAGCCATTATCCATCATATCACAAATACATCCATGTTTATAGCAGTGAAATAAGTAAATATAACAAACCGAACTGGAATTGGAAGTCAGCTCCCTAATTAATAATTCTGAGCCATTATCCATCATATCACAAATACATTCATGTTTATAGCAGTGAAATAAGTAAATATAACAAACCGAACTGGAATTGGAAGTCAGCTGTCTAATTAATAATTCTGAGCCATTATCCATTATACCACAAATACATCCATGTTTATAGCAGTGAAATAAGTAAATATAACAAACCGAACTGGAATTGGAAGTCAGCTCTCTAATTAATAATTCTGAGCCATTATCCATCATATCACAAATACATCCATGTTTATAGCAGTGAAATAAGTAAATATAACAAACCCAACTGGAATTGGAAATCAGCTCTCTAATTAATAATTGTGATCCATTATCCATCATATCACAAATACATCCATGTTTATAGCAGTGAAATAAGTAAATATAACAAACCGAACTGGAATTGGAAGTCAGCTCTCTAATTAATAATTCTGAGCCATTATCCATCATATCACAAATACATCCATGTTTATAGCAGTGAAATAAGTAAATATAAAAAACCCAACTGGAATTGGAAATCAGCTCTCTAATTAATAATTCTGAGCCATTATCCATCATATCATAAATACATCCATGTTTATAGCAGTGAAATAAGTAAATATAACAAACCCAACTGGAATTGGAAGTCAGCTCTCTAATTAATGCTTCTGAGCCATTATCCATCATATCACAAATACATCCATGTTTATAGCAGTGAAATAAGTAAATATAACAAACCCAACTGGAATAGGAAATCAGCTCTCTAATTAATGCTTCTGAGCCATTATCCATCATATCACAAATACATCCATGTTTATAGCAGTGAAATAAGTAAATATAACAAACCCAACTGGAATTGGAAGTCAGCTCTCTAATTAATAATTCTGAGCCATTATCCATCATATCACAAATACATCCATGTTTATAGCAGTGAAATAAGTAAATATAACAAACCCAACTGGAATTGGAAGTCAGCTCTCTAATTAATGATTCTGAGCCATTATCCATCATATCACAAATACATCCATGTTTATAGCAGTGAAATAAGTAAATATAACAAACCGAACTGGAATTGGAAGTCAGCTCTCTAATTAATGATTCTTAGCCATTATCCATCATATCACAAATACATCCATGTTTATAGCAGTGAAATAAGTAAATATAACAAACCGAACTGGAATTGGAAGTCAGCTCTCTAATTAATAATTCTGAGCCATTATCCATCATATCACAAATACATCCATGTTTATAGCAGTCAAATAAGTAAATATAACAAACCCAACTGGAATTGGAAGTCAGCTCTCTAATTAATGATTCTGAGCCATTATCCATCATATCACAAATACATCCATGTTTATAGCAGTGAAATAAGTAAATATAACAAACCGAACTGGAATTGGAAGTCCGCTCTCTAATTAATAATTCTGAGCCATTATCCATCATATCACAAATACATCCATGTTTATAGCAGTGAAATAAGTAAATATAAAAACCCAACTGGAATTGGAAGTCATCTCTCTAATTAATAATTCTGAGCCATTATCCATCATATCACAAATACATCCATGTTTATAGCAGTGAAATAAGTAAATATAACAAACCGAACTGGAATTGGAAGTCAGCTCTCTAATTAATAATTCTGAGCCATTATCCATTATACCACAAATACATCCATGTTTATAGCAGTGAAATAAGTAGATATAACAAACCGAACTGGAATTGGAAGTCAGCTCTCTAATTAATAATTCTGAGCCATTATCCATCATATCACAAATACATCCATGTTTATAGCAGTGAAATAAGTAAATATAACAAACCCAACTGGAATTGGAAATCAGCTCTCTAATTAATAATTCTGAGCCATTATCCATCATATCACAAATACATCCATGTTTATAGCAGTGAAATAAGTAAATATAACAAACCGAACTGGAATTTGAAGTCAGCTCTCTAATTAATAATTCTGAGCCATTATCCATTATACCACAAATACATCCATGTTTATAGCAGTGAAATAAGTAGATATAACAAACCGAACTGGAATTGGAAATCAGCTCTCTAATTAATAATTCTGAGCCATTATCCATCATATCACAAATACATCCATGTTTATAGCAGTGAAATAAGTAAATATAACAAACCGAACTGGAATTGGAAGTCAGCTCTCTAATTAATAATTCTGAGCCATTATCCATTATACCACAAATACATCCATGTTTATAGCAGTGAAATAAGTAAATATAACAAACCGAACTGGAATTGGAAGTCAGCTCTCTAATTAATAATTCTGAGCCATTATCCATCATACCACAAATACATCCATGTTTATAGCAGTGAAATAAGTAAATATAACAAACCGAACTGGAATTGGAAATCAGCTCTCTAATTAATAATTCTGAGCCATTATCCATTATATCACAAATACATCCATGTTTATAGCAGTGAAATAAGTAAATATAACAAACCGAACTGGAATTGGAAGTCAGCTCTCTAATTAATGATTCTGAGCCATTATCCATTATACCACAAATACATCCATGTTTATAGCAGTGAAAAAAGTAAATATAACAAACCGAACTGGAATTGGAAGTCAGCTCTCTAATTAATAATTCTGAGCCATTATCCATCATATCACAAATACATCCATGTTTATAGCAGTGAAATAAGTAAATATAACAAACCGAACTGGAATTGGAAGTCAGCTCTCTAATTAATAATTCTGAGCCATTATCCATCATATCACAAATACATCCATGTTTATAGCAGTGAAATAAGTAAATATAACAAACCGAACTGGAATTGGAAATCAGCTCTCTAATTAATAATTCTGAGCCATTATCCATTATACCACAAATACATCCATGTTTATAGCAGTGAAATAAGTAAATACAACAAACCGAACTGGAATTGGAAGTCAGCTCTCTAATTAATAATTCTGAGCCATTATCCATTATATCACAAATACATCCATGTTTATAGCAGTGAAATAAGTAAATATAACCAACCGAACTGGAATTGGAAGTCAGCTCCCTAATTAATAATTCTGAGCCATTATCCATCATATCACAAATACATCCATGTTTATAGCAGTGAAATAAGTAAATATAACAAACCGAACTGGAATTGGAAGTCAGCTCTCTAATTAATAATTCTGAGCCATTATCCATCATATCACAAATACATCCATGTTTATAGCAGTGAAATAAGTAAATATAACAAACCCAACTGGAATTGGAAATCAGCTCTCTAATTAATAATTCTGAGCCATTATCCATCATATCACAATTACATCCATGTTTATAGCAGTGAAATAAGTAAATATAACAAACCGAACTGGAATTGGAAGTCAGCTCCCTAATTAATAATTCTGAGCCATAATCCATCATATCACAAATACATCCATGTTTATAGCAGTGAAATAAGTAAATATAACAAACACAACTGGAATTGGAAATCAGCTATCTAATTAATAATTCTGAGCCATTATCCATCATATCACAAATACATCCATGTTTATAGCAGTGAAAGAAGTAAATGTAACAAACCGAACTGGAATTGGAAGTCAGCTCTCTAATTAATAATTCTGAGCCATTATCCATCATATCACAAATACATCCATGTTTATAGCAGTGAAATAAGTAAATATAACAAACCGAACTGGAATTGGAAGTCAGCTCCCTAATTAATAATTCTGAGCCATTATCCATCATATCACAAATACATTCATGTTTATAGCAGTGAAATAAGTAAATATAACAAACCGAACTGGAATTGGAAGTCAGCTGTCTAATTAATAATTCTGAGCCATTATCCATTATACCACAAATACATCCATGTTTATAGCAGTGAAATAAGTAAATATAACAAACCGAACTGGAATTGGAAGTCAGCTCTCTAATTAATAATTCTGAGCCATTATCCATCATATCACAAATACATCCATGTTTATAGCAGTGAAATAAGTAAATATAACAAACCCAACTGGAATTGGAAATCAGCTCTCTAATTAATAATTGTGATCCATTATCCATCATATCACAAATACATCCATGTTTATAGCAGTGAAATAAGTAAATATAACAAACCGAACTGGAATTGGAAGTCAGCTCTCTAATTAATAATTCTGAGCCATTATCCATCATATCACAAATACATCCATGTTTATAGCAGTGAAATAAGTAAATATAAAAAACCCAACTGGAATTGGAAATCAGCTCTCTAATTAATAATTCTGAGCCATTATCCATCATATCATAAATACATCCATGTTTATAGCAGTGAAATAAGTAAATATAACAAACCCAACTGGAATTGGAAGTCAGCTCTCTAATTAATGCTTCTGAGCCATTATCCATCATATCACAAATACATCCATGTTTATAGCAGTGAAATAAGTAAATATAACAAACCCAACTGGAATAGGAAATCAGCTCTCTAATTAATGCTTCTGAGCCATTATCCATCATATCACAAATACATCCATGTTTATAGCAGTGAAATAAGTAAATATAACAAACCCAACTGGAATTGGAAGTCAGCTCTCTAATTAATAATTCTGAGCCATTATCCATCATATCACAAATACATCCATGTTTATAGCAGTGAAATAAGTAAATATAACAAACCCAACTGGAATTGGAAGTCAGCTCTCTAATTAATGATTCTGAGCCATTATCCATCATATCACAAATACATCCATGTTTATAGCAGTGAAATAAGTAAATATAACAAACCGAACTGGAATTGGAAGTCAGCTCTCTAATTAATGATTCTTAGCCATTATCCATCATATCACAAATACATCCATGTTTATAGCAGTGAAATAAGTAAATATAACAAACCGAACTGGAATTGGAAGTCAGCTCTCTAATTAATAATTCTGAGCCATTATCCATCATATCACAAATACATCCATGTTTATAGCAGTGAAATAAGTAAATATAACAAACCCAACTGGAATTGGAAGTCAGCTCTCTAATTAATGATTCTGAGCCATTATCCATCATATCACAAATACATCCATGTTTATAGCAGTGAAATAAGTAAATATAACAAACCGAACTGGAATTGGAAGTCCGCTCTCTAATTAATAATTCTGAGCCATTATCCATCATATCACAAATACATCCATGTTTATAGCAGTGAAATAAGTAAATATAAAAACCCAACTGGAATTGGAAGTCATCTCTCTAATTAATAATTCTGAGCCATTATCCATCATATCACAAATACATCCATGTTTATAGCAGTGAAATAAGTAAATATAACAAACCGAACTGGAATTGGAAGTCAGCTCTCTAATTAATAATTCTGAGCCATTATCCATTATACCACAAATACATCCATGTTTATAGCAGTGAAATAAGTAGATATAACAAACCGAACTGGAATTGGAAGTCAGCTCTCTAATTAATAATTCTGAGCCATTATCCATCATATCACAAATACATCCATGTTTATAGCAGTGAAATAAGTAAATATAACAAACCCAACTGGAATTGGAAATCAGCTCTCTAATTAATAATTCTGAGCCATTATCCATCATATCACAAATACATCCATGTTTATAGCAGTGAAATAAGTAAATATAACAAACCGAACTGGAATTTGAAGTCAGCTCTCTAATTAATAATTCTGAGCCATTATCCATTATACCACAAATACATCCATGTTTATAGCAGTGAAATAAGTAGATATAACAAACCGAACTGGAATTGGAAATCAGCTCTCTAATTAATAATTCTGAGCCATTATCCATCATATCACAAATACATCCATGTTTATAGCAGTGAAATAAGTAAATATAACAAACCGAACTGGAATTGGAAGTCAGCTCTCTAATTAATAATTCTGAGCCATTATCCATTATACCACAAATACATCCATGTTTATAGCAGTGAAATAAGTAAATATAACAAACCGAACTGGAATTGGAAGTCAGCTCTCTAATTAATAATTCTGAGCCATTATCCATCATACCACAAATACATCCATGTTTATAGCAGTGAAATAAGTAAATATAACAAACCGAACTGGAATTGGAAATCAGCTCTCTAATTAATAATTCTGAGCCATTATCCATTATATCACAAATACATCCATGTTTATAGCAGTGAAATAAGTAAATATAACAAACCGAACTGGAATTGGAAGTCAGCTCTCTAATTAATGATTCTGAGCCATTATCCATCATATCACAAATACATCCATGTTTATAGCAGTGAAATAAGTAGATATAACAAACCGAACTGGAATTGGAAGTCAGCTCTCTAATTAATAATTCTGAGCCATTATCCATCATATCACAAATACATCCATGTTTATAGCAGTGAAATAAGTAAATATAACAAACCGAACTGGAATTGGAAGTCAGCTCTCTAATTAATAATTCTGAGCCATTATCCATCATATAACAAATATATCCATGTTTATAGTAGTGAAATAAGTTAATATAACAAACCGAACTGGAATTGGAAGTCAGCTCTCTAATTAATAATTCTGAGCCATTATCCATCATATCACAAATACATCCATGTTTATAGCAGTGAAATAAGTAGATATAACAAACCGAACTGGAATTGGAAGTCAGCTCTCTAATTAATAATTCTGAGCCATTATCCATCATATCACAAATACATCCATGTTTATAGCAGTGAAATAAGTAAATATAACAAACCGAACTGGAATTGGAAGTCAGCTCTCTAATTAATAATTCTGAGCCATTATCCATCATATCACAAATACATCCATGTTTATAGCAGTGAAATAAGTAGATATAACAAACCGAACTGGAATTGGAAGTCTGCTCTCTAATTAATAATTCTGAGCCATTATCCATCATACCACAAATACATCCATGTTTATAGCAGTGAAATAAGTAAATATAACAAACCGAACTGGAATTGGAAATCAGCTCTCTAATTAATAATTCTGAGCCATTATCCATTATATCACAAATACATCCATGTTTATAGCAGTGAAATAAGTAGATATAACAAACCGAACTGGAATTGGAAGTCAGCTCTCTAATTAATAATTCTGAGCCATTATCCATCATACCACAAATACATCCATGTTTATAGCAGTGAAATAAGTAAATATAACAAACCGAACTGGAATTGGAAATCAGCTCTCTAATTAATAATTCTGAGCCATTATCCATTATATCACAAATACATCCATGTTTATAGCAGTGAAATAAGTAAATATAACAAACCGAACTGGAATTGGAAGTCAGCTCTCTAATTAATAATTCTGAGCCATTATCCATCATATCACAAATACATCCATGTTTATAGCAGTGAAATAAGTAGATATAACAAACCGAACTGGAATTGGAAATCAGCTCTCTAATTAATAATTCTGAGCCATTATCCATTATATCATAAATACATCCATGTTTATAGCAGTGAAATAAGTAAATATAACAAACCGAACTGGAATTGGAAGTCAGCTCTCTAATTAATAATTCTGAGCCATTATCAATCATATCACAAATACATCCATGTTAATAGCAGTGAAATAAGTAAATATAACAAACCGAACTGGAATTGGAAGTCAGCTCTCTAATTAATAATTCTGAGCCATTATCCATCATATCACAAATACATCCATGTTTATAGCAGTGAAATAAGTAAATATAACAAACCCAACTGGAATTGGAAGTCAGCTCTCTAATTAATGATTCTGAGCCATTATCCATCATATCACAAATACATCCATGTTTATAGCAGTGAAATAAGTAAATATAACAAACCCAACTGGAATTGGAAGTTAGCTCTCTAATTAATGATTCTGAGCCATTATCCATCATATCACAAATACATCCATGTTTATAGCAGTGAAATAAGTAGATATAACAAACCGAACTGGAATTGGAAGTCAGCTCTCTAATTAATAATTCTGAGCCATTATCCATCATATCACAAATACATCCATGTTTATAGCAGTGAAATAAGTAAATATAACAAACCGAACTGGAATTGGAAGTAAGCTCTCTAATTAATAATTCTGAGCCATTATCCATCATATCACAAATACATCCATGTTTATAGGAGTGAAATAAGTAAATATAACAAACCGAACTGGAATTGGAAATCAGCTCTCTAATTAATAATTCTGAGCCATTATCCATTATATCACAAATACATCCATGTTTATAGCAGTGAAATAAGTAAATATAACAAACCGAACTGGAATTGGAAGTCAGCTCACTAATTAATAATTCTGAGCCATTATCCATCATATCACAAATACATCCATGTTTATAGCAGTGAAATAAGTAGATATAACAAACCGAACTGGAATTGGAAGTCAGCTCTCTAATTAATAATTCTGAGCCATTATCCATTATACCACAAATACATCCATGTTTATAGCAGTGAAATAAGTAAATATAACAAACCGAACTGGAATTGGAAGTCAGCTCTCTAATCAATAATTCTGAGCCATTATCCATCATATCACAAATACATCCATGTTTATAGCAGTGAAATAAGTAGATATAACAAACCGAACTGGAATTGGAAGTCAGCTCTCTAATTAATAATTCTGAGCCATTATCCATTATACCACAAATACATCCATGTTTATAGCAGTGAAATAAGTAAATATAACAAACCGAACTGGAATTGGAAATCAGCTCTCTAATTAATAATTCTGAGCCATTATCCATTATATCACAAATACATCCATGTTTATAGCAGTGAAATAAGTAAATATAACAAACCGAACTGGAATTGGAAGTCAGCTCTCTAATTAATAATTCTGAGCCATTATCCATCATATCACAAATACATCCATGTTTATAGCAGTGAAATAAGTAGATATAACAAACCGAACTGGAATTGGAAGTCAGCTCTCTAATTAATAATTCTGAGCCATTATCCATCATATCACAAATACATCCATGTTTATAGCAGTGAAATAAGTAAATATAACAAACCGAACTGGAATTGGAAGTCAGCTCTCTAATTAATAATTCTGAGCCATTATCCATCATATCACAAATACATCCATGTTTATAGCAGTGAAATAAGTAGATATAACAAACCGAACTGGAATTGGAAGTCAGCTCTCTAATTAATAATTCTGAGCCATTATCCATCATATCACAAATACATCCATGTTTATAGCAGTGAAATAAGTAAATATAACAAACCGAACTGGAATTGGAAGTCAGCTCTCTAATTAATAATTCTGAGCCATTATCCATCATATCACAAATACATCCATGTTTATAGCAGTGAAATAAGTAAATATAACAAACCGAACTGGAATTGGAAGTCAGCTCTCTAATTAATAATTCTGAGCCATTATCCATCATATCACAAATACATCCATGTTTATAGCAGTGAAATAAGTAAATATAACAAACCCAACTGGAATTGGAAGTCAGCTCTCTAATTAATGATTCTGAGCCATTATCCATCATATCACAAATACATCCATGTTTATAGCAGTGAAATAAGTAGATATAACAAACCGAACTGGAATTGGAAGTCAGCTCTCTAATTAATAATTCTGAGCCATTATCCATCATATCACAAATACATCCATGTTTATAGCAGTGAAATAAGTAAATATAACAAACCGAACTGGAATTGGAAGTCAGCTCTCTAATTAATTATTCTGAGCCATTATCCATCATATCACAAATACATCCATGTTTATAGCAGTGAAATAAGTAAATATAACAATCCGAACTGGAATTGGAAATCAGCTCTCTAATTAATAATTCTGAGCCATTATCCATCATATCACAAATACATCCATGTTTATAGCAGTGAAATAAGTAAATATAACAAACCGAACTGGAATTGGAAGTCAGCTCTCTAATCAATAATTCTGAGCCATTATCCATCATATCACAAATACATCCATGTTTATAGCAGTGAAATAAGTAAATATAACAAACCCAACTGGAATTGGAAGTCAGCTCCCTAATTAATAATTCTGAGCCATTATCCATCATATCACAAATACATCCATGTTTATAGCAGTGAAATAAGTAAATATAACAAACCCAACTGGAATTGGAAATCAGCTCTCTAATTAATAATTCTGAGCCATTATCCATCATATCACAAATACATCCATGTTTATAGCAGTGAAATAAGTAAATATAACAAACCGAACTGGAATTGGAAGTCAGCTCCCTAATTAATAATTCTGAGCCATTATCCATCATATCACAAATACATCCATGTTTATAGCAGTGAAATAAGTAAATATAACAAACCGAACTGGAATTGGAAGTCAGCTCTCTAATTAATAATTCTGAGCCATTATCCATTATATCAAAAATACATCCATGTTTATAGCAGTGAAATAAGTATATATAACAAACCGAACTGGAATTGGAAGTCAGCTCTCTAATTAATAATTCTGAGCCATTATCCATTATATCAAAAATACATCCATGTTTATAGCAGTGAAATAAGTAAATATAACAAACCGAACTGGAATTGGAAGTCAGCTCTCTAATTAATAATTCTGAGCCATTATCCATCATATCACAAATACATCCATGTTTATAGCAGTGAAATAAGTAAATATAACAAACCGAACTGGAATTGGAAGTCAGCTCTCTAATTAATAATTCTGAGCCATTATCCATCATATCACAAATACATCCATGTTTATAGCAATGAAATAAGTAAATATAACAAACCCAACTGGAATTGGAAATCAGGTGTCTAATTAATAATTCTGAGCCATTATCCATCATATCACAAATACATCCATGTTTATAGCAGTGAAATAAGTAAATATAACAAACCGAACTGGAATTGGAAGTCAGCTCTCTAATTAATAATTCAGAGCCATTATCCATCATATCAATAATACATCCATGTTTATAGCAGTGAAATAAGTAAATATAACAAACCGAACTGGAATTTGAAGTCAGCTCTCTAATTAATAATTCTGAGCCATTATCCATCATATCAAAAATACATCCATGTTTATAGCAGTGAAATAAGTAAATATAACAAACCCAACTGGAATTGGAAATCAGCTCTCTAATTAATAATTCTGAGCCATTATCCATCATATCACAAATACATCCATGTTTATAGCAGTGAAATAAGTAAATATAACAAACCGAACTGGAATTGGAAGTCAGCTCTCTAATTAATAATTCTGAGCCATTATCCATCATATCACAAATACATCCATGTTTATAGCAGTGAAATAAGTAAATATAACAAACCCAACTGGAATTGGAAATCAGCTCTCTAATTAATAATTCTGAGCCATTATCCATCATATCACAAATACATCCATGTTTATTGCAGTGAAATAAGTAAATATAACCAACCGAACTGGAATTGGAAGTCAGCTCCCTAATTAATAATTCTGAGCCATTATCCATCATATCACAAATACATCCAAGTTTATAGCAGTGAAATAAGTAAATATAACAAACCGAACTGGAATTGGAAGTCAGCTCTCTAATTAATAATTCTGAGCCATTATCCATCATATCACAAATACATCCATGTTTATAGCAGTGAAATAAGTAAATATAACAAACCCAACTGGAATTGGAAATCAGCTCTCTAATTAATAATTCTGAGCCATTATCCATCATATCACAAATACATCCATGTTTATAGCAGTGAAATAAGTAAATATAACAAACCGAACTGGAATTGGAAGTCAGCTCTCTAATCAATAATTCTGAGCCATTATCCATCATATCACAAATACATCCATGTTTATAGCAGTGAAATAAGTAAATATAACAAACCCAACTGGAATTGGAAGTCAGTTCCCTAATTAATAATTCTGAGCCATTATCCATCATATCACAAATACATCCATGTTTATAGCAGTGAAATAAGTAAATATAACAAACCCAACTGGAATTGGAAATCAGCTCTCTAATTAATAATTCTGAGCCATTATCCATCATATCACAAATACATCCATGTTTATAGCAGTGAAATAAGTAAATATAACAAACCGAACTGGAATTGGAAGTCAGCTCTCTAATTAATAATTCTGAGCCATTATCCATCATATCACAAATACATTCATGTTTATACCAGTGAAATAAGTAAATATAACAAACCCAACTGGAATTGGAAATCAGCTCTCTAATTAATAATTCTGAGCCATTATCCATCATATCACAAATACATCCATGTTTATAGCAGTGAAATAAGTAAATATAACAAACCGAACTGGAATTGGAAGTCAGCTCCCTAATTAATAATTCTGAGCCATTATCCATCATATCACAAATACATCCATGTTTATAGCAGTGAAATAAGTAAATATAACAAACCGAACTGGAATTGGAAGTCAGCTCTCTAATTAATAATTCTGAGCCATTATCCATTATATCAAAAATACATCCATGTTTATAGCAGTGAAATAAGTATATATAACAAACCGAACTGGAATTGGAAGTCAGCTCTCTAATTAATAATTCTGAGCCATTATCCATTATATCAAAAATACATCCATGTTTATAGCAGTGAAATAAGTAAATATAACAAACCGAACTGGAATTGGAAGTCAGCTCTCTAATTAATAATTCTGAGCCATTATCCATCATATCACAAATACATCCATGTTTATAGCAGTGAAATAAGTAAATATAACAAACCGAACTGGAATTGGAAGTCAGCTCTCTAATTAATAATTCTGAGCCATTATCCATCATATCACAAATACATCCATGTTTATAGCAATGAAATAAGTAAATATAACAAACCCAACTGGAATTGGAAATCAGGTGTCTAATTAATAATTCTGAGCCATTATCCATCATATCACAAATACATCCATGTTTATAGCAGTGAAATAAGTAAATATAACAAACCGAACTGGAATTGGAAGTCAGCTCTCTAATTAATAATTCTGAGCCATTATCCATCATATCAATAATACATCCATGTTTATAGCAGTGAAATAAGTAAATATAACAAACCGAACTGGAATTGGAAGTCAGCTCTCTAATTAATAATTCTGAGCCATTATCCATCATATCAAAAATACATCCATGTTTATAGCAGTGAAATAAGTAAATATAACAAACCCAACTGGAATTGGAAATCAGCTCTCTAATTAATAATTCTGAGCCATTATCCATCATATCACAAATACATCCATGTTTATAGCAGTGAAATAAGTAAATATAACAAACCGAACTGGAATTGGAAGTCAGCTCTCTAATTAATAATTCTGAGCCATTATCCATCATATCACAAATACATCCATGTTTATAGCAGTGAAATAAGTAAATATAACAAACCCAACTGGAATTGGAAATCAGCTCTCTAATTAATAATTCTGAGCCATTATCCATTATACCACAAATACATCCATGTTTATTGCAGTGAAATAAGTAAATATAACCAACCGAACTGGAATTGGAAGTCAGCTCCCTAATTAATAATTCTGAGCCATTATCCATCATATCACAAATACATCCATGTTTATAGCAGTGAAATAAGTAAATATAACAAACCGAACTGGAATTGGAAGTCAGCTCTCTAATTAATAATTCTGAGCCATTATCCATCATATCACAAATACATCCATGTTTATAGCAGTGAAATAAGTAAATATAACAAACCGAACTGGAATTGGAAGTCAGCTCTCTAATTAATAATTCTGAGCCATTATCCATCATATCACAAATACATCCATGTTTATAGCAGTGAAATAAGTAGATATAACAAACCGAACTGGAATTGGAAGTCAGCTCTCTAATTAATAATTCTGAGCCATTATCCATCATATCACAAATACATCCATGTTTATAGCAGTGAAATAAGTAAATATAACAAACCGAACTGGAATTGGAAGTCAGCTCTCTAATTAATAATTCTGAGCCATTATCCATCATATCACAAATACATCCATGTTTATAGCAGTGAAATAAGTAAATATAACAAACCGAACTGGAATTGGAAGTCAGCTCTCTAATTAATAATTCTGAGCCATTATCCATCATATCACAAATACATCCATGTTTATAGCAGTGAAATAAGTAAATATAACAAACCCAACTGGAATTGGATGTCAGCTCTCTAATTAATGATTCTGAGCCATTATCCATCATATCACAAATACATCCATGTTTATAGCAGTGAAATAAGTAGATATAACAAACCGAACTGGAATTGGAAGTCAGCTCTCTAATTAATAATTCTGAGCCATTATCCATCATATCACAAATACATCCATGTTTATAGCAGTGAAATAAGTAAATATAACAAACCGAACTGGAATTGGAAGTCAGCTCTCTAATTAATAATTCTGAGCCATTATCCATCATATCACAAATACATCCATGTTTATAGCAGTGAAATAAGTAAATATAACAATCCGAACTGGAATTGGAAATCAGCTCTCTAATTAATAATTCTGAGCCATTATCCATCATATCACAAATACATCCATGTTTATAGCAGTGAAATAAGTAAATATAACAAACCGAACTGGAATTGGAAGTCAGCTCTCTAATCAATAATTCTGAGCCATTATCCATCATATCACAAATACATCCATGTTTATAGCAGTGAAATAAGTAAATATAACAAACCCAACTGGAATTGGAAGTCAGCTCCCTAATTAATAATTCTGAGCCATTATCCATCATATCACAAATACATCCATGTTTATAGCAGTGAAATAAGTAAATATAACAAACCCAACTGGAATTGGAAATCAGCTCTCTAATTAATAATTCTGAGCCATTATCCATCATATCACAAATACATCCATGTTTATAGCAGTGAAATAAGTAAATATAACAAACCGAACTGGAATTGGAAGTCAGCTCTCTAATTAATAATTCTGAGCCATTATCCATCATATCACAAATACATCCATGTTTATAGCAGTGAAATAAGTAAATATAACAAACCGAACTGGAATTGGAAGTCAGCTCTCTAATTAATAATTCTGAGCCATTATCCATTATATCAAAAATACATCCATGTTTATAGCAGTGAAATAAGTATATATAACAAACCGAACTGGAATTGGAAGTCAGCTCTCTAATTAATAATTCTGAGCCATTATCCATTATATCAAAAATACATCTATGTTTATAGCAGTGAAATAAGTAAATATAACAAACCGAACTGGAATTGGAAGTCAGCTCTCTAATTAATAATTCTGAGCCATTATCCATCATATCACAAATACATCCATGTTTATAGCAGTGAAATAAGTAAATATAACAAACCGAACTGGAATTGGAAGTCAGCTCTCTAATTAATAATTCTGAGCCATTATCCATCATATCACAAATACATCCATGTTTATAGCAATGAAATAAGTAAATATAACAAACCCAACTGGAATTGGAAATCAGGTGTCTAATTAATAATTCTGAGCCATTATCCATCATATCACAAATACATCCATGTTTATAGCAGTGAAATAAGTAAAGATAACAAACCGAACTGGAATTGGAAGTCAGCTCTCTAATTAATAATTCTGAGCCATTATCCATCATATCAAAAATACATCCATGTTTATAGCATTGAAATAAGTAAATATAACAAACCCAACTGGAATTGGAAATCAGCTCTCTAATTAATAATTCTGAGCCATTATCCATCATATCACAAATACATCCATGTTTATAGCAGTGAAATAAGTAAATATAACAAACCGAACTGGAATTGGAAGTCAGCTCTCTAATTAATAATTCTGAGCCATTATCCATCATATCACAAATACATCCATGTTTATAGCAGTGAAATAAGTAAATATAACAAACCCAACTGGAATTGGAAATCAGCTCTCTAATTAATAATTCTGAGCCATTATCCATCATATCACAAATACATCCATGTTTATTGCAGTGAAATAAGTAAATATAACCAACCGAACTGGAATTGGAAGTCAGCTCCCTAATTAATAATTCTGAGCCATTATCCATCATATCACAAATACATCCAAGTTTATAGCAGTGAAATAAGTAAATATAACAAACCGAACTGGAATTGGAAGTCAGCTCTCTAATTAATAATTCTGAGCCATTATCCATCATATCACAAATACATCCATGTTTATAGCAGTGAAATAAGTAAATATAACAAACCCAACTGGAATTGGAAATCAGCTCTCTAATTAATAATTCTGAGCCATTATCCATCATATCACAAATACATCCATGTTTATAGCAGTGAAATAAGTAAATATAACAAACCGAACTGGAATTGGAAGTCAGCTCTCTAATTAATAATTCTGAGCCATTATCCATCATATCAATAATACATCCATGTTTATAGCAGTGAAATAAGTAAATATAACAAACCCAATTGGAATTGGAAATCAGGTGTCTAATTAATAATTCTGAGCCATTATCCATCATATCATAAATACATCCATGTTTATAGCAGTGAAATAAGTAAATATAACAAACCGAACTGGAATTGGAAATCAGCTCCCTAATTAATAATTCTGAGCCATTATCCATCATATCAGAAATACATCCATGTTTATAGCAATGAAATAAGTAAATATAACAAACCCAACTGGAATTGGAAATCAGGTGTCTAATTAATAATTCTGAGCCATTATCCATCATATCACAAATACATCCATGTTTATAGCAGTGAAGTAAGTAAATATAACAAACCGAACTGGAATTGGAAGTCAGCTCTCTAATTAATAATTCTGAGCCATTATCCATCATATCAATAATACATCCATGTTTATAGCAGTGAAATAAGTAAATATAACAAACCCAACTGGAATTGGAAATCAGCTCTCTAATTAATAATTCTGAGCCATTATCCATCATATCACAAATACATCCATGTTTATAGCAGTGAAATAAGTAAATATAACAAACCCAACTGGAATTGGAAATCAGCTCTGTAATTAATAATTCTGAGCCATTATCCATCATATCACAAATACATCCATGTTTATAGCAGTGAAATAAGTAAATATAACAAACCGAACTGGAATTGGAAGTCAGCTCTCTAATTAATAATTCTGAGCCATTATCCATCATATCAATAATACATCCATGTTTATAGCAGTGAAATAAGTAAATATAACAAACCCAACTGGAATTGGAAGTCAGCTCTCTAATTAATAATTCTGAGCCATTATCCATCATATCACAAATACATCCATGTTTATAGCAGTGAAATAAGTAAATATAACAAACCCAACTGGAATTGGAAATCAGCTCTCTAATTAATAATTCTGAGCCATTATCCATCATATCACAAATACATCCATGTTTATAGCAGTGAAATAAGTAAATATAACAAACCCAACTGGAATTGGAAATCAGCTCTCTAATTAATAATTCTGAGCCATTATCCATCATATCACAAATACATCCATGTTTATAGCAGTGAAATAAGTAAATATAACAAACCCAACTGGAATTGGAAATCAGCTCTCTAATTAATAATTCTGAGCCATTATCCATCATATCACAAATACATCCATGTTTATAGCAGTGAAATAAGTAAATATAACAAACCGAACTGGAATTGGAAGTCAGCTCTCTAATTAATAATTCTGAGCCATTATCCATCATATCAATAATACATCCATGTTTATAGCAGTGAAATAAGTAAATATAACAAACCGAACTGGAATTGGAAATCAGCTCTCTAATTAATAATTCTGAGCCATTATCCATTATATCACAAATACATCCATGTTTATAGCAATGAAATAAGTAAATATAACAAACCCAACTGTTATTGGAAATCAGGTCTCTAATTAATAATTCTGAGCCATTATCCATCATATCACAAATACATCCATGTTTATAGCAGTGAAATAAGTAAATATAACAAACCGAACTGGAATTGGAAATCAGCTCTCTAATTAATAATTCTGAGCCATTATCCATCATATCAATAATACATCCATGTTTATAGCAGTGAAATAAGTAAATATAACAAACCCAACTGGAATTGGAAATCAGCTCTCTAATTAATAATTCTGAGCCATTATCCATCATATCACAAATACATCCATGTTTATAGCAGTGAAATAAGTAAATATAACAAACCCAACTGGAATTGGAAATCAGCTCTCTAATTAATAATTCTGAGCCATTATCCATCATATCACAAATACATCCATGTTTATAGCAGTGAAATAAGTAAATATAACAAACCGAACTGGAATTGGAAGTCAGCTCTCTAATTAATAATTCTGAGCCATTATCCATCATATCACAAATACATCCATGTTTATAGCAGTGAAATAAATAAATATAACAAACCCAACTGGAATTGGAAATCAGCTCTCTAATTAATAATTCTGAGCCATTATCCATCATATCACAAATACATCCATGTTTATAGCAATGAAATAAGTAAATATAACAAACCCAACTGGAATTGGAAATCAGGTGTCTAATTAATAATTCTGAGCCATTATCCATCATATCACAAATACATCCATGTTTATAGCAGTGAAATAAGTAAATATAACAAACCGAACTGGAATTGGAAGTCAGCTCTCTAATTAATAATTCTGAGCCATTATCCATCATATCACAAATACAACCATGTTTATAGCAGTGAAATAAATAAATATAACAAACCCAACTGGAATTGGAAATCAGCTCTCTAATTAATAATTCTGAGCCATTATCCATCATATCACAAATACATCCATGTTTATAGCAGTGAAATAAGTAAATATAACAAACCCAACTGGAATTGGAAGTCAGCTCTCTAATTAATAATTCTGAGCCATTATCCATCATATCACAAATACATCCATGTTTATAGCAGTGAAATAAGTAAATATAACAAACCCAACTGGAATTGGAAATCAGCTCTCTAATTAATAATTCTGAGCCATTATCCATCATATCACAAATACATCCATGTTTATAGCAGTGAAATAAGTAAATATAACAAACCGAACTGGAATTGGAAGTCAGCTCTCTAATTAATAATTCTGAGCCATTATCCATCATATCACAAATACATCCATGTTTATAGCAGTGAAATAAATAAATATAACAAACCCAACTGGAATTGGAAATCAGCTCTCTAATTAATAATTCTGAGCCATTATCCATCATATCACAAATACATCCATGTTTATAGCAGTGAAATAAGTAAATATAACAAACCGAACTGGAATTGGAAGTCAGCTCTCTAATTAATAATTCTGAGCCATTATCCATCATATCACAAATACATCCATGTTTATAGCAGTGAAATATATAAATATAACAAACCCAACTGGAATTGGAAATCAGCTCTCTAATTAATAATTCTGAGCCATTATCCATCATATCACAAATACATCCATGTTTATAGCAATGAAATAAGTAAATATAACAAACCCAACTGGAATTGGAAATCAGGTGTCTAATTAATAATTCTGACCCATTATCCATCATATCACAAATACATCCATGTTTATAGCAGTGAAATAAGTAAATATAACAAACCGAACTGGAATTGGAAGTCAGCTCTCTAATTAATAATTCTGAGCCATTATCCATCATATCAATAATACTTCCATGTTTATAGCAGTGAAATAAGTAAATATAACAAACCGAACTGGAATTGGAAGTCAGCTCTCTAACTAATAATTCTGAGCCATTATCCATCATATCACAAATACATCCATGTTTATAGCAGTGAAATAAATAAATATAACAAACCCAACTGGAATTGGAAATCAGCTCTCTAATTAATAATTCTGAGCCATTATCCATCATATCACAAATACATCCATGTTTATAGCAGTGAAATAAGTAAATATAACAAACCCAACTGGAATTGGAAGTCAGCTCTCTAATTAATAATTCTGAGCCATTATCCATCATATCACAAATACATCCATGTTTATAGCAGTGAAATAAGTAAATATAACAAACCCAACTGGAATTGGAAATCAGCTCTCTAATTAATAATTCTGAGCCATTATCCATCATATCACAAATACATCCATGTTTATAGCAGTGAAATAAGTAAATATAACAAACCCAACTGGAATTGGAAGTCAGCTCTCTAATTAATAATTCTGAGCCATTATCCATCATATCACAAATACATCCATGTTTATAGCAGTGAAATAAGTAAATATAACAAACCCAACTGGAATTGGAAGTCAGCTCTCTAATTAATAATTCTGAGCCATTATCCATCATATCAATAATACATCCATGTTTATAGCAGTGAAATAAGTAAATATAACAAACCCAACTGGAATTGGAAATCAGCTCTCTAATTAATAATTCTGAGCCATTATCCATCATATCACAAATACATCCATGTTTATAGCAGTGAAATAAGTAAATATAACAAACCCAACTGGAATTGGAAATCAGCTCTCTAATTAATAATTCTGAGCCATTATCCATCATATCACAAATACATCCATGTTTATAGCAGTGAAATAAGTAAATATAACAAACCCAACTGGAATTGGAAATCAGCTCTCTAATTAATAATTCTGAGCCATTATCCATCATATCACAAATACATCCATGTTTATAGCAGTGAAATAAGTAAATATAACAAACCGAACTGGAATTGGAAGTCAGCTCTCTAATTAATAATTCTGAGCCATTATCCATCATATCACAAATACATCCATGTTTATAGCAGTGAAATAAGTAAATATAACAAACCGAACTGGAATTGGAAATCAGCTCTCTAATTAATAATTCTGAGCCATTATCCATTATATCACAAATACATCCATGTTTATAGCAATGAAATAAGTAAATATAACAAACCCAACTGTTATTGGAAATCAGGTCTCTAATTAATAATTCTGAGCCATTATCCATCATATCACAAATACATCCATGTTTATAGCAGTGAAATAAGTAAATATAACAAACCGAACTGGAATTGGAAATCAGCTCTCTAATTAATAATTCTGAGCCATTATCCATCATATCAATAATACATCCATGTTTATAGCAGTGAAATAAGTAAATATAACAAACCCAACTGGAATTGGAAATCAGCTCTCTAATTAATAATTCTGAGCCATTATCCATCATATCACAAATACATCCATGTTTATAGCAGTGAAATAAGTAAATATAACAAACCCAACTGGAATTGGAAATCAGCTCTCTAATTAATAATTCTGAGCCATTATCCATCATATCACAAATACATCCATGTTTATAGCAGTGAAATAAGTAAATATAACAAACCGAACTGGAATTGGAAGTCAGCTCTCTAATTAATAATTCTGAGCCATTATCCATCATATCACAAATACATCCATGTTTATAGCAGTGAAATAAATAAATATAACAAACCCAACTGGAATTGGAAATCAGCTCTCTAATTAATAATTCTGAGCCATTATCCATCATATCACAAATACATCCATGTTTATAGCAATGAAATAAGTAAATATAACAAACCCAACTGGAATTGGAAATCAGGTGTCTAATTAATAATTCTGAGCCATTATCCATCATATCACAAATACATCCATGTTTATAGCAGTGAAATAAGTAAATATAACAAACCGAACTGGAATTGGAAGTCAGCTCTCTAATTAATAATTCTGAGCCATTATCCATCATATCACAAATACAACCATGTTTATAGCAGTGAAATAAATAAATATAACAAACCCAACTGGAATTGGAAATCAGCTCTCTAATTAATAATTCTGAGCCATTATCCATCATATCACAAATACATCCATGTTTATAGCAGTGAAATAAGTAAATATAACAAACCCAACTGGAATTGGAAGTCAGCTCTCTAATTAATAATTCTGAGCCATTATCCATCATATCACAAATACATCCATGTTTATAGCAGTGAAATAAGTAAATATAACAAACCCAACTGGAATTGGAAATCAGCTCTCTAATTAATAATTCTGAGCCATTATCCATCATATCACAAATACATCCATGTTTATAGCAGTGAAATAAGTAAATATAACAAACCGAACTGGAATTGGAAGTCAGCTCTCTAATTAATAATTCTGAGCCATTATCCATCATATCACAAATACATCCATGTTTATAGCAGTGAAATAAATAAATATAACAAACCCAACTGGAATTGGAAATCAGCTCTCTAATTAATAATTCTGAGCCATTATCCATCATATCACAAATACATCCATGTTTATAGCAGTGAAATAAGTAAATATAACAAACCGAACTGGAATTGGAAGTCAGCTCTCTAATTAATAATTCTGAGCCATTATCCATCATATCACAAATACATCCATGTTTATAGCAGTGAAATATATAAATATAACAAACCCAACTGGAATTGGAAATCAGCTCTCTAATTAATAATTGTGAGCCATTATCCATCATATCACAAATACATCCATGTTTATAGCAATGAAATAAGTAAATATAACAAACCCAACTGGAATTGGAAATCAGGTATCTAATTAATAATTCTGAGCCATTATCCATCATATCACAAATACATCCATGTTTATAGCAGTGAAATAAGTAAATATAACAAACCGAACTGGAATTGGAAGTCAGCTCTCTAATTAATAATTCTGAGCCATTATCCATCATATCAATAATACTTCCATGTTTATAGCAGTGAAATAAGTAAATATAACAAACCGAACTGGAATTGGAAGTCAGCTCTCTAACTAATAATTCTGAGCCATTATCCATCATATCACAAATACATCCATGTTTATAGCAGTGAAATAAATAAATATAACAAACCCAACTGGAATTGGAAATCAGCTCTCTAATTAAAAATTCTGAGCCATTATCCATCATATCACAAATACATCCATGTTTATAGCAGTGAAATAAGTAAATATAACAAACCCAACTGGAATTGGAAGTCAGCTCTCTAATTAATAATTCTGAGCCATTATCCATCATATCACAAATACATCCATGTTTATAGCAGTGAAATAAGTAAATATAACAAACCCAACTGGAATTGGAAATCAGCTCTCTAATTAATAATTCTGAGCCATTATCCATCATATCACAAATACATCCATGTTTATAGCAGTGAAATAAGTAAATATAACAAACCCAACTGGAATTGGAAGTCAGCTCTCTAATTAATAATTCTGAGCCATTATCCATCATATCACAAATACATCCATGTTTATAGCAGTGAAATAAGTAAATATAACAAACCGAACTGGAATTGGAAGTCAGCTCTCTAATTAATAATTCTGAGCCATTATCCATCATATCAATAATACATCCATGTTTATAGCAGTGAAATAAATAAATATAACAAACCCAACTGGAATTGGAAATCAGCTCTCTAATTAATAATTCTGAGCCATTATCCATCATATCACAAATACATCCATGTTTATAGCAGTGAAATAAGTAAATATAACAAACCCAACTGGAATTGGAAGTCAGCTCTCTAATTAATAATTCTGAGCCATTATCCATCATATCACAAATACATCCATGTTTATAGCAGTGAAATAAGTAAATATAACAAACCCAACTGGAATTGGAAATCAGCTCTCTAATTAATAATTCTGAGCCATTATCCATCATATCACAAATACATCCATGTTTATAGCAGTGAAATATGTAAATATAACAAACCCAACTGGAATTGGAAGTCAGCTCTCTAATTAATAATTCTGAGCCATTATCCATTATATCACAAATACATCCATGTTTATAGCAGTGAAATAAGTAAATATAACAAACCGAACTGGAATTGGAAGTCAGCTCTCTAATTAATAATTCTGAGCCATTATCCATCATATCACAAATACATCCATGTTTATAGCAGTGAAATAAATAAATATAACAAACCCAACTGGAATTGGAAATCAGCTCTCTAATTAATAATTCTGAGCCATTATCCATCATATCACAAATACATCCATGTTTATAGCAGTGAAATAAGTAAATATAACAAACCCAACTGGAATTGGAAGTCAGCTCTCTAATTAATAATTCTGAGCCATTATCCATCATATCACAAATACATCCATGTTTATAGCAGTGAAATAAGTAAATATAACAAACCGAACTGGAATTGGAAGTCAGCTCTCTAATTAATAATTCTGAGCCATTATCCATCATATCAATAATACATCCATGTTTATAGCAGTGAAATAAGTAAATATAACAAACCGAACTGGAATTGGAAGTCAGCTCTCTAATTAATAATTCTGAGCCATTATCCATCATATCACAAATACATCCATGTTTATAGCAGTGAAATAAATAAATATAACAAACCCAACTGGAATTGGAAATCAGCTCTCTAATTAATAATTCTGAGCCATTATCCATCATATCACAAATACATCCATGTTTATATCAGTGAAATAAGTAAATATAACAAACCCAACTGGAATTGGAAGTCAGCTCTCTAATTAATAATTCTGAGCCATTATCCATCATATCACAAATACATCCATGTTTATAGCAGTGAAATAAGTAAATATAACAAACCCAACTGGAATTGGAAATCAGCTCTCTAATTAATAATTCTGAGCCATTATCCATCATATCACAAATACATCCATGTTTATAGCAGTGAAATAAGTAAATATAACAAACCCAACTGGAATTGGAAGTCAGCTCTCTAATTAATAATTCTGAGCCATTATCCATTATATCACAAATACATCCATGTTTATAGCAGTGAAATAAGTAAATATAACAAACCCAACTTGAATTGGAAATCAGCTCTCTAATTAATAATTCTGAGCCATTATCCATTATATCACAAATACATCCATGTTTATAGCAGTGAAATAAGTAAATATAACAAACCCAACTGGAATTGGAAGTCAGCTCTCTAATTAATAATTCTGAGCCATTATCCATCATATCACAAATACATCCATGTTTATAGCAGTGAAATAAGTAAATATAACAAACCGAACTGGAATTGGAAGTCAGCTCTCTAATTAATAATTCTGAGCCATTATCCATCATATCACAAATACATCCATGTTTATAGCAGTGAAATAAGTAAATATAACAAACCCAACTGGAATTGGAAGTCAGCTCTCTAATTAATAATTATGAGCCATTATCCATTATATCACAAATACATCCATGTTTATAGCAGTGAAATAAGTAAATATAACAAACCCAACTTGAATTGGAAATCAGCTCTCTAATTAATAATTCTGAGCCATTATCCATCATATCACAAATACATCCATGTTTATAGCAGTGAAATAAGTAAATATGGATTTTTAACTTAATTTGAATCTGCACATGTAGATTGATTATTCTTCCAGTGTCCATGTCTAGGGTTATGTAGTCTTGTTCTTATTTAGTACTGCTCAGTTATTGCTTGCACCATTTCCCTGGAGTCTACTAGCTTGGATTTTTAACTTAATTTAAATCTGCACATGTAGATTGTTTATTCTTCCACTGTCCATATCTAGGGATATCTAGTCTTGTTCTTATTTAATACTGCTCAGTTATTACTTGCCCCATTTCCCTGGAGTCTATCAGCTTGGATATTTACCTTAATTTGAATCTGCACATGTAGATTGTTTATTCTTCCACTGTCCATATCTAGGGATATCTAGTCTTGTTCTTATTTAATACTGCTCAGTTATTACTTGCCCCATTTCCCTGGAGTCTATCAACTTGGATATTTACCTTAATTTGTATCTGCACATGTAGATTGTTTATTCTTCCACTGTCCATGTCTAGGGATATCTAGTCTTGTTCTTATTTAATACTGCTCAGTTATTGCTCGCCCCATTTCCCTGGAGTCTACTAGATGGGATTTTTAACTTAATTTGAATCTGCACATGTAGATTGATTATTCTTCCAATGTCCATGTCTAGGGATATCTAGTCTTGTTCTTATTTAGTACTGCTCAGTTATTACTTGCCCCATTTCCCTGGTGTCTACTAGATGGGATTTTTAACTTAATTTGAATCTGCACATGTAGATTGATTATTCTTCCAATGTCCATGTCTAGGGATATCTAGTCTTGTTCTTATTTAGTACTGCTCAGTTATTGCTTGCCCCATTTCCCTGGTGTCTATTAGATTGGATTTTTAACTTAATTTGAATCTGCGCATGTAGATTGTTTATTCTTCCACTGTCCATGTCTAGGGATATCTAGTCTTGTTCTTATTTAGTACTGCTCAGTTATTGCTTGCCCCATTTCCCTGGTGTCTATTAGATTGGATTTTTAACTTAATTTGAATCTGCGCATGTAGATTGTTTATTCTTCCACTGTCCATGTCTAGGGATATCTAGTCTTGTTCTTATTTAGTACTGCTCAGTTATTGCTTGCCCCATTTCCCTGAAGTCTCTTAGCTTGAATTTTTAACTTAGTTTTCATCTGCACAGATAGATTGTTTATTCTTCCACTGTCCATGTCTAGCGATATCTAGCCTTGTTCTTTTTTAGTACTGATCACTTTTTGCTTGCCCCATTTTTCTGGAGTCTATTAGCTTGGACATTTCCCTTAATTGTAATCTGCACTGGTAGATTGTTTATTGTTCCACTGTCCATGTCTAGGGATATCTCGTCTTGTTCTTAATATAAAAGTAAT
Organism: Acanthosepion lycidas; assembly: GCA_963932145.1. Taxonomy (NCBI): domain Eukaryota; kingdom Metazoa; phylum Mollusca; class Cephalopoda; order Sepiida; family Sepiidae; genus Acanthosepion; species Acanthosepion lycidas. The sequence continues at coordinate 11,181,618 of OZ010616.1, read as the reverse complement.
TTTATTTTCTTATATTTACATTAAGATCATTTTATAAAATAGAAAGAAAAAAATTAAGCCAAATGACCATCTCTTTGTTATTCAGATATTTTACATTCTTAAAATAAATCTTTACTCAGATTAAATATTTCAAAATGTGTAAAACTGAATTTGAATATATATGATTGAGGTATATGTTAACATTTAATTTCAACTGTTAAGATTAATAATTGTGATTTTAATCTTTTGGTAATTGCATTTTTTTTATATCATTCCAACCCAAGCAAACTGATAAAGACACTAATACCCAAAAGCTTACTGAGAGTCAGTGGCAGACTGGGTATAAAAATATTGGTCACCAGGAGACAAAAGGGGCCTACCTACAACTATAATGCTATTATTTAATTTTTGTAATGAATAAACAAAACTTTCAAAAATTACATATGGAAAAAAGTGTGCAATTAATTTTTTTGAGGAAAAAATGTGTATGTCTTAGTGTAGTCCCTTTAATAACAGTAGCAGCCCTTAAACATAGTAGCAGTAGCAGCTTTAGATATACCTTGTATCAGCAGCAGCTCGATTATAAAAACACATAAACCCTAAAGTAGCTCTCTCTCCTGGGTTTTCCTCTTTCAAACTGGCGGCATGAACTTTCCATGCCAAAGCCAAAATTGCTGTAAACACTTCACATTAAAACAAAAGAAGCTCTTGTTTTAGATTTTCCTTTTGTTAATTTGTCTAATAAATATTATCCTTGCATTGCAAATCAATTGGTCTGTTATTTTATGCATTTACTCTTTTTCACCACCATTATTTCATGTACTATAAAATGTTCCTTTAAGAAATGTTACACATTTTTTTATTGAAGCAGCCAATCACTAAATTAGTAATTACAGCGTACATTTACTGTACATATTATTGACAGTAGATACCAAATATAGATGCAGAATATTATAATTGAATTTTTTGTTTATATTTTTAAATTTTAAGTATATGGTTGATATTTTTAAATAATTTACTGCTCAATTTACGTATTAACTGATAGTTCAAAAGTACAATAGAGCATTGCATGCAGTCCACTATATTAATCATTTGTTTACTAGATGATTGTGTGAATCTGCTATGAAAATGTCCTTTCACAGTGGACTTGAGTAACTAATAGTGTGCAGATGACTTTATAAATCTCTTATTCCTTTTCATTACTAAAACTGTTGTCTGTTTTTGTTTCTTTATTGTATTTTTATTTGATATAGGGGAGGAGCTACTTTATCAAAGGCATTGCTGAGAGTGAAAGAAAACATTGCTAAGGGAAAAAGGACAATAAAAAACAGGAGATGACAATTGACATTGCATTTAAATTTGTACAGATTTTAGTTGACAAGATGCCAGAAAAAAGATCCATAGATGAAAAGTGCAAGAGAAGAAACTATTAGAATAGAACTTACAATTTAGCAATTTAAACAGTAATATCTAACTGCCAATCTAGTCAGTTATGTGCCATGGGTGATACACACCTAGGCGATCATGTATCTTTTGATACATGACTGACAAGGCAGATTTTTTTCCATAGTACTACCCATAAATACATGAAGTTGAAGAATCAAATAGTTAAGTTCTTCAGGACAGTTGTTATAGAAATATTTATAGAAAAACACGTTAAAAAAAGTTATGTTATGGGGATTGGAAAATGATTGAAACCAAGATGCCAGGTCAGGACTAATAACATTGCAGATTCTTCTTGAAATCTCTAGATACATAACAGAAGCACCAGACCAGATTTGCCAACAATATTCAATACACAGACTAATGATAGACTTATAAAGGTGGAAAATAATAGCTGTATCTTTTATGATATTGAGCCCTGTTTTTACACCAATATAGTAGTATTTTTCTTATCAAATACAGGCAATACCTTTCCTTTCAGGTAAGAAATAGGTTCCTGAGACATCACCAAGAGGGAATTGCCATGAAGACCTCATTTGTTGCTTTTAGTTGCATGTATGTGTGGGGTTCCAACTTTAAATTTAGCCTTGTACCATATTGCATTTAAGCAGTCATATAATGAGTTCTTTAATCCATTGGGGTCATTGAGTACCACATGTACTGAAACCATAGCAACAGTGGTGAGTGAATCTTAGGTAAGATAGACTGACCAAGCTTATCTCTATTCAAAGCTGTTTTGGGATTCAGAGTTCTCCTTCTCTTAGATTGGTTGCTACCTTAAGACTAGTCAAATCTTTTATTTAACCCATAGCTGTGAGGGAAAGAGATAGATTTATAGCTTTCCCAAGAGTGTTTATGCAAAGTCAAATGTAACAAAATCAACTAGAATTTGAACTTGACTTGCTGATTTCTTTCTCTATGTGGCTATCACTAACCTTAACCCACACATTCCATTCAAGTGGGTGGGGTACAGATACATACTCCCTTGTTATTAAATTTAATGTTGTTGTTGTTATATGTGTGTGCATGTATTAAATTTATGTATACTGCACAAAACAATCACAAAAATATAAAAGAAACATATTTACATTGTCAATAATATTGTCAAAGAATTTTCTTAGAGAACACAACCTAAAAGAATCTGTATATATCTAGAAGCCAATCTCACACTGCCATCAACAAATGTCAAGAATGCAAAAGAAAGCAATATGAAAAATCCTATAAACATTTTTAAAAAAATACAGCATAGAACTGATTGGCTGAATCATTGGCCAATCAGCTCTATTCATTACAATTCTTTGTTAGGGAACAAAAGGTACATACAACTTCCTGCAAATAATAATGGCCAGTTTGCAGACTCAAAGAATAAGATGACTAATTCAAAAATATAAAGGATTTTTGGACTTATTTTTGGATAAAAAAAAAGTAACAAGAATAGAAGTTTGAATTTAGGATGTTGATTGAAAAAATTCATCTTTTGCGAAGAAATAATTTAATTATACTTTGAAAGAAATCCAAAACATTTGATTTCATTGTAATAATATTAAGAAATTTATTTCAGAACAATTCTTGAATGTTCTCACAAAAATTGATTTTTCATCTTAATAAAGACATATATATCATATATAGTGCTGGTGTTAATAAAACAGTGTGCAATGTAATACAACAGAGCTATTAAATATATACTAATAAATATACATATTATCTCTCACTGGCAACACAACTCAGAGTTTCATGCACAATGCAATCTTCAGGTGCTGAGTATGAACTGACCATTACTCAATTTGAATTATAATAAAAATACCTAGTTACTGCAATGTTAATGGAATAATGGAATTGCATTTTTTTATTTTAAAAAATATATTTACAAGTTCTATTTTTTTTAATATTTTCTAGTTTACCATAGGGATTTTATTAACTTCTTTTAAGCTCCAAAAATATTTAGAAAGGGACATCCTGTTTCTGTATGTGTTATTGGAGAAAGATAATACATGTTGGTACCACCTAGTTTTAAAGGAATTCTTGATACTCCTGATATAAAATTTTTTAACTGTTGGATTTTCTATATTATTAGGTTGGTGCAAAAATAATATCGTTTTTTGACAATAAAAAATACGTCAAAAAACGATATTAATTTTGCATAGAAAGAGAGCTTAGATAAACAAGAGAGTCTGTTTGACATCTGTTTTGTAATGAACACTCATTAGAATTTCTACAATTTACTTGTTAGTATAATCTGCATTTGCTGCTTGGAATGGCAATTATTACTTAGGTCTTTGTATTGATTTAAAATTTTATTATTATATTTTTAATAATTTTTTCAAGATTTATTAATATATATATATATATATATATATATATATATATATATATATATATATATAGTTAAGTTATGAAGAACTTAGTAATCCATATGGGTAATCCAAAGGAGGATGAAATCCTGAGAGCTCAATGTAAATCCAAAGCTAATATTTAAAAGAAAAACAGGTAAGGTTCAAGGTACCATTATAATAAATTATTTCACCAGAGCCCTTTTAAAGGACGGCGGATCATCAGATAGCACTTCCAAAAATGAAATGAAACAAAAAAAAAAAAAATATATATATATATATATATATATATACACAAAGACATTTTTTAATACAAATATTTAAGTAAATGCTCTGTTTATAATAAACAGTATTATTGAAATTTACCTGCCTGAATGTCCGAGAAATTTTCATAGAAAATATGTATCTTAAAATAATTGTCAGTCTTTGTCCATTTCATAATGTGTGATGTAATATATATATATATATATATATATATATATATATATATATATATATATATATATGTATATGTATATATATATATATATATTAAGATATTTTTATGTTTATACATTCTTTTTATAGATACAAATATTTAAGTAAATGCTCTGTTTATAATAAAGAGTATTAAATAATATTTACTGGCCTGAATGTCCAAGAAATTTTCACAGAAAATCTATAAAAAGAATGTATAAACATAAAAATATCTTAAAATAATTGTCAGACTTTGTCCATTTCATAATATATATATATATATATAAATTCATGAATCATTCATACAAAAAACAAATACAGAGGTTAATGATTTAATTGGCGAGAATTAAATCATTAAACTCTGTATTTGTTTTTTGTATGAATGATTCATGAATTTATAAATTAATTGCACCTTTATTGAAATATATGATAACAGTATATAAATCTTTATATATCAAGAACACCATTGGGGAAGAATATATGTCAAAATGGAAAAAAATTTACATATGACACAATTCATCCTTTTGGACTTCATCAGACTAAATTTGTTATGTTGGTAGAACTATACCTGCACACAAACAAGGGATGCTGGGATGTTTATTTTTTTTTCATTTTTAAAAACATCTAGCTGATTTCATTCAGACTCTTTTCTTTCCATCACTTTTGTTAGAAGATAACCCACACTGAGATAATAGAAGTTATGCCAGGAATGGTGAAATATTGTAAGAGACTAGGTGCAAATTTACTGTAGATGTGCTTGCAATCAAGGCACTTTCTAAACATTGAACTGTTTTCTCCTTTGATAATAGTAGCTTAAATATTCATATATACATGAGAAATCTCTTTACATACATGTATGTGCACACACACACACAATTAGTGGGGGAAAAATATTACAAAGTGGAAAAAAGTTTTTGTATGATGCATTTCATCCTTTAGGACTTTATCAGAATAAATTTGATATAGTGACATATGAGCATAAACAAGGGATGGTGGAAATTCTAGATTAGTTTTTTTTTTGAGATATAATCCAGCCACTTTTATTAAAGTTATTTTTCTTTTTCTTTTCATCAAATTTATTATTAATTATCCCACTGTATGAGATATCTAATAAAAATCTAAAATCTAAAAATGCCTAAAAAATCTCGAATCTTAAACATCTAAAAAAAAGTTTAAACTCTCAACATTCTTTATTTGTGCACATTTGTAGTTACACAAACATAACAAATTTAGTCGGATGAAGTCCTAAAGGACAAAACATGTCATGCAAAAAGTTTTTCCACTTTGTCATACATACATGTATATATGATAAAATATAGTTTAAGGTATGCTATATATATGTCTTAAAGTGCTCAATATCAGGGATAGAGCATATGCAAATATAAAAGTGAACATTGAAGTCAACACCCATAATGATTACCAGCCAACAAAATAACCATTAGAAAAATACAGTAGACTTCCTACAATGCATCAGTGACTTGTATATAAAAATAGTCAAGCAATTATTTTAAGACTGTGCTGTTTCTTATTTTATTTTCCACACACACATACACACAATAAAAATTAATTCACACCATGTGTATCCAAAAAATACAATTGCACGGAAACTCTCTCCTTACCATACCCTGTGGGGTCAAAAACAAGGATGGCGCACCCAAAAGTGCAGACGTAGTGGAAAGCACACCACGTGATCAAAAATATGATTTATTGACCAATCAGGGCTTGACATAAGAAACCCATTTCTTAATCTCCCCGGAGCCTCATCATTCAGATATAAGGAAGATAGAAACTCTCATCAGACCAGAGGGAGTACAGCAGCAAACTGACATCACGGCTTTACGGACAATTCCATTGTGTACAAAAAATAATTCTGATATATTTTTTTTTACGAAAATAAACAAAAGTTTATTTTACTTTATTTGTAGTGTATTTTCTTTTTATTATTTGTTTGAGAGACTTCTTTGCACGCTCTACAAATTGGTGACCGATGTGAGACACTACATTTAAAAAAACAAACAAAACGAAGAGGAAGGACACAATGGAATCACAATCTTCGGAAACCCCTCTCGCCACACTATCGTTGAATATCCCGGCTTTCAACAGGACTAACACTAAGTCCTGGTTCGTTCAAATCCAAGCATTATTTGATGTGAAGCGAATCACCTCCCAGAGAACCCGGTATTGTTACTTAGTGGAAAAACTGCCAGCGGACATCGTCGAGGAAGTAATGGATTTACTGGAAAATGTCCCGGATGACAACCCGTACGACAGGCTCAAGGAAGCAATTTTAAAACGTACCGGTGTCTCGAATGAAGCCATGCTACACAACCTTTTCACTCAGGTTGAATTAGGAGATCGTACCCCATCGCAGTTATTGAGGCACATGCGAACCTTACTTGGTGACAACAAAATGTCCGAGAACATTATGCGGAGCTTATGGCTGGACAAGTTACCCACTACAACAACACAAATCCTCGCACCCATGACGGAGGAAACGCAGACAGAAAAACTCGCAGACATTGCAGATCGGATCCATGAAAGTTTTCGAAGCCGCAGGGTAAACTCTATCCAACCACAACCAGCCCAACAAAGAGACAGGGAATTTAACGACCTCAAGTCTACTGTAGAAAGGTTGTCTATACAATTACAAGGCTTACTCCAAAAAGACCGACAGTACCGCTGCGATAAATTTCCAGGCTACAGAAAGCGAAGTTTCAGCAGAGGTCGGACTGACAACCATAATAGAAAAGATGAAATTTGTTACTACCACAAAAAGTTTGGTCCTGAGGCGAGACGCTGTATACGTCCTTGTTCTTTCAACAACGCAAATGCGGGAAACGAAAATTCCAGCCAGTAGAGACGACGACTGTTGCTGGATTTTTAATGAAAGGTCGTCTGTTTTATATCCGTGACAAAATTAATGGATATAACTTTTTAATAGACACCGGAGCTGAAATAAGCGTGATACCACCAACACAAAATCAGGAGACTATGCCACAGTCTTATCATCTTCAAGCAGCTAACGGTACCAAAATACCAACTTACAAAGAGAAATCGCTCAATATCAATCTCGGCATGCGACGGAATTTTTTCTGGAATTTTACTATAGCCAGTGTAACAACGCCTATATTTGGGGCAGATTTTTAGCCAGATTCAACCTGTCTGTCAACATGACTAATCGCATACTAGTGGATAATCAAACCAAGATTTCAGTAAGAGGAATCACCTCGAAATACCAGTCTACTGGAATCAGTTCTGCCTTACCCGAGGACCAGTACATCCGTCAGCTACTAAAAAAATATCCACAACTCTCCCAGCCACTTAAAAACACAGACACCATAAAACATAATGCCAAGCACTACATCAAGACAACTGGACAACCTGTCTATGCCACCCCCAGACGATTGAAACCGGACAAATATAAGATTGCGAAAAACGAGTTTCAACATTTATTACAGCAAGGGATCATCCGACCCTCGAAAAGTGCTTGGTCTTCACCGCTACACATGGTGCAAAAGTCTGATGCTACAACATGGCGCCCTTGTGGCGATTTTAGAAGATTAAATGCTAAAACAGTCCTGGATAGATACTCTATTCCACATATCCACGATTTCGCCATCGCTCTGCAAGGCGCAACCATATTTTCCAAATTGGATCTCGTAAAGGCGTACTACCAAGTTCCAGTGGCAGAAGAAGACATTCATAAAACTGCACTGACCACACCATTTGGCCTTTACGAGTTCGTAAGGATGCCTTTTGGGCTTAGGAACGCCTGTCAAACCTTCCAAAGGTTAATAGACGAAGTTTTTAGAGGTCGCCATTTATATTTGCATATGTGGATGACGTTGCAAGACACAGACGAAAAACAGCACCTTTTTAAGGGAGCTTCTAGCAATTTACCTTGCAATTAAACATTTTAAACATTTGCTGGAAGGAAGAAATTTTTGCATTTATACAGATCACAAACCATTAACATATGCACTACATACACATGTAGATAAATATGGTCCACGAGAAATCAGACATCTCGATTATATCGCCCAGTTCTCCACAGACATCCGATATATTAAGGGACAAGAGAACATTATAGCAGACGCATTATCTCGATCTTTAAATTCCAGTTTACAATTGAACACCCCAAAATTAGTGCACTTTCTACACATTTTTCACCTTAATAAATTATTTTCTTTTTGCTATTGCCTTAAGATATATTTAATAGATATCTTTCTTGCTACAGTTTTTTCTCAGACATTCTTAGTCTCAGTAACCCGTTGAGTCTTAGTGGCTATATCACATTACTTGAGGGGAAATGATTTAAAAAATAAAAAAAAAATATTTATAGGAATTACAAACAATGACACATACCATGAAAAAATGATAATGTTAGTAGCAGAAAATAAAACATATGAAGAAGTAAATCTAAAAAGGATATTGAAATATTTATAAAATCCTCTAAAAAATTAACTAAAAACAATAAAGTATAGATTTCTTACAGAGAATATCACCCCACTATACCCGTCTTATATAATCTACCAAAAATACATAAAATTAATATCCCAATTTTTATGAAATTGTTAGTGCTAATCATAAAATTACTAGAGCTATCACACAAATCATAACCACTCAATTTAGTACTACCAGTTCAACATATCTTAAGAATTTTGGTGACTTGTGAAATAAATTCAAAGATATAATAACTTGATGACTCGTTTATACACTATAAACATTGTCTATATACTAATATACACTATAGACATTGTCTATATACTAATATACACCATAGACATTGTCTATATACTAATATAAACTATAAACATTGTCTATATATTAATATATACTATAAACATTGTCTATATACTAATATATGCTATAGACTTTTTCTGTGTACTAATATATACTATAAACATTGTCTATATACTAATATTCCCATTAAGAAATGTTTTAAATTATTTGAAAGAAATCTAATAAAACATTAAATATAAATTGAATAAACATCTTGTTGATAATATTTTCATTATATGTAGTGCGTGTGTGCATGTGTGTGTGTATGACATCTATTGGTCATGAAAAAACCTTGGCTCTATACCCAATGAGTTATGCCTCAGTTGCCAATGAGGGTGTAGCATCTGTTCAGGCCCACACATTAATGGCAGTCTCAGTTGCAATGAATGCATGTGAAGATGCTCTCCCCCTGATTTGACCTTGTTTTCTTTCCATTCAGCATGCTTCTCCCCAGTAGCAAATCATCGTTTCTCCTCTCCTTGCTGCAGCCCTTGGTACAAATCGGATCTCTAGCAAAAGTGATTATGGCAATGTCTTCATGCCTCTTGTGCAGACATCCTTGAAACAAAGATAAAGTCACCCAGTGGCCACTTCCCCATACAGAAGAACCTTTGGCAAACTATGTAGTAATCTACATTATTTGAAATGCAAAACAATTATTACAAACAAAAACTTAGACTCTCTATGAGTGCCTCTTGTAGTGGCTGTTTTAGCAAGCTTATTTCAAGAATTTTTAGAATCAGGCTTGTTTTAATATATTCTTCTAAAATGTCATTATATCTCAGATATATTGATGATATCTTAATCATTTACTCCTAAAATATTGATATAAAAAATATTTCTAGCTGATTAAACCAGGCTGAAACGACTATTAATGTCTGTTGATCTCATTCACTGAGTCAGATTATGTAACTTTTAAGAACTACCAGCCCCCTGGATTGAACTCACTGTATATAAAGCTACTGAACTTATAATATAATGATCACACTGTAGAAATTCATTAAGATCAAAATTTGATTGATTTGTTTTTTTACAGTTTATCAACATCTTGCAGGTTATTTAAAGCCAGAAAATATTTTAAGATTGTGAGAATCCTTTGGAGATAATAATTTTTACTGATACAAATCTTACTAATTAACCCATAGCGGATGGGGGGGATTTGATTCATATATTTCCCAAATATCCTCATAAACTGCACTTTTTACCTCTATCTTAATACCCATATGACCACTTCTTTCATTAACATTCTACCTTGAGTTGCTCTTGTGCTATGTATAGTCAAAAAAACAAAACCTTTTTAAGACACTTTATTGATTCAAGCTAATAATGAATTAGAATACACAGTATATCAAAAAGTTAATAAATATGAATAACTAAAATACATTTTTACATAGACTAAGACAATAAAGTCAAAACTAGTATAATAATAGGTTTTTATCACAGAGTATTTAGAATATGTAGCCACCACTATCTAGATGAAAAACTTCAATACAGTCAAAATATTACAGTACTCTACTTACATTATACTAACTGTTAAAGAGAAAGGCTCTAAAGATACGCACTGATAGTAGATATAAAAAAAATTCTCTTAAAAATTCTATGCCTGATAGATATCTATCTTTACCTACAAATTCATCTACTTAATTAATGGCTGTTAAACTCAAAGAAATTTTTTTAATCATTTCACCCCAAGTAAGGGCACTAGGATACAAGGGGTTACTTAAAGAATATGAATAAAAAACTACTATTAAGGAGAGAGTTGGTAAAGGAATAAGAATTTAAGAAGACAGAAGACCTTGGAATTAAAACCATCCCAAATGCATCTACCATAAAGGACATAATTAATAAGCCCAAAATAATAATAATAATATGATTCAAATGCTGATATATATATATATATATATATATATATATAAGATATATATATTCAAATGCTGATATATATATATATATATATATATATATATATATATATATATATTTATATATATATATATTTATATATATATATATATATATATATATATAAGGCATATATATATATATATATATATATATATATAAGGCATATATATATATATATATATTTATATATATATATATATATATATATATATATATAAGGCATATATATATATATATATATATATATATATATATATAAGACATATATATATATATATATTTATATATATATATATATATATATATATATATATATAAGACATATATATATATATATTTATATATATATATATATATATATATATATATATATATATAAGACATATATATATATATATTTATATATATATATATATATATATATATATATATATATATATATTTATATGTATCCTTGTGCAGGTATGCAGAAAATAGAAAAGAACACGTTGGGTGCATAATCCGGGGTTCCTTAGTATTTTTGTTTTTATTTTTAAGAAGACAGTGCTCCATACAGAAGTAGAGCTTATATTATAATAATATTTTTTGTTTAAAAATATGATTCCTTCACTACATAAGAGTTCTCATGTTTCAAAAACGAGAGCCGAAATCATCCAAATAATTAATAAAATTAAGTTGGATTGTGGTGTTTAGTCCCGTTTCGTCTTCAAGCGAAATTTTAGGAATAAGCTATCTCTCGGTTTACGTGTATTTTTACAGAAATTGTTATTGTGGGAGTGGCTAGACTATTTTCCTTCTTTAAGTGGTCAGGGAGTTAATTCTTATCAGTAGATTCATCATCCTCTGAGAGGTTTTGCTAAGGTTGGGTAGGGTATCTATTTCAAGGCTAATGTTTACGGTCATCCTTTAGTTGGTTCCCAGTGAAGGATATTTTTATGGCGTGCCTACAGTCGTTATGTGTCTGGAGAATTGTCTTTTATTATTGTCTATCTGATTATCTATTTATTTATTTGTTTATTTAAGTGGGTGTTTAATATACACATGGCTTTGCATTGAATTTCAGTTTGTTTTTTAGGTTTTTTTTTTTTTTTTTTTTTTTGACGACGACAAAAAGGGTTTTTCCTATTTAAAGGTTTGGCTGAGCTTTTTAGAATTTTACTTAGCTATGTTTTTTTTTTTTTTTTTTTTTTTTATGCTAATTATCTAATGCAAAAGTCTGTTGATGTCGGCAAAAAACCGTTAACTCCTGCCTATGGTTTAATAATTTTTCATTATTTAGGTATTTAATGATGTGTAGTTTTTCCTGTAAGCATAAGAGGCATGGGTCATCCCAGGTTCTACAGGTTCTTGTTCTATTTACTATTTTCCATTTTACTTTTGGTGTTTTATTCGTTTCCTTTAGATGCCAGAAATATTGGGATAGAGATGTCTGATTTCTATTTTGAATATTGTTGAAAGAGCTCTTGTGTTGTCTCCATCTAATTTTAAAATTATTCTTTGTTGATCCTATGTATATCCTATCAGTGTTAGGGCTCTCAATGGATGAGATAGTGCATTGGTATACCACGGATTTTGTGAGGCATTTATTTTCCAACGGGCAGTTTTTAGGGTTTCTACAATCGCATAATTTTTCGTTATTTTTATCTAGTTTTAGTTTATGTGTTTTATTACTGTTTTTATATGCGTGTTTTTCTAGGATTTTCTTATTGTGTCTTATATTTATATATATATATATATAAGACATATATATATATATATATATATATATATATATATAAGACATATATATATTTATATATATATATAAGACACATATATATATATATATATTTATATATATATATATATATATATATATATATATATATAAATTTAAGACATAATTAATAAGCCCCAAATAATAATATGATTCAAATGCTGATATATATATATATATAAGATATATATATATATGACATAATTAATAAGCCCCAAATAATAATTATATGATTCAAATGCTGATATATATATATATATATATATATATAATATACCATGGAATATTAATGTCTAAGCCTTTTTTTTATATTCTTACTCTGTCCTGGATATTGAGTTCTACCTGGATTGTATCCTCTTGGAATAATTTTTTTTATATGAATATATATGTATGTGTATATTTACCACTAATATTATATATATATATATATATATATATATATATATATATATATATATATATATATATATATGTATATATATATATATATATATTTGTAGCTCAGTCAGTCTAGAGCACAATATATCTTAGCTCTGCCCAGGGGGCCACAAGTTTGAATCTTGCTGAAGAGTGTGTATATATATATATATATATATATATATATATATACACACCTAAGTACAGGATTGGTACAGTTGGAATAAAATTCCAATAACCAATACCACTATCCTTAACTGAGTGCTTAATACAGGGGAAACAAATAATATTTATTCAAAATTATAACATATCCATGCTATACCATCACTACAAAAATTGCAATTTTGTTTCAATACTTCTTAAGGAAGTCATGCATAGCATCTAATTCAGAAATATCTAAACTGTTAGCTGTATATAAATGTTTTCACAGATCAATGATTAAAAATGGCTTTATGTGAATGAATTTGAGTTATATTCTTAAATAGACTCATCATATGTAGACTCTCATAAGAAAGTCATGCATGGGATCCAACTCATTTAGAAATATCTAAACTGTCAGTTTTTACAGATCAATAATCAAAAATGGCTTTACATGAGTGAACCCTATAAATCTTAGAGTAGACAACAAACTCCTCATCAGGCCTTATGGACTGGCAAATACAGAATCACAAAGAAACCAAAACTATATACTTGAAAACTCCCAAGAGCAGTAACAACTAAAATGGATAACACATGTAACTTGAAGAGAAGACAATGACATTCAACATTACCTCAAACAAAAGTTAGGAAAAAACTCTCACCAATATAAGTAATAGCAATAAAAGTGGACTTGAGAAACCTATTTCTTTTGAAAGTTAGATTTTATAAATTTTAAACAACAATAATATTAATTGTTCATTTATTGAATGCTGAATGGTTCTTTATAAGGAAACAGCTAATCTCACCATTCATTGTCTAAAGTCTTGTTGGTGATTACACCCATGTGTTGATGGTCTGAAATCAGAAAGTTCCACAGTATCATCCCAGAATTCAAACCATTATACTAAGTCTGAGCATTGCCAAGTAACTCAATTGCACCAAGAATTGTTATGAAGGACTTTGTATTCTGTAATAAATTATTGCAGTATGGTAATAGTAATTATTTATTATAGGAATGTATAGCAAAATGTGGAAGAAAGGTATTGTCAATGGTCAGGAATGAAAATAAATATAAAAAACACAGTTAGGTTATTGCATATATAAATCTTCATTATTATTTTATTTTTTTGTTAAACCTCTTCTTAAAATAAAATTAAGCAAGCCAGATAAAACTAGAATCCCTGACTATCCCGTATGAACACCAGCAAGCCAGGTAAAACAAGAAACCCCTGCCAATTTGTAAGAGCAACAGAAAGCCATGTAACACCAGAATTGTTTGCTGGTCTGCATAAGCATCAGAAAGCCAGGTGACACAAGAATCCATTGCTGCTCTGTAAAGCATTAGCAAGCCAGGTAAAACCAGAATCCCTTGCCAGTCTGAAGAAGCATCAGCAAACCATGTAACAACAAAATTCATTGTCAGTTTGTGTAAGCACCAGAAAGCCAGGCAACACTGGAATCAATTGCCAAGCTGTGTAAGTACCAGCAAGTGAGGTAACACAAGAATTACTTGCCAGTGGTACAAGCACCAGAACACCTAGTGATACCAGTACCCCTTGCCATTTTTATAAGGTCCAGAAAACCAAGTGATACCAGTACCCCTTGCCAGTTTTATAAGGTCCAGAAAACCAAGTGATACCAGTACCCATTGCCATTTTTATAAGGTCCAGAAAACCAAGTGATACCAGTATCCCTTGCCATTTTTATAAGGTCCAGAAAACCAAGTGATACCAGTACCCCTTGCCAGTTTTATAAGGTCCAGAAAACCAAGTGATACCAGTACCCCTTGGCAGTTTTATAAGGCCCAGAAAACCAAGTGATACCAGTACCCCTTGCCATTTTTATAAGGTCCAGAAAACCAAGTGATACCAGTACCCCTAGCCAGTTTTATAAGGTCCAGAAAACCAAGTGATACCAGTACCCCTTGCCATTTTTATAAGGTCCAGAAAACCAAGTGATACCAGTACCCTTGCCAGTTTTATAAGGTCCAGAAAACCAAGTGATACCAGTACCCCTTGCCAGTTTTATAAGGCCCAGAAAACCAAGTGATACCAGTACCCCTTGGCAGTTTTATAAGGTCCAGAAAACCAAGTGATACCAGTACCCCTTGCCAGTTTTATAAGGTCCAGAAAACCAAGTGATACCAGTACCCCTTGCCATTTTTATAAGGTCCAGAAAACCAAGTGATACCAGTACCCCTTGCCAGTTTTATAAGGTCCAGAAAACCAAGTGATACCAGTACCCCTTGGCAGGTTTATAAGGCCCAGAAAACCAAGTGATACCAGTACCCCTTGCGATTTTTATAAGGTCCAGAAAACCAAGTGATACCAGTACCCCTTGGCAGTTTTATAAGGTCCAGAAAACCAAGTGATACCAGTACCCCTTGCCATTTTTATAAAGTCCAGAAAACCATGTGATACCAGTACCCCTTGCCATTTTTATAAGGTCCAGAAAACCAAGTGATACCAGTACCCCTTGCCAGTTTTATAAGGTCCAGAAAACCAAGTGATACCAGTACCCCTTGGGAGTTTTATAAGGTCCAGAAAACCAAGTGATACCAGTACCCCTTGGCAGTTTTATAAGGCCCAGAAAACCAAGTGATACCAGTACCCCTTGCCATTTTTATAAGGTCCAGAAAACCAAGTGATACCAGTACCCCTTGCCATTTTTATAAAGTCCAGAAAACCATGTGATACCAGTACCCCTTGCCATTTTTATAAGGTCCAGAAAACCAAGTGATACCAGTACCTCTTGCCAGTTTTTATAAGCACCAGAAAACCAAGTGATACCAGTACCCCTTGCCAGTTTTTATAAGCACCAGAAAACCAATTGATACCAGTACCCCTTGCCAGTTTTTATAAGCACCAGAAAACCAAGTGATACCAGTACCCCTTGCCAGTTTTTATAAGCACCAGAAAACCTAGTGATATCAGTACCCCTTGCCAGTTTTTATAAGCACCAGAAAACCTAGTGATACCAGTACCCCTTGCCATTTTTATAAGGTCCAGAAAACCATGTGATACCAGTACCCCATGCCAGTTTTTATAAGCACCAGAAAACCAAGTGATACCAGTACCCCTTGCCAGTTTTTATAAGCACCAGAAAACCTAGTGATACCAGTACCCCTTGACAGTTTTTATAAGCACCAGAAAACCTAGTGATACCAGTACCCCTTGCCAGTTTTTATAAGCACCAGAAAACCTAGTGATACCAGTACCCCTTGGGAGTTTTATAAGGTCCAGAAAACCAAGTGATACCAGTACCCCTTGGCAGTTTTATAAGGCCCAGAAAACCAAGTGATACCAGTACCCCTTGCCATTTTTATAAGGTCCAGAAAACCAAGTGATACCAGTACCCCTTGCCATTTTTATAAAGTCCAGAAAACCATGTGATACCAGTACCCCTTGCCATTTTTATAAGGTCCAGAAAACCAAGTGATACCAGTACCTCTTGCCAGTTTTTATAAGCACCAGAAAACCAAGTGATACCAGTACCCCTTGCCAGTTTTTATAAGCACCAGAAAACCAATTGATACCAGTACCCCTTGCCAGTTTTTATAAGCACCAGAAAACCAAGTGATACCAGTACCCCTTGCCAGTTTTTATAAGCACCAGAAAACCTAGTGATATCAGTACCCCTTGCCAGTTTTTATAAGCACCAGAAAACCTAGTGATACCAGTACCCCTTGCCATTTTTATAAGGTCCAGAAAACCATGTGATACCAGTACCCCATGCCAGTTTTTATAAGCACCAGAAAACCAAGTGATACCAGTACCCCTTGCCAGTTTTTATAAGCACCAGAAAACCTAGTGATACCAGTACCCCTTGCCAGTTTTTATAAGCACCAGAAAACCTAGTGATACCAGTACCCCTTGCCATTTTTATAAGGTCCAGAAAACCAAGTGATACCAGTACCCCTTGCCATTTTTATAAAGTCCAGAAAACCATGTGATACCAGTACCCCTTGCCATTTTTATAAGGTCCAGAAAACCAAGTGATACCAGTACCTCTTGCCAGTTTTTATAAGCACCAGAAAACCAAGTGATACCAGTACCCCTTGCCAGTTTTTATAAGCACCAGAAAACCAATTGATACCAGTACCCCTTGCCAGTTTTTATAAGCACCAGAAAACCAAGTGATACCAGTACCCCTTGCCAGTTTTTATAAGCACCAGAAAACCTAGTGATATCAGTACCCCTTGCCAGTTTTTATAAGCACCAGAAAACCTAGTGATACCAGTACCCCTTGCCATTTTTATAAGGTCCAGAAAACCATGTGATACCAGTACCCCATGCCAGTTTTTATAAGCACCAGAAAACCTAGTGATACCAGTACCCCTTGCCAGTTTTTATAAGCACCAGAAAACCAAGTGATAACAGTACCCCTTGCCAGTTTTTATAAGCACCAGAAAACCAAGTGATACCAGTACCCCTTGCCAGTTTTTATAAGCACCAGAAAACCTAGTGATATCAGTACCTCTTGCCAGTTTTTATAAGCACCAGAAAACCTAGTGATACCAGTACCCCTTGCCAGTTTTTATAAGCACCAGAAAACCTAGTGATACCAGTACCCCATGCCAGTTTTTATAAGCACCAGAAAACCAAGTGATACCAGTACCCCTTGCCAGTTTTTATAAGCACCAGAAAACCAAGTGATACCAGTACCCCTTGCCAGTTTTTATAAGCACCAGAATACCTAGTGATATCAGTACCCCTTGCCAGTTTTTATAAGCACCAGAAAACCTAGTGATACCAGTACCCCTTGCCATTTTTATAAGGTCCAGAAAACCATGTGATACCAGTACCCCTTGCCAGTTTTTATAAGCACCAGAAAACCTAGTGATACCAGTACCCCTTGCCAGTTTTTATAAGCACCAAAAAACCAAGTGATACCAGTACCTCTTGCCAGTTTTTATAAGCACCATAAAACCTAGTGATATCAGTACCCCTTGTGAGTTTTTATGAGCACCAGAAAACCTAGTGATACCAGTACCCCTTGCCAGTTTTTATAAGCACCAGAAAACCTAGTGATACCAGTACCCCTTGCCAGTTTTTATAAGCACCAGAAAACCTAGTGATACCAGTACCCCATGCCAGTTTTTATAAGCACCAGAAAACCTAGTGATACCAGTACCCCTTGCCAGTTTTTATAAGCACCAGAAAACCTAGTGATACCAGTACCCCTTGCCAGTTTTTATAAGCACCAGAAAACCAAGTGTTACCAGTACCCCTTGCCAGTTTTTATAAGCACCAGAAAACCAAGTGTTACCAGTACCCCTTGCCAGTTTTTATAAGCACCAGAAAACCTAGTGATACCAGTACCCCTTGCCAGTTTTTATAAGCACCAGAAAACCAAGTGACACCAGTACCCCTTGCCAGTTTTTATAAGCACCAGAAAACCTAGTGATACCAATACCCCTTGCCAGTTTTTATAAGCACCAGAAAACCTAGTGATACCAGTACCCCTTGCCAGTTTTTATAAGCACCAGAAAACCAAGTGATACCAGTACCCCTTGCCAGTTTTTATAAGCACCAGAAAACCAAGTGATACCAGTACCCCTTGCCAGTTTTTATAAGCACCAGAAAACCAAGTGTTACCAGTACTTCTTGCCAGTTTTTATAAGTACCAGAAAACCAAGTGATACCAGTACCCCTTGCCAGTTTTTATAAGCACCAGAAAACCAAGTGATACCAGTACCCCTTGCCAGTTTTTATAAGCACCAGAAAACCTAGTGATATCAGTACCCCTTGCCAGTTTTTATAAGCACCAGAAAACCTAGTGATACCAGTACCCCTTGCCATTTTTATAAGGTCCAGAAAACCATGTGATACCAGTACCCCATGCCAGTTTTTATAAGCACCAGAAAACCAAGTGATACCAGTACCCCTTGCCAGTTTTTATAAGCACCAGAAAACCAAGTGATACCAGTACCCCTTGCCAGTTTTTATAAGCACCAGAAAACCTAGTGATACCAGTACCCCTTGACAGTTTTTATAAGCACCAGAAAACCTAGTGATACCAGTACCCCTTGCCAGTTTTTATAAGCACCAGAAAACCTAGTGATACCAGTACCCCTTGCCAGTTTTTATAAGCACCAGAAAACCAAGTGATACCAGTACCCCTTGCCAGTTTTTATAAGCACCAGAAAACCTAGTGATACCAGTACCCCTTGACAGTTTTTATAAGCACCAGAAAACCTAGTGATACCAGTACCCCTTGCCAGTTTTTATAAGCACCAGAAAACCTAGTGATACCAGTACCCCTTGCCATTTTTATAAGGTCCAGAAAACCAAGTGATACCAGTACCCCTTGCCATTTTTATAAAGTCCAGAAAACCATGTGATACCAGTACCCCTTGCCATTTTTATAAGGTCCAGAAAACCAAGTGATACCAGTACCTCTTGCCAGTTTTTATAAGCACCAGAAAACCAAGTGATACCAGTACCCCTTGCCAGTTTTTATAAGCACCAGAAAACCAATTGATACCAGTACCCCTTGCCAGTTTTTATAAGCACCAGAAAACCAAGTGATACCAGTACCCCTTGCCAGTTTTTATAAGCACCAGAAAACCTAGTGATATCAGTACCCCTTGCCAGTTTTTATAAGCACCAGAAAACCTAGTGATACCAGTACCCCTTGCCATTTTTATAAGGTCCAGAAAACCATGTGATACCAGTACCCCATGCCAGTTTTTATAAGCACCAGAAAACCAAGTGATACCAGTACCCCTTGCCAGTTTTTATAAGCACCAGAAAACCAAGTGATACCAGTACCCCTTGCCAGTTTTTATAAGCACCAGAAAACCTAGTGATACCAGTACCCCTTGGGAGTTTTTATAAGCATTAGAAAACCTAGTGATACCAGTACCCCTTGCCAGTTTTTATAAGCACCAGAAAACCAAGTGATACCAGTACCCCTTGCCAGTTTTTATAAGCACCAGAAAACCTAGTGATACCAGTACCCCTTGCCAGTTTTTATAAGCACCAGAAAACCAAGTGATACCAGTACCCCTTGCCAGTTTTTATAAGCACCAGAAAACCTAGTGATACCAGTACCCCTTGCCATTTTTATAAGGTCCAGAAAACCATGTGATACCAGTACCCCTTGACAGTTTTTATAAGCACCAGAAAACCAAGTGATACCAGTACCCCTTGCCAGTTTTTATAAGCACCAGAAAACCAAGTGATACCAGTACCCCTTGCCAGTTTTTATAAGCACCAGAAAACCTAGTGATATCAGTACCTCTTGCCAGTTTTTATAAGCACCAGAAAACCTAGTGATACCAGTACCCCTTGCCAGTTTTTATAAGCACCAGAAAACCTAGTGATACCAGTACCCCATGCCAGTTTTTATAAGCACCAGAAAACCAAGTGATACCAGTACCCCTTGCCAGTTTTTATAAGCACCAGAAAACCAAGTGATACCAGTACCCCTTGCCAGTTTTTATAAGCACCAGAATACCTAGTGATATCAGTACCCCTTGCCAGTTTTTATAAGCACCAGAAAACCTAGTGATACCAGTACCCCTTGCCATTTTTATAAGGTCCAGAAAACCATGTGATACCAGTACCCCTTGCCAGTTTTTATAAGCACCGGAAAACCTAGTGATACCAGTACCCCTTGCCAGTTTTTATAAGCACCAAAAAACCAAGTGATACCAGTACCTCTTGCCAGTTTTTATAAGCACCATAAAACCTAGTGATATCAGTACCCCTTGTGAGTTTTTATGAGCACCAGAAAACCTAGTGATACCAGTACCCCTTGCCAGTTTTTATAAGCACCAGAAAACCTAGTGATACCAGTACCCCTTGCCAGTTTTTATAAGCACCAGAAAACCTAGTGATACCAGTACCCCATGCCAGTTTTTATAAGCACCAGAAAACCTAGTGATACCAGTACCCCTTGCCAGTTTTTATAAGCACCAGAAAACCTAGTGATACCAGTACCCCTTGCCAGTTTTTATAAGCACCAGAAAACCAAGTGTTACCAGTACCCCTTGCCAGTTTTTATAAGCACCAGAAAACCAAGTGTTACCAGTACCCCTTGCCAGTTTTTATAAGCACCAGAAAACCTAGTGATACCAGTACCCCTTGCCAGTTTTTATAAGCACCAGAAAACCAAGTGACACCAGTACCCCTTGCCAGTTTTTATAAGCACCAGAAAACCTAGTGATACCAATACCCCTTGCCAGTTTTTATAAGCACCAGAAAACCTAGTGATACCAGTACCCCTTGCCAGTTTTTATAAGCACCAGAAAACCTAGTGATACCAGTACCCCTTGCCAGTTTTTATAAGCACCAGAAAACCAAGTGATACCAGTACCCCTTGCCAGTTTTTATAAGCACCAGAAAACCAAGTGATACCAGTACCCCTTGCCAGTTTTTATAAGCACCAGAAAACCAAGTGATACCAGTACCCCTTGCCAGTTTTTATAAGCACCAGAAAACCAAGTGTTACCAGTTCTTCTTGCCAGTTTTTATAAGTACCAGAAAACCAAGTGATACCAGTACCCCTTGCCAGTTTTTATAAGCACCAGAAAACCTAGTGATATCAGTACCCCTTGCCAGTTTTTATAAGCACCAGAAAACCTAGTGATATCAGTACCCCTTGCCAGTTTTTATAAGCACCAGAAAACCTACTGATACCAGTACCCCTTGCCAGTTTTTATAAGCACCAGAAAACCAAGTGATACCAGTACCCCTTGCCAGTTTTTATAAACACCAGAATGCCATGTGTACCAGAATTTGTTTGCAGTTGTATAAGTAACAGAAATCCAAGTGATATCAGAATTTCTTACTAGTCTCTTTGAGCACCTGCTAGACAGCTGACACCAGAATCCTTTGCCAGTCTGTATAAGCACCAGATAGCCAAGTGATACCAGAATTCCTTGCTAGTCTGTATAATCAAAATCTGTTTGAAATGCTTTGTATTTTATTATCATTTCATTTCTTTTCTTTTAATCCAATTACTTCCTTTTCTTCTTGCTGTCGACACAGCAAATATAGTTTGTAGTAGAAATTGATGTCTCTATGTTGCATAACTAGTCTCTCATTAACACATTAAATGATAGCAAATTAATCCTATTATTCACTGAACGTCATGAGTCATATGACTGGTGAGAGTATTGGCGTTTGAATCAATAAGTCCTTTCTGTGTTAGCCTTTCATTTTCCTGATGTAGCAAGTGGATAATTCTTTCCATCGTTGGTATAAGCAATAGAAATGGAAACAACAATAGACTAGTTGGTTTTATTCATTTTTATGCAAATTAAATTTTGTTATGTTGTTTTCTGGTCTTTGTTGCATGTGGATACTGATAGGGTATAATCAATATAAGTTGAATTGGTTTAATCACAAGCAAATAAGTACCTGCTATTTTCAAAATGTTTTTATCCGTGACATATGCAATAATTAAGGACATCTTAAAAATATGTATATTATATTCTCTTCCATGTGGATAATTTTTTATCTGATTTTTGTCCTACTGTTTGTCTGTCTGTCTGTTTCTCTCTCTCTCTCTCTCTATATATATATATATATATATATGTATATATATATATATATATATATATATATGTATGTATATATATATATATATATATATATATATGTATATATATATATATATATGTATATATATATATATATATATATATATATATGTATATATATATATATATATATATATATATATATATATATATATATATATGTATATGTATATATATATATGTATATATATATATATATATATATATATATATATATATATATGTATATATATATATATATATATATATATATATATATATATATGATGGACTCTCCTGTTGTTTTTGATGTATGAGTGTCATTTAGTTCAGCTTTTATGTTTATGTTTCATATGAGACAGCAATCCTACATGGCATTTGCAAACAAGTCCATACAAGGGACATGCTGAAGGTTTGACCATCATATGGACTGATGTATTGGCCCGAGATTTAATATTGGTTCTTAATTCTCTCAGATGGTTGAGATGATTCTTTTCAAAGTTAGTTATACCTTGGTAGCAGGTGTTTCTCCAGTTTGCTTGGCTTTCAACAGCAAGTTCAAACTCTTCTATAGAGATATTTGCAGCATTTAAATTGTATTTAAGTTTGTCCTTGAAGTGTAACCAAGGACAGCCTACTTCACGCTTACCATGAAAAAGTTGGCTATACATGAGGATTTTCGGCATCTGATCAACACTCATTCTGATGACATGACTAGCCCATCTGAACTGTGATTGCATCAGAAAGGATTCAATACCAGTGACACTACATTTGATGAAAAGATCAGGGTTAGAGATTTTATCCTGCCGTGTATAACCGCTTATTGAATGAATACAGCATTTATGAAAAGCATCAAGTTGATTGATAATATGTCCTATATATATATATATATATATATTTATATATATATATATATATATATATATATATATATATATATATAAATTTATGATTAGTAGGGATATATGTTATATCATCACTACAAAAATAGCTATTTTGTTTCAACACTTCTGGTGTCTTGTCAAGTGATGGTGTTGATTGCAGAATAAAGAGTTTTAAAAAGCTCAAAACCAACCAAACTTGCCTCAATAGGGGAAACGCTGTTACATAAGTTACAATGACCAATCAAAATACAAGTCTATGATAATTCAAATAATTTGACAATGATCCTTAGATAAAATTTATTAATGCCTTAATGTTAATGTTAGATTAAATTAGAAATCATTCTGATTAATTTTTTATTTTACTATAAAGTTAAAAAATAAAAATTACAAATCTTAAATTTAACCTTGCATGAGGTTTAAAATATTATATATATATATATATATATATATATATATATATATTAGGTTGGTGCAAAAATAATGTCGTTTTTCTTTTGAAGTTGAACGTCAAAACACAACATTATTTTTGCACCAACCTAATATATATGATAGAGAGAGATTATAAATATACTGTGTAAATGTAGTTAAAATTTGTTATATTTATAGAGGAGGTGAGCTCCATATTGTAGTTACCATGTTTATAGATATAAGCAGTGTGAACACAACACTGCATAGTGACTGTTATTTTCAAATTCAGTATGACCTTCAGATTATATTAGTAAACTCTTGAACATACACACACACACACACACACATATATATATATATATATATATATATATATATATATATATATATCCAAATGAAGAGAAAGAAAAAGTGCATTTAGAATCCACAGTTCTTTAGCATTTACTTGTTATTTTAACAGTGCTCAATACAATGTAGGATATAATATTTCTAATATTTTTATTTAAAAATATTTTACATTGCAACATAGAAATAAAATTTGTTGTATTTAATAATCAGTAGACAATAGCAAAAATATTTGACTAATTATTTATTACAAAAAATTTAGAACCGCCAACCCTATAGTTAAAAATAATAATTCACCTCTTAGAACAAAAATAAATAGAATGAATATTATTTACAAATTCAAATGACCATTAAAAAATTGTATACCTGATCAATCAAAGTTCATAAACAATTATATAGGCCAAACTACAACATGTTTGACAAGAAGATTCACACTACATTTTTCTGACCATAGCTCAATTAGATCTCATTTAAATATTCATGGAGATCTACTGAACCATATTTACACCGTACTTGTTGATAATACAAATATAATAGCATCATCTACTTGTAAAAACAGCTAAAAATAATGGAAATGTTAATAATAAAAACAAAAAAACCAACACTCAATAATATCAACTCTGAACATGGACAAAATATCTTGACCGTTTTTTGAAAATGAAGCCTTACATAAATACATACATACAACAATCTATTTCTTGTTAACAGTTAATTTATTTAAACCTTGAAAATGGCTAAATATATAGCCGAAAGCACTCAGAAAAAAGAATTGGACAGTTTTTATATAATTTATCTACTAAAAAGTAAGAAATTATAAGATCACATAAGAAATTGTATAAAAAACTTAATCAAACCACCTTGTCTGTCATATTCAATGAAACTTTATATATATATATATATATATATATATATATATATATAGATAGATAGATAGATAGATAGATAATATTAGTGGTCAATATATATATATATATATATATATATATATATATATAGATAGATAATATTAGTGGTCAATATATATATATATATATATATATATATATATATATATATATATATACATACATACCCAAGAGGATAGAATTCTAAGTAATAAAATATAACCATGGAATATTAGTGTTTGAGCCTTTTATATTATATAATTTATTACTTAGAATTCTATCCTCTTGGGAATGTATGTATATATATATATATATATATATATATATATATATATATATATATTGACCACTAATATTATCTATCTATCTATCTATATATATATATATACTGTTATTTCTTTTTATTTATATATATATATATATATATATAATGTGCAACATATATGTATAAGTGTGCATGTGTAAGAGTTTCCAGCATTTTTTATTAACATTAGTTCATTCATAACAACTAGTATATTTTCAATTACTAACATTACTGATGTCATCACTTCTCAACTTGGTATCCATGCTGATGATACAAATATTTACTTCTGTTTTAATAGTAAGTTTGATTGGTTCAATAAGATGAAATTAACAGCTGATCTCAAAAAAACCTACACTCTGTTGTTAAATTTTAACGTCTCCAAAATGAAACTGCTCTCTTTAAATCACCTGAAAGAACCTGTTTTTCCTTCTATCAACATGGCTGATGCTAACTTCCAGGGGAGTGATGCATTGTCCCTTCTTGGACTAACATTTTCCATTGACATGAAGTAGAAAAATTATATTGAATCCATTGCTAGATCTGCTGCTAGGAAAGTTGTTTGACTGTATCATGCTAGACAATGTTTCTCTCTAGAATCCATCTTACAGGGTCTGCCATTTGTCCATGATTTGAATATTACTACCACATCTGATCTGGTACTCCTCTTATATATTTAGAGATTCTTGAAAAAATCCAAAGAAGAATCTGCAATATTATTGGCCCTGTACCTTTTCAATAAATACTTTTATAGTAATTATTCTGATGAGCATAACTATAGATGAACCATATAGGTAGATAGATATATATATATGTATGAATAAAAACAAAAGAAAACCTTATCTTAGATTTATCTATTTATGAATTTTGGGGCTTATGGCCATATCACATTGAAATATCATTTTCCAAACAATCACCAAAGTTAAGCAAAGTCTACCCTGGCCAATACCTAGATGGGTGACCATTTGGGAATACCAGGTACTGTAAGCTTGTGTGTGTGGTGAAATGGATGAGTTGAGTTCCAATTCCAGACACATTCATTATATTTACTTACATGAAAATACCATTGGTAAATGTATGGCTCCACCTCTTCTCCTCCAGCTATGGGTTAATTAGTAAGACTGGTATCAGTAAAACTTTATTACCTTTAAAAAATTCTTACAATCTAAAAATGTTTTCTGATTTTCAATAACCTGCAAAAGGTTGATAAGCCATAAAAAAATAAATCAGTCAACCAAAATACGATTTTCGGTTCTTGCATTATTTAACGATTCTGTTAAATTAAGGAAAAAGACACAGTTCAGTTACAATAATTTCAAAATTTTCAACAATATTGTAATATACTGATTACATCTAGTATTTAGACATAGATAACATTTTTGATGATTAGAACACTTCTTTCTTTCTTCAAAAGAAAAAAAGTTGAATTAAATTTGGATAGTGAAGAAGGAGCATTCAAAAATGGAATATATTTTTCAAAAGAATGGTACTTTTTATGTAAAGTTAAGAATAATGCTGATTTTTTTTCTTAAGGAATTAGTACAAATAAGCATGTTACCATACAGTTGAGTAAGCAACTATGACATGTCTTATAGAAATGATGAATACTTCCAGTGTTATTAGAATTTTCCCAATGATATGTATTTATTACATTTCCTGACATGTGCCTGAGTGGCTAAATTTCAGGGCCAGTAGTTGTTGTGCAATACTTATTTTGCCCTTCCTTGCCTTTAAAGGAGTGTGATTTGTCGTGCTGATGTTGTTACATATTGTGTTACTTTGATGTAGAAAAGTAACATATTACTTTTTCTTTCACTTTTCATATCATCAGAATGTACAACCAGGGAAATTAATCTTTCTGATTGTATGTGACAGAATTTCAGAATATGTATATCTATGATAGGTGAAAAGACTAGAGCTACAAAGAGAAGTAAAAACAAACACTAAAAAATAAACATGAAATCTGAGTACTTGATTATAAAGAACTAAGATATTCTATGTATATAATGGGAGTATTTATATATTTAAGAATATCATCTTGATTTTGTTAATGTCTCCATCATTCTTATAACATTATCTACATCAAGAAAGGATGAAAGCGACTGTGAAAAACATTCTTGTAGCTAATCAATATTCATTAAAAATTTGATTTGATAATATTTCCATGTTTATTGCCATCATCCTCATAACATTATCTACATCAAGAAAGGATGAAAGCGACTGTCAAAAACATTCTTGTAGCTAATCAATATTTCATTAAAAATTTGATTTGATAATATTTCCATGTTTATTGCCATCATCCTCATAACATTATCTACATCAAGAAAGGATGAAAGCGACTGTGAAAAACATTCTTGTAGCTAATCAATATTTCATTAAAAATTTGATTTGATAATATTTCCATGTTTATTGCCATCATCCTCATAACATTATCTACATCAAGAAAGGATGAAAGCGACTGTGAAAAACATTCTTGTAGATAATCAATATTTCATTAAAAATTTGATTTGATAATATTTCCATGTTTATTGCGATCATCTTCATAACATTATTTACATCAAGAAAGGATGAAAGCGACTGTGAAAAACATTCTTGTAGCTAATCAATATTTCATTAAAAATTTGATTTGATAATATTTCCATGTTTATTGCCATCATCCTCATAACATTATCTACATCAAGAAAGGATGAAAGCGACTGTGAAAAACATTCTTGTAGCTAATCAATATTTCATTAAAAATTTGATTTGATAATATTTCCATGTTTATTGCCATCATCTTCATAACATTATTTACATCAAGAAAGGATGAAAGCGACTGTGAAAAACATTCTTGTAGCTAATCAATATTTCATTAAAAATTTGATTTGATAATATTTCCATGTTTATTGCCATCATCCTCATAACATTATCTACATCAAGAAAGGATGAAAGCGACTGTCAAAAACATTGTTGTAGCTAATCAATATTTCATTAAAAATTTGATTTGATAATATTTCCATGTTTATTGCCATCATCCTCATAACATTATCTACATCAAGAAAGGATGAAAGCGACTGTGAAAAACATTCTTGTAGCTAATCAATATTTCATTAAAAATTTGATTTGATAATATTTCCATGTTTATTGCCATCATCCTCATAACATTATCTACATCAAGAAAGGATGAAAGCGACTGTCAAAAACATTGTTGTAGCTAATCAATATTTCATTAAAAATTTGATTTGATAATATTTCCATGTTTATTGCCATCATCCTCATAACATTATCTACATCAAGAAAGGATGAAAGCGACTGTGAAAAACATTCTTGTAGCTAATCAATATTTCATTAAAAATTTGATTTGATAATATTTCCATGTTTATTGCCATCATCCTCATAACATTATCTACATCAAGAAAGGATGAAAGCAACTGTCAAAAACATTCTTGTAGCTAATCAATATTTCATTCAAAATTTGATTTGATAATATTTCCATGTTTATTGCCATCATCCTCATAACATTATCTACATCAAGAAAGGATGAAAGCGACTGTCAAAAACATTGTTGTAGCTAATCAATATTTCATTAAAAATTTGATTTGATAATATTTCCATGTTTATTGCCATCATCCTCATAACATTATCTACATCAAGAAAGGATGAAAGCGACTGTGAAAAACATTCTTGTAGCTAATCAATATTTCATTAAAAATTTGATTTGATAATATTTCCATGTTTATTGCCATCATCCTCATAACATTATCTACATCAAGAAAGGATGAAAGCGACTGTGAAAAACATTCTTGTAGCTAATCAATATTTCATTAAAAATTTGATTTGATAATATTTCCATGTTTATTGCCATCATCCTCATAACATTATCTACATCAAGAAAGGATGAAAGCGACTGTGAAAAACATTGTTGTAGCTAATCAATATTTCATTAAAAATTTGATTTGATAATATTTCCATGTTTATTGCCATCATCCTCATAACATTATCTACATCAAGAAAGGATGAAAGCGACTGTCAAAAACATTCTTGTAGCTAATCAATATTTCATTAAAAATTTGATTTGATAATATTTCCATGTTTATTGCCATCATCCTCATAACATTATCTACATCAAGAAAGGATGAAAGCGACTGTCAAAAACATTGTTGTAGCTAATCAATATTTCATTAAAAATTTGATTTGATAATATTTCCATGTTTATTGCCATCATCCTCATAACATTATCTACATCAAGAAAGGATGAAAGCGACTGTCAAAAACATTGTTGTAGCTAATCAATATTTCATTAAAAATTTGATTTGATAATATTTCCATGTTTATTGCCATCATCCTCATAACATTATCTACATCAAGAAAGGATGAAAGCGACTGTGAAAAACATTGTTGTAGCTAATCAATATTTCATTAAAAATTTGATTTGATAATATTTCCATGTTTATTGCCATCATCCTCATAACATTATCTACATCAAGAAAGGATGAAAGCGACTGTGAAAAACATTGTTGTAGCTAATCAATATTTCATTAAAAATTTGATTTGATAATATTTCCATGTTTATTGCCATCATCCTCATAACATTATCTACATCAAGAAAGGATGAAAGCGACTGTGAAAAACATTCTTGTAGCTAATCAATATTTCATTAAAAATTTGATTTGATAATATTTCCATGTTTATTGCCATCATCCTCATAACATTATCTACATCAAGAAAGGATGAAAGCGACTGTCAAAAACATTGTTGTAGCTAATCAATATTTCATTAAAAATTTGATTTGATAATATTTCCATGTTTATTGCCATCATCCTCATAACATTATCTACATCAAGAAAGGATGAAAGCGACTGTCAAAAACATTCTTGTAGCTAATCAATATTTCATTAAAAATTTGATTTGATAATATTTCCATGTTTATTGCCATCATCCTCATAACATTATCTACATCAAGAAAGGATGAAAGCGACTGTCAAAAACATTGTTGTAGCTAATCAATATTTCATTAAAAATTTGATTTGATAATATTTCCATGTTTATTGCCATCATCCTCATAACATTATCTACATCAAGAAAGGATGAAAGCGACTGTGAAAAACATTCTTGTAGCTAATCAATATTTCATTAAAAATTTGATTTGATAATATTTCCATGTTTATTGCCATCATCCTCATAACATTATCTACATCAAGAAAGGATGAAAGCGACTGTGAAAAACATTCTTGTAGCTAATCAATATTTCATTAAAAATTTGATTTGATAATATTTCCATGTTTATTGCCATCATCTTCATAACATTATTTACATCAAGAAAGGATGAAAGCGACTGTGAAAAACATTCTTGTAGCTAATCAATATTTCATTAAAAATTTGATTTGATAATATTTCCATGTTTATTGCCATCATCCTCATAACATTATCTACATCAAGAAAGGATGAAAGCGACTGTCAAAAACATTGTTGTAGCTAATCAATATTTCATTAAAAATTTGATTTGATAATATTTCCATGTTTATTGCCATCATCCTCATAACATTATCTACATCAAGAAAGGATGAAAGCGACTGTGAAAAACATTCTTGTAGCTAATCAATATTTCATTAAAAATTTGATTTGATAATATTTCCATGTTTATTGCCATCATCCTCATAACATTATCTACATCAAGAAAGGATGAAAGCGACTGTCAAAAACATTGTTGTAGCTAATCAATATTTCATTAAAAATTTGATTTGATAATATTTCCATGTTTATTGCCATCATCCTCATAACATTATCTACATCAAGAAAGGATGAAAGCGACTGTGAAAAACATTCTTGTAGCTAATCAATATTTCATTAAAAATTTGATTTGATAATATTTCCATGTTTATTGCCATCATCCTCATAACATTATCTACATCAAGAAAGGATGAAAGCAACTGTCAAAAACATTCTTGTAGCTAATCAATATTTCATTCAAAATTTGATTTGATAATATTTCCATGTTTATTGCCATCATCCTCATAACATTATCTACATCAAGAAAGGATGAAAGCGACTGTCAAAAACATTGTTGTAGCTAATCAATATTTCATTAAAAATTTGATTTGATAATATTTCCATGTTTATTGCCATCATCCTCATAACATTATCTACATCAAGAAAGGATGAAAGCGACTGTGAAAAACATTCTTGTAGCTAATCAATATTTCATTAAAAATTTGATTTGATAATATTTCCATGTTTATTGCCATCATCCTCATAACATTATCTACATCAAGAAAGGATGAAAGCGACTGTGAAAAACATTCTTGTAGCTAATCAATATTTCATTAAAAATTTGATTTGATAATATTTCCATGTTTATTGCCATCATCCTCATAACATTATCTACATCAAGAAAGGATGAAAGCGACTGTGAAAAACATTGTTGTAGCTAATCAATATTTCATTAAAAATTTGATTTGATAATATTTCCATGTTTATTGCCATCATCCTCATAACATTATCTACATCAAGAAAGGATGAAAGCGACTGTCAAAAACATTCTTGTAGCTAATCAATATTTCATTAAAAATTTGATTTGATAATATTTCCATGTTTATTGCCATCATCCTCATAACATTATCTACATCAAGAAAGGATGAAAGCGACTGTCAAAAACATTGTTGTAGCTAATCAATATTTCATTAAAAATTTGATTTGATAATATTTCCATGTTTATTGCCATCATCCTCATAACATTATCTACATCAAGAAAGGATGAAAGCGACTGTCAAAAACATTGTTGTAGCTAATCAATATTTCATTAAAAATTTGATTTGATAATATTTCCATGTTTATTGCCATCATCCTCATAACATTATCTACATCAAGAAAGGATGAAAGCGACTGTGAAAAACATTGTTGTAGCTAATCAATATTTCATTAAAAATTTGATTTGATAATATTTCCATGTTTATTGCCATCATCCTCATAACATTATCTACATCAAGAAAGGATGAAAGCGACTGTGAAAAACATTGTTGTAGCTAATCAATATTTCATTAAAAATTTGATTTGATAATATTTCCATGTTTATTGCCATCATCCTCATAACATTATCTACATCAAGAAAGGATGAAAGCGACTGTGAAAAACATTCTTGTAGCTAATCAATATTTCATTAAAAATTTGATTTGATAATATTTCCATGTTTATTGCCATCATCCTCATAACATTATCTACATCAAGAAAGGATGAAAGCGACTGTCAAAAACATTGTTGTAGCTAATCAATATTTCATTAAAAATTTGATTTGATAATATTTCCATGTTTATTGCCATCATCCTCATAACATTATCTACATCAAGAAAGGATGAAAGCGACTGTCAAAAACATTCTTGTAGCTAATCAATATTTCATTAAAAATTTGATTTGATAATATTTCCATGTTTATTGCCATCATCCTCATAACATTATCTACATCAAGAAAGGATGAAAGCGACTGTCAAAAACATTGTTGTAGCTAATCAATATTTCATTAAAAATTTGATTTGATAATATTTCCATGTTTATTGCCATCATCCTCATAACATTATCTACATCAAGAAAGGATGAAAGCGACTGTGAAAAACATTCTTGTAGCTAATCAATATTTCATTAAAAATTTGATTTGATAATATTTCCATGTTTATTGCCATCATCCTCATAACATTATCTACATCAAGAAAGGATGAAAGCGACTGTGAAAAACATTCTTGTAGCTAATCAATATTTCATTAAAAATTTGATTTGATAATATTTCCATGTTTATTGCCATCATCCTCATAACATTATCTACATCAAGAAAGGATGAAAGCGACTGTCAAAAACATTGTTGTAGCTAATCAATATTTCATTAAAAATTTGATTTGATAATATTTCCATGTTTATTGCCATCATCCTCATAACATTATCTACATCAAGAAAGGATGAAAGCGACTGTGAAAAACATTGTTGTAGCTAATCAATATTTCATTAAAAATTTGATTTGATAATATTTCCATGTTTATTGCCATCATCCTCATAACATTATCTACATCAAGAAAGGATGAAAGCGACTGTGAAAAACATTCTTGTAGATAATCAATATTTCATTAAAAATTTGATTTGATAATATTTCCATGTTTATTGCCATCATCCTCATAACATTATCTACATCAAGAAAGGATGAAAGCGACTGTCAAAAACATTCTTGTAGCTAATCAATATTTCATTAAAAATTTGATTTGATAATATTTCCATGTTTATTGCCATCATCCTCATAACATTATCTACATCAAGAAAGGATGAAAGCGACTGTGAAAAACATTGTTGTAGCTAATCAATATTTCATTAAAAATTTGATTTGATAATATTTCCATGTTTATTGCCATCATCCTCATAACATTATCTACATCAAGAAAGGATGAAAGCGACTGTCAAAAACATTCTTGTAGCTAATCAATATTTCATTAAAAATTTGATTTGATAATATTTCCATGTTTATTGCCTTCATCCTCATAACATTATCTACATCAAGAAAGGATGCAAGCGACTGTGAAAAACATTCTTGTAGCTAATCAATATTTCATTAAAAATTTGATTTGATAATATTTCCATGTTTATTGCCATCATCCTCATAACATTATCTATATCAAGAAAGGATGAAAGCGACTGTCAAAAACATTCTTGTAGCTAATGAATATTTCATTAAAAATTTGATTTGATAATATTTCCATGTTTATTGCCATCATCCTCATAACATTATCTACATCAAGAAAGGATGAAAGCGACTGTCAAAAACATTCTTGTAGCTAATCAATATTTCATTAAAAATTTGATTTGATAATATTTCCATGTTTATTGCCATCATCCTCATAACATTATCTACATCAAGAAAGGATGAAAGCGACTGTGAAAAACATTCTTGTAGCTAATCAATATTTCATTAAAAATTTGATTTGATAATATTTCCATGTTTATTGCCATCATCCTCATAACATTATCTACATCAAGAAAGGATGAAAGCGACTGTGAAAAACATTCTTGTAGCTAATCAATATTTCATTAAAAATTTGATTTGATAATATTTCCATGTTTATTGCCATCATCCTCATAACATTATCTACATCAAGAAAGGATGAAAGAAACTGTCAAAAACATTCTTGTAGCTAATCAATATTTCATTAAAAATTTGATTTGATAATATTTCCATGTTTATTGCCATCATCCTCATAACATTATCTACATCAAGAAAGGATGAAAGCGACTGTGAAAAACATTCTTGTAGCTAATCAATATTTCATTAAAAATTTGATTTGATAATATTTCCATGTTTATTGCCATCATCCTCATAACATTATCTACATCAAGAAAGGATGAAAGCGACTGTCAAAAACATTGTTGTAGCTAATCAATATTTCATTAAAAATTTGATTTGATAATATTTCCATGTTTATTGCCATCATCCTCATAACATTATCTACATCAAGAAAGGATGAAAGCGACTGTGAAAAACATTCTTGTAGATAATCAATATTTCATTAAAAATTTGATTTGATAATATTTCCATGTTTATTGCCATCATCTTCATAACATTATCTACATCAAGAAAGGATGAAAGCGACTGTGAAAAACATTCTTGTAGCTAATCAATATTTCATTCAAAATTTGATTTGATAATATTTCCATGTTTATTGCCATCATCCTCATAACATTATCTACATCAAGAAAGGATGAAAGCGACTGTGAAAAACATTCTTGTAGCTAATCAATATTTCATTAAAAATTTGATTTGATAATATTTCCATGTTTATTGCCATCATCGTCATAACATTATCTACATCAAGAAAGGATGAAAGCAACTGTCAAAAACATTCTTGTAGCTAATCAATATTTCATTAAAAATTTGATTTGATAATATTTCCATGTTTATTGCCATCATCCTCATAACATTATCTACATCAAGAAAGGATGAAAGCGACTGTCAAAAACATTGTTGTAGCTAATCAATATTTCATTAAAAATTTGATTTGATAATATTTCCATGTTTATTGCCATCATCCTCATAACATTATCTACATCAAGAAAGGATGAAAGCGACTGTCAAAAACATTCTTGTAGCTATTGAATATTTCATTAAAAATTTGATTTGATAATATTTCCATGTTTATTGCCATCATCTTCATAACATTATTTACATCAAGAAAGGATGAAAGCGACTGTGAAAAACATTCTTGTAGCTAATCAATATTTCATTAAAAATTTGATTTGATAATATTTCCATGTTTATTGCCATCATCCTCATAACATTATCTACATCAAGAAAGGATGAAAGCGACTGTCAAAAACATTGTTGTAGATAATCAATATTTCATTAAAAATTTGATTTGATAATATTTCCATGTTTATTGCGATCATCTTCATAACATTATTTACATCAAGAAAGGATGAAAGCGACTGTGAAAAACATTCTTGTAGCTAATCAATATTTCATTAAAAATTTGATTTGATAATATTTCCATGTTTATTGCCATCATCCTCATAACATTATCTACATCAAGAAAGGATGAAAGCGACTGTGAAAAACATTCTTGTAGCTAATCAATATTTCATTAAAAATTTGATTTGATAATATTTCCATGTTTATTGCCATCATCCTCATAACATTATCTACATCAAGAAAGGATGAAAGCGACTGTCAAAAACATTCTTGTAGCTAATCAATATTTCATTAAAAATTTGATTTGATAATATTTCCATGTTTATTGCCATCATCCTCATAACATTATCTACATCAAGAAAGGATGAAAGCGACTGTCAAAAACATTCTTGTAGCTAATCAATATTTCATTAAAAATTTGATTTGATAATATTTCCATGTTTATTGCCATCATCCTCATAACATTATCTACATCAAGAAAGGATGAAAGCGACTGTCAAAAACATTGTTGTAGCTAATCAATATTTCATTAAAAATTTGATTTGATAATATTTCCATGTTTATTGCCATCATCCTCATAACATTATCTACATCAAGAAAGGATGAAAGCAACTGTGAAAAACATTCTTGTAGCTAATCAATATTTCATTAAAAATTTGATTTGATAATATTTCCATGTTTATTGCCATCATCCTCATAACATTATCTACATCAAGAAAGGATGAAAGCGACTGTGAAAAACATTGTTGTAGCTAATCAATATTTCATTAAAAATTTGATTTGATAATATTTCCATGTTTATTGCCATCATCCTCATAACATTATCTACATCAAGAAAGGATGAAAGCGACTGTCAAAAACATTCTTGTAGCTAATCAATATTTCATTAAAAATTTGATTTGATAATATTTCCATGTTTATTGCCATCATCCTCATAACATTATCTACATCAAGAAAGGATGAAAGCGACTGTCAAAAACATTCTTGTAGCTAATCAATATTTCATTAAAAATTTGATTTGATAATATTTCCATGTTTATTGCCATCATCCTCATAACATTATCTACATCAAGAAAGGATGAAAGCGACTGTGAAAAACATTCTTGTAGCTAATCAATATTTCATTAAAAATTTGATTTGATAATATTTCCATGTTTATTGCCATCATCCTCATAACATTATCTACATCAAGAAAGGATGAAAGCGACTGTGAAAAACATTGTTGTAGCTAATCAACATTTCATTAAAAATTTGATTTCATAATATTTCCATGTTTATTGCCTTCATCCACATAACATTATCTACATCAAGAAAGGATGAAAGCGACTGTCAAAAACATTGTTGTAGCTAATCAATATTTCATTAAAAATTTGATTTGATAATATTTCCATGTTTATTGCCATCATCCTCATAACATTATCTACATGTAGAAAGGATGAAAGCGACTGTGAAAAACATTCTTGTAGCTAATCAATATTTCATTAAAAATTTGATTTGATAATATTTCCATGTTTATTGCCATCATCCTCATAACATTATCTACATCAAGAAAGGATGAAAGCGACTGTGAAAAACATTCTTGTAGCTAATCAATATTTCATTCAAAATTTGATTTGATAATATTTCCATGTTTATTGCCATCATCCTCATAACATTATCTACATCAAGAAAGGATGAAAGCGACTGTGAAAAACATTCTTGTAGCTAATCAATATTTCATTAAAAATTTGATTTGATAATATTTCCATGTTTATTGCCATCATCGTCATAACATTATCTACATCAAGAAAGGATGAAAGCAACTGTCAAAAACATTCTTGTAGCTAATCAATATTTCATTAAAAATTTGATTTGATAATATTTCCATGTTTATTGCCATCATCCTCATAACATTATCTACATCAAGAAAGGATGAAAGCGACTGTCAAAAACATTGTTGTAGCTAATCAATATTTCATTAAAAATTTGATTTGATAATATTTCCATGTTTATTGCCATCATCCTCATAACATTATCTACATCAAGAAAGGATGAAAGCGACTGTCAAAAACATCATTGTTGCTAATCAATATTTGATTAAGAATCAAGTCTCCTTGATTTTATTAATATTTACATGCTTATTGCCATCATCCTCATAACATTATCTACATGTAGAAAGGATGAAAGCAACTGTGAAAAACATCCTTGTAGCTAATCAATATATGATTAACAATCAAGTCTCCTTGATTTTGTTAATATTTCCATGTTTATTGTCATCATCCTCATAACATTATCTACATCAAGAAAGGATGAAAGCGACTGTGAAAAGCATTCTTGTAGCTAATCAATATTTCATTAAAAATTTGATTTGATAATATTTCCATGTTTATTGCCATCATCCTCATAACATTATCTACATCAAGAAAGGATGAAAGCGACTGTCAAAAACATTGTTGTAGCTAATCAATATTTCATTAAAAATTTGATTTGATAATATTTCCATGTTTATTGCCATCATCCTCATAACATTATCTACATCAAGAAAGGATGAAAGCAACTGTCAAAAACATTCTTGTAGCTAATCAATATTTCATTAAAAATTTGATTTGATAATATTTCCATGTTTATTGCCATCATCCTCATAACATTATCTACATCAAGAAAGGATGAAAGCGACTGTCAAAAACATTCTTGTAGCTAATCAATATTTCATTAAAAATTTGATTTGATAATATTTCCATGTTTATTGCCATCATCCTCATAACATTATCTACATCAAGAAAGGATGAAAGCAACTGTCAAAAACATTCTTGTAGCTAATCAATATTTCATTAAAAATTTGATTTGATAATATTTCCATGTTTATTGCCATCATCCTCATAACATTATCTACATCAAGAAAGGATGAAAGCGACTGTGAAAAACATTCTTGTAGCTAATCAATATTTCATTAAAAATTTGATTTGATAATATTTCCATGTTTATTGCCATCATCCTCATAACATTATCTACATCAAGAAAGGATGAAAGTAACTGTCAAAAACATTCTTGTAGCTAATCAATATTTCATTAAAAATTTGATTTGATAATATTTCCATGTTTATTGCCATCATCCTCATAACATTATCTACATCAAGAAAGGATGAAAGCGACTGTGAAAAACATTCTTGTAGCTAATCAATATTTCATTAAAAATTTGATTTGATAATATTTCCATGTTTATTGCCATCATCCTCATAACATTATCTACATCAAGAAAGGATGAAAGCAACTGTCAAAAACATTGTTGTAGCTAATCAATATTTCATTGAAAATTTGATTTGATAATATTTCCATGTTTATTGCCATCATCCTCATAACATTATCTACATCAAGAAAGGATGAAAGCGACTGTCAAAAACATTCTTGTAGCTAATCAATATTTCATTAAAAATTTGATTTGATAATATTTCCATGTTTATTGCCATCATCCTCATAACATTATCTACATCAAGAAAGGATGAAAGCGACTGCCAAAAACATTGTTGTAGCTAATCAATATTTCATTAAAAATTTGATTTGATAATATTTCCATGTTTATTGCCATCATCCTCATAACATTATCTACATCAAGAAAGGATGAAAGTGACTGTGAAAAACATTCTTGTAGCTAATCAATATTTCATTAAAAATTTGATTTGATAATATTTCCATGTTTATTGCCATCATCCTCATAACATTATCTACATCAAGAAAGGATGAAAGCGACTGTGAAAAACATTCTTGTAGCTAATCAATATTTCATTAAAAATTTGATTTGATAATATTTCCATGTTTATTGCCATCATCCTCATAACATTATCTACATCAAGAAAGGATGAAAGCAACTGTCAAAAACATTCTTGTAGCTAATCAATATTTCATTAAAAATTTGATTTGATAATATTTCCATGTTTATTGCCATCATCCTCATAACATTATCTACATCAAGAAAGGATGAAAGCGACTGTCAAAAACATTCTTGTAGCTAATCAATATTTCATTAAAAATTTGATTTGATAATATTTCCATGTTTATTGCCATCATCCTCATAACATTATCTACATCAAGAAAGGATGAAAGCGACTGTCAAAAACATTCTTGTAGCTAATCAATATTTCATTAAAAATTTGATTTGATAATATTTCCATGTTTATTGCCATCATCCTCATAACATTATCTACATCAAGAAAGGATGAAAGCGACTGTCAAAAACATCATTGTTGCTAATCAATATTTGATTAAGAATCAAGTCTCCTTGATTTTATTAATATTTACATGCTTATTGCCATCATCCTCATAACATTATCTACATTTAGAAAGGATGGAAGCAACTGTGAAAAACATCCTTGTAGCTAATCAATATATGATTAACAATCAAGTCTCCTTGATTTTGTTAATATTTCCATGTTTATTGTCATCATCCTCATAACATTATCTACACCCAGAAAGGATGAAAGCAACCGTGAAAAACATCCTTGTAGCTAATCAATATTTGATTAACAATCAAGTCTCCTTGATTTTGTTAATATTTCCATGTTTATTGTCATCATCTTCATAACATTATCTACCTGTAGATAGGATGAAAGCAACTGTGAAAAACATCCTTGTAGCTAATCAATATTTGATTAACAATCAAGTCTCCTTGATTTTGTTAATATTTCCATGTTTATTACCATCATCCTCATAACATTATCTACCTGTAGATAGGATGAAAGCAACTGTGAAAAACATCCTTGTAGCTAATCAATATTTGATAAACAATCAAGTCTCCTTGATTTTGTTAATATTTTCTCTTGTTGCTATCATTTTCATAACATCAGGAATATATATAAAATAAACTTCAAATTTAATATCTATATATATTGATTTATCAGTAATATATTGAAAGGACTTCAAATTTAACATCTCTATCTCTAAAAGGCAGGATGTGTGTGTGTGTGTGTGTGTGTGTGTGTGTGTGTAACGAATGCATGGCCGCAATTTTTGATGGATTTGCACCAAAATTTACAGGCCCTTACTCCAAGTTAGTGGAAAGGCCAAGACTGAATAGATTTTTTCATGCTTCTACGGCAGTTTTCATGTAGTTTGTGGCCAGAGTGATTGCCTATAGCTGGCTGCCACGAACAGGCAGGAAGATTCTATTGGCCAGCATGAGAGCCAACAGCTGACTGACACGAATGTTAACTAGCATGCTAGCATGCAAAAAATCGATAACTGCATTCGTCACACATGGGAAAATTTTAAATCTGCATGGCACTTTACTCCAATTGGCTCATTTGCTTGCTTAAACTCAATGTTGATTCTGATTCCGCAGAACTGGGTTGGGTGTGAAAAGGTATTTGTTGTTAACATTCTTTTTTCATTTGGTTTTTCCAGTTACGAGTCCTTTTTTTAAAGCTGATCATTTTGTGTTCATTGTGTTTAGTTCTTTTTTCATAACAGATTTAATGTTTAGTATAGAGCTTAGAAAAAATTCACAGTGTCACAAGAAGTAAGGCATGTAGCAACATCAGCACGACAAAGGGCACTCCTTTAAAGGCAAGGAAGGGCAAAAATGTTTCAAGTCAAGGGATAGTGATTGCTGTATAAGTCATACGATTTTTGAATCAAGCACAGGCAACGCCGGGCCATGCTGCTAGTATATACATATAGGTTCATCAGTAATATGGCTAAGGGGATTCAAATTTATTATATATATGTATAGGTTCATCTGTAAGTTTGTAACTTAATAATGAGGCAAAATATTTTTCACACTAAAAATAACAAAATCTTTCTTTTGATTATGTCTAACCTGACACTTACCTAATCACATTGAAGGAACAGTTAAAATCTCAAATCAAAATCCAACTAATAACTGCTGAGTTACAGGCAGATGATGTATACTAAAAGTTACTCTTTACTTTAATGTTTCATTCTAAATTAAAATTTATTTTTTGACCTCATTTACTTTTTACTAAACTAAAAAACTACAACATACTTTCCCATGATGCAAAACAGGCCATTACCATGATTAAAATAATAACCCCCACAAAACTACTGACTGCTGCCAAGAGAAAAGTTGACAAGTGATATGCTTCAAGCTTTACTTGCCAATGCAAAATATTTAAAGCCAACAACATTCCTTTTTTTTATAATCAAATTTTAATTTCATATAAGGAACATTGACATTAGATGACATTTTTTAATGCTAACATTATTTCTCATGTATTTGCTTTGTAAGGTATTTTTGTGTTAGTAATTCTGTTTATGTCTGTGTCTATAACAAAATGATTATCCTTTAGTTTCAAATAATAACCTTCATAATTTAACAAGTTCTCATGTGATTCAGAAGACATTTAAAATATGAAAGTTTGAAATGAGAAATTAATTAATCTGAAAAAATAAGTAAAATAGATTTAAAATCCTTCTAATCTAGATGAACAGTGGTTACCTAGTTGCAGTAGATAAGTTGACTGTCATGCTTCAAAGACTACATGTCTACATTCTTTGTGGTTGACTAAGAAAGTGAATGATATAATCAATACATTTTTGTTATGAGCAATACATATATATATATATATATATATATATATATATAATAATAATAATAATAATAATAATAATAATAATTAGGAAAAAACCTTAAAAATCCGTAGTCAGTAATAAGTTTATTTTGCTGAATTTAATCATATTCATCTCATTAGACCAATTACATTTAATGAAATGGAATCAAGATATCTTAGCCAGACAGATATACAAAAATAAAAAAAATAGCAAAAATAAATTGACTGAGAAAAGTTTTCATTGGTTGGTGGGGCTTCCATCATGAAGTGAGAGAACAAGAGTTAATAAAACAGGCAAAGGTAGGTAAAGAGATATGAGGGCTAAATTTAAAACAGAGTTACAACAATATGTCAAATAAAGTTCACAGAGGAAGGGGTTATTTATTTATTTATTATTATTTTTTGTATATACTTTTTATATATTTTTAATATGTTTTATTTATTAAAATTTATTTTTATTATTTTATTATCATGATCACTTTTTATTATTTTATTTATTATATTCTTTGTTGTGCTTATGGATATCTATGTGTGTATATATATATATATATATATATATATATATATATATATATATATATATATATTTATGTTTTGTTTTATATATATATATATATATATATATATATATATATATATATATATATATACTAGAATCCAATTGGATTATATACCAATGGATTTATTACCTTTACTCTCTGTCTCTCTTTGTCTCTCTCTCTCTCTCTCTCTTTATATATATATATATTTATATGATAAAGATAATAAATCCATTGGTATATAATCCAAGTGGATCCTAGTAATATAAAATATTAAAAGAAAACTGATCCACAAAAAGAACTCAATGTATTTATTGTAACAGAGCCAATAAATAGTATTACACAATAAAATCCCAAATTCCCTCGTATCAGTGGGGTGATAGATCTATTTCAACCAACGAAAACTATGTTAGTCTTATTCAACTCCAGTGTATAGACTGAGTTTGTGTCAAATTTAGGCAAATTCAGTCTATACACTGGGGTTGAATAACCCTGACGAAACTTTCATAACTTGAAATAGATCTATCCCCCCCTATATGAAGTAATTTTGGATTTTATTGTGTAATACTATATATATATATATATATATATATATATATTTATATATATATATAATGTGTGTATGTTTAAATATATGTATGTGTGTGAATGTGTATATATAAACCCTATGTATATTTTTTCTGGCTATT
The DNA here is from genome assembly GCA_963932145.1 of Acanthosepion lycidas. Lineage (NCBI taxonomy): Eukaryota > Metazoa > Mollusca > Cephalopoda > Sepiida > Sepiidae > Acanthosepion > Acanthosepion lycidas. The sequence goes on along the minus strand of OZ010616.1, from coordinate 11,137,877 downwards.
TGTATCTATTACTTCTGCTTTGTAAATTACTGCTTCAATTTTGCAAACCCCATCTAATGCACATTTATATATATTAATTCCAAACATTTTCTAGAAATGACCATAACATGAAGAAAAAAGGTCCCAAACATGATAAAAACAAAATTTTATTGTCAAAATATTTGTTATTAAGAGGAAAGATCAAAATATTTTTTGATTAATTTATTAAACCTTTCTAACACATTCTAAATTTTGGCTAAAAATCTTGTTTTTCTTGCATCATCAATTGAGCCAAAGATTAGTATGGCTAATCTTAGCATTGTTTTGGCATTAAAAACAGAAAAACATTAAAATCACATTGTTTTAAAAATTCTTGCAAAAATCAAATAATTGTCAAATTTTAGTGAAATTTTCAGGATTTATTCACAAATGAATTAAATCATTTTTAAAATTTCTTTTGAGAAAATCTTCGTAAAATATTTTTTTATATCTGTTATCCTGACTTAATTTTATGAAATTTTGAGAAATTTCCCTGCTGTGACCTAACTCTAACATCTCAGTGTGGGAGAAACTGTCAAGTTACATTAAGTGTCTTGAAAACCAAACTAGATACATTTCATCATTGCCAATCTGGCCCTGAACTATTACCAATCATGGTGAATAGATGTTCCTTCAGGAACAGCCTGTGTCTTGCATGACTATTGGGCCTTAAACTCAACCCAGACCTGAAGTGGAACTCATACATACAATCCATCACTAAAAATACTGGTCCTTATACTGCTCTAGTAAGTACCTAACTCCTACTGCTATCCTCTACCCTTACAAGAGCCAGATAAGAGCTAAAATGGAGTACAGATGCCATATACAGGCAGGAGCTGCCTATTTTTTACTTTCCAGTCTAAATAGAGTCCAAAAGTGACTCCACGTCCTTGTGGGTGATGAACTGTTTTCCATTCTACAACTGCTTTCTCACAGATGAAAGTTTGCAAGCCTCTCACTGATCTATTGCTGTTTCCATGGAAAGTGTTTAGATGAACTACATTCCTTAGTAACATCATTTAATCCATGTAATGGTGTTTAATTTTTGGATAAACATGGTTAATCAAGTCTTGGATACTTGAGACTGAAACTCTACACCTATTTGAAAGTGAAATATCTCCATTTTGGCCCATTTTGATGGTTTCCTTTGCCAAGCAGCAGCATCATCAGCAGCAGCACCAAATGTGCCTTCAAGGTCATCTGAGATTTTAACTCTTATGTTTGTTTTCAGGCTGAGTCTTTGAACATGGCTCCAGATGTAAGAATTTTTCAGAGAGTTATGTCCCTTTAATTGAAAAAATGTGACATTTTCACATTTATTATATAGAGGTTATATATATATATATATATATATATATATATATATGAATGAATGATAGGATAAGAAACAAATAAATTTTATAAATCTAATATGATTGACCTTTATTAAAGCTTCATCAGAGAATAAAATACAGAGAAAAAAGACATAAAAGAAAATAATTCTGGTATTTTTAATTTTCTGTTTGTTTTTAATGGTTAATCAGATTTCACATGCATTTTGTCTTGTAAATCTACATTTGTATGTAAGTGCACCATGTATGTATCTAGCAAACATTTTTATTTATATATGGTGGTAGTTGAACACAGGTTGATTTGGGGTGGTTTTTACATAACACCATTTGTCATAGTGGCAGTAGTAGGTAGAAATATTTTAGATTCTTTAAGTAATGATTTTATAAAAGTTGGTGATGTAATATTGGTTTGACATTTGTTTATAGATGGTGAGAGATTTATCAGTATCTCTGTTGAAATATTTCCTATGTAAAGAATTATATTTTTTTTAATTAAGGTGACATTTATAAAATAAAAAAAAGAATGAACATGACATATAAAAATGGCTGATATATAAAAGAAATAAAGAATAACATCACAATGTAGGATATATTTAATAACAAAAGTGATAAAAACATAAGCAGAAAGATAAAGGAAATAAATGAAATCAGTTAGAATATACTCAAAATGCATATTAAAAAGTAATTTCATTTATTATTATTAACACACACACATATTTGTAAAGAATGAATGGATTTATTTTGAATCTAAAATTTTTATTAGTTCAAACATTATCATAGTGGATACTTGTGTTTGAAGTAGATGTCCTGTTTTAAAAATGGTCATCTATTTCAAATACAAGTATTCACTATATATATATAGTAATACATACATACATACATATATATATATATATATATATATATATATATATATATATATATATGTATTACTACATATATATATATATGTGTGTATTTCATTGGTCTTGCTTTTATGTCCATCGTCTTTTTCATGTTGAATTGAATATGGTCTAATGTTAATTATGTTTTATGAACATGTCCTGAAGATGGTCTATTAGACTGAAAAGTCCGATGTTAACATTATATTAACATTAAAACAGCATAATTGTTTGTTTTTTCCGTATATTTTTCTTCATACTGTTGGATCTATATCCATATATTTGCTTACATATATATATTACTATAGTGAATACTTGTATTTGAAATAGATGACCATGTATTACTATATATATATATATATATATATATATATATATATATATGTTACTTCAACCAAAAATTATTATAGTGGATACACTTATTTGAATAGACATTTATTTTTATTTCTATTAAACTGTGTGTATTACACTTGTGCATTGGAGAAATCCTAATAAACAAAATTTGCTCTCTGGCAGAGATTGAATCTTTGTTTCTCTTTATATGAAAAATTGCCATTTGCCCAGAAGTGCTTTGAAATAAATCCATTAATTCTTTAGAATTTTTATCTAATTAAATAAATATACACATATATATATATATATATATATATATATATATATATATATATGCATTGCATGATTTGTACATTACTTTTTTTATATATATAAGAGTCAAATGTATTTAAAATACACCAGTTTTTTAATACATAAAAATAACATTTTTATTTGTTCATTATATTCACTTATGCACAAATACCATTGGGAAAGGTATGAATCCATCCTTCTTCTCCCCCCAGTTATGGGTTAATTAGTTGCTGGCCTTGTACTATATCTAAATTCATGATTTTAAAGTACCAAGGAAGTAAGCTCATTAAAACAATTGCCATGGAAATATTTATAGAAAATGCACAGGGAATACCTATCACAGCGATAGGAAAGTGATTGAATTGATATCTGACAAGTTTTAGTAATTTAGTCAAGTTTTTAATAATTTCTTCCTGTTGGAATGTGAACTGCCATAAAACATGATCAAGAGTAACAAGGTATATGCCAATTAGAAAAATTCATTAAAAACTTGAATTTTGATTATGTCAGTTAAATTTAATAAACCTTTTTTGAATAAATGTTTGCATGCCAAGTACACACCCACAAATAGATAATAGTAGTATAAATATATTGTTAGAATCTGCTGCATTTTTAAGGAAGGACTCTGAGATAGTATATTTATGGATATAGACAGTGTAGCCATAGGAATGAACACTGCATAGTTACAATGTCATGAGTTCTTTAGAAGGTCTTATATTTAGCATCATGTGGGTGATCAAAGCTCTCCACAACTTTGAATCCTTAGTAGCTTTTAGCAAAATTTGTCTTTTGTACAATTCCTCCTATTCCGTATTTTTCCATTCAGTAGAATTGATTTTACATAGCAGTTCAGCTCTCTTTACTTTGTTTCTAATTAAATTTTCCTGTTTCTTAATACTTTGTTTAACTTTTAGAAGGCATCTTTCACTATTCCAATGTGCCTTCAGATTTTGGTCTCACATTTTCCATCATCCATTAAAATACTTTCCAGGGATTTAAATTTCTGTACTTGTTTGATTCTGGCATCTTCAGTTCATACCTTATATCTTAGGCTATTTCATAATCAAACATTTTGTCTTCTTTTAATTGATGGTTAGTCCTTTCTTCTTACTTTCCTTTACTATCTTGTCTTGGAGTTCTTGCTGTTTATTTTCTCTGTCTACTATCAACACTGTGTCATCTTCATATCTTATGTTGTTAGGATTGTGCCCACAAATACTAACTCTTGGTAGGACTTCTAGATATCTTAGGATTGCTTTGATGTAAAATTTGAATACTTTGTCTTCTGCTTCTTTCTGTTTTGTGTACATACTCAATTGCTTGCTGTTGGTATATATTCTGAATTATTCTAATATATTTTCCAAATAAATCAAGTTTTCCTAGTAGTTTGAATAGGTCTTTGTGCTATACTCTCTCCTATGCTTTTTGCATAGTCTATGAAACTTACATATATATCATTCTGTCTTTCTTTCTTTTATTATTCTAATTGTTGCAGATTGGTGAATGTATTTTGTGTATCAGAAGGTTAGGTTATCAGAAGGCTTAGAAATGTAGGTGTTCACAAGACATTCATCCACAAAAAATATAAAAATAAGAACATTGAAAGGTAAAATCATTTAGGAGGAATCAAAAAATGATTAAAGGTTTAACATTCATTTTATATCAATTACACAATCAAGATAGATATTGCTGATCAAATGTGACCAGTTGTAATAAAATATGTAGAAGGATTTTGCTGAGTTTCAATGTATGTAGGCTTGTGGTTAGGATTTGTGTATGAAATTAAACAAGATGTTTTATTGCATTACAAAATGTCTTTTGTGGGAGTTCAGTTACTAGTGTGTATGTGTGCTTTTGTTAAAGTTACTGTTCAAAGTTTGTAAGAGTTGAGTACCTTTAGCTGTTGTCTTGATGTTGGATTGAGATTTACAAATACTGTTTAGTAGTGGGTGAATTCACTTTGTTTAGTATATTGTAAGTAAAGTTCCTGAGAGAGCAAAGTGCTGTTTGTTGAGTCAGAAGAATTAGCCCGTGAAAAGTGTAGTTAGGTCAAAGTTTTGGGTAGTGTAGATTTGTTTAGCATCTCTCCAGGGTTGAAGTTCTGACTGTTTGAATTGAATCGAAACGCTTCTATTTATTGAGTTTGTGGTCTCAGAATCGGCTCCAAAAAGCGGTATGCGGGAAAAGGTATTTTTGCTCAAACTTGCTACAGTTTTAAGGTTTCAGCCAATGAAAAACCTAGTTTGCTGAAACTAAGATGCTGATTGGTTAAGAGGTGATTATGCGTGAAAAATGCATTATTCTGGAGGGGTGACAGGTAGGTATGGAATATTTCATCATGATCATAAATATCACATTTGTTCTTAAAAACTAAACTGTTCTTATCCCAGTTCCAGCCTAATACTGCTATTTGCCTTACTCATCAGAATTTGGTTGATAAGCTTGATTATGTGACTCAGTAAACTAATTGTCCAATGGAGCTTGCATTCATTTGCATCTGGTTTCATATGCAGCACTATGATGGGGCTTCTTGTAATTTGCCACTATTATATAATCTCATTAATTAATTATGTAACACTGTATCCTTACCCCAATAGACCCACGCACTCCACAAGACCAGCCGTTGGTCTGGTATGGTTCAGTGTTACAGGTTAGACACAAGTCTCCAGTTCTCAATGTCAGTTCAAAGCTACCCACCAGCCATGTCGTGATTGTTTTGATCTTGGGGAATGGTCATCAGATCATAGAATTCTGGAAGTTCTCTGTCAGGTGAGAATTGGGTTAACAGAAGAAAAATAAATATAACCAAGTCAATTTGATTTTGAAAGGACAAAAGTTTTTTTTGTATATAAAAGCAAACACAAAAAAATAATGCTTGTTGGACAAGGTCGAATGTTTATTGTATATAAACAATAACCAAACAAACACAAATACTTCAAATAATTTCAGTAAAGGAGAGATATCACCTTTGTTTTAACCCTTTTCGGTCTGTTCAACTACTACAACCTTCAATGTTCCTGTTCTCAGTAGTAGTAATAGTATTAGTAGTAACAGGAGTAGCAATAATTAGATGTTAGCAGTGGTATTTCACTTCCTTTTCAATCTCTGATGTCTCTCCATTCAGTTCAACTGCATTTGAAGATAGATGAACCCAACACTCTCTTCCTCCAGTTGGCTAGCCTCTTTATTAAGAGGATCACCTCATGTGTCCCAGACTGGTGATGTATCCATTTTTCTAGTGTGAACATACTGACATACTACCAAAATACAACTTCACTCCTCCGTGAATAAACAGTTTACTTTTTCATCGATTGGTTTCACAACAAGACACTATTGTTTATCACCTCGCTATTAATTATTCTGCTGCTCTTTGTAAACTATTGAGATTCTTGTTTTAAAAATAAATTCTAGGTCAAAACATCCTTGATTTTAACTTTGATTCTTATAGTGTCAAAATTCATTTCTTTTTTTGAAAGTTCCAAATTATTATTGTTCCAGTAATTTTCTGTTAGTAATCTGATAACATTTGTACACTTATAAAAAGATTATATTTCGTGTTCTAAATTAACTTTCTGTAACATTTACATTTCAAAGTCTTTACAGCATATTAACATCTTGATTATTCAAAAATGCCATTCTTTCACTTGGTGTCTTCTGTTTTACAGCATATCCTTCTTTATTATCATTATTATTATTATTATTATTTCAGGGGTGATATTGCCCTCGCCACAATTATGTGATATTGTTGATGCTAAAATTGGTTGATATTTGATCCTGTTGCTGTGTTACTCTCCATCTTGGCGAGTGCTGATCTCACTTAAGACTTTTGTATTTTGTTCCTTCCTTATTTTTATGTATTACAGGTTTCCTCCGCTCAGCATGAAAGAGTTTGACAACATACTTGTTTCATTTTAAGTACTTTTTCTATTATGAATGTTAACTCTTGATTTTATCCATCCTATCAATGAACAGATCTTTTGTCCTGTTAATTCTGTTGTGGTTTTGTTTTGTGATGGCTTTGTCTGAATGTACCTCATTTTTTTTTTCTTTTTTTTTTCTAGATATGTAATATTGTTTGGGAATTAAAAAAACATCATCAGCTCCACAACAATAAAATATCAATTACAAAATCATATACAACACAATAAGCATAAACAAAAACAATACATTCTAGAGAAAATAGTATATTTTAAAGAGCATATACATATACAAAGATAAAAGGCTTTTGCTCAACTGGTTTGTTAGCAGTATGTGCTATCAGAACACTGTCCCCAGACATCTGCTTTGTTTGGCCATCAAAGGTGAAGAGAGAGAAAATCTGATTTCTGTTTCAGTTGTCTGAAAAACGTGTTCTGGTTCATGATATGAGTTTTCATATTTATCTATTATTTTATAATATCACTTTTTCTTTATTTATTATTAATTATCATTCTTATCTATATTTTAAATTGATTTTATCTCTTAACTTCTAATTTTTATTTTATTATAATTTATTTATGATTTTGGTTTCATACTACTATATAGTCTTCTATTAAGGATTAGAGGTTATTTAGTGATTTATTTATTGCTACTATGACTACAATTCTTTTATACTTTCTCTATCTATGATACTAATTCTTTCTATCTATGTAAATTTTTTTGTTGAGCCATTCCTCTTTTTCATGTTGTATTTGTACCTAATTTCTGTGTATAATATTCTGTAAATCATACCAATTCCTTGGCATTGTTTACTTCTCTTACAGATGCGGTCATTCTTGAGTCTCTTGTATTGAAATTTAGGTGTTGCTTTTGTTTTCCTTTATTTTGCCTTAAATTTAATATAAGGTAGCATAAGACTGGAAGGTGATCTCTCTCACAGGTTGGCACTTGGACATGATTTGCAATATAAACCTACATTTCTGAATTTTTTTATTGATTATGTAGCTGATCTCATTCTTTCTGTCTCCTATTGGATTTTTCCATATCCATAAGCATCTTGCGTGCTTTTGAAAGCAGGCGTTAGTTACTACTTGGTCACCTACTGTGCATCATTGTAACAATTTTCTGTTTGTTCATTACAAGTTACTAGTCCAAACTTGCTAACTATTTCAATATCTCCTTCCTTTCTAATTTTGGCATTCAGATTACCCATAATGATTATGAGGGTTATTTATAGTCATGACCTCTAGATTGTTCATATATATATATATATATATATATATATATATATATATATACATACACACACACACAAGAGAACATTGAAGTCAACACCCAGTGACAACACACTGTTTTATGCTTAATCACAATCGCCAAACCTGGCGGTTACATTTAAACACGAAACAGACCTGCCATCAATGGGAGTTGACTTCAATGTCCTCTTGTATAGATAAATATAAATATTAGGTGTTTTTTCTCACAATTCTTATTTTACTCTATACAACAAGTTTTTATACAGAATCTTCCTAACAATTTAATTTATTTACTTACATATCTATCTATCTATCTATATGCATATTTCATTAAAAATGACAGACAAGGTACTACGGTTAAGCTTTTTATTTAATTTTTCCTGTGTTCAAACAAGAGCCTTCTTTTCTGGACATAGGGTGTGTAAGATAATGGCTAAAGTTATAGCCGAAAGCGCTCAGAAATATAAAACATTTGGACAGTTCTTACACACCCTTTGCCAAGAAAAGAATGCTCTTGTTCGAACACAAGAAAAATTAAATAAAAAGCTTAACCTTAGTACCTTGTCTATCGTTTTTAACAAAACATACATAAAGGAAGGATTGCTGCCTAAATATACTATATATATGTGTGTGTGTGTGTGTGGAAAACAATATATACATTTTTTCATACAATAAAAATCTATGACAAAGTGGGAAAATTATTTTATGTAATGCGTTTCATACTTTAGGATTTCATCACACATCATAAAGTGATATTTATGTTGATGTGATTACATATGCCCATGAAGGAGAGAAGATACTGAAATATTAAAATTAATTTTTTTTTATGTTTGGATATATAGCATTTTTCTTTTTGTTTATATTTTTATCACTTTTGTTATTAAATATCCTGCTTTATAATAATAGAAGAGTTGCTGAGAAAGATGAAATGTTGTGGACGATTTAGTGATTAAAGCACTTTCTATACAGTTTCATTTTAGTAAATTTTTCAAATAGTGCTCAGTGACCAATAATATTAAGTACTCTTTATGGAGAACACACCCTTTTGTGTTCTGGTGTACTTTTTTTGTTCAATCAAGGTGAATTTTAAAGTCTATGTAAATCTTAAGAAACGGTTATACCATTTTATATCAATGGGTATTTTCCATAGCTGATCGTGAACAATGAATGTCCATACTAAAACCCCTAATAGTATCTTGGGTTGACTTGCGGGAATAAATACCAGTAACACTGAAAAGTATTATAAATCTACCATTCATACACACATTGAATATTGCTGTCACATCTGGTCTGGTACTTCTGCTATGTAAAGAGACTCTTGATAACACATAAAGAAGAATGAACTGGCATCTTGGCTTCAGTTACTTTCCCATCGACATAACATATCTTTGCTGGGCTATAAATTTACTCCATCTCACCAAGCACAAAAGTTTTGACCCTAAGAAGGAAACCAGTCCAGAGAAAATCCTAATGAATATTTATATATAAATATGTAAATATAAATTGTTAAATATAACAGACAGTCAATGTCTATTATGTTTGATCATGATTAAGAATATTAAGAGTTATCCCTAATTTTAACAGAATTATTTCACTGCTGCTGGAAGGAGAAATCTTTCTCAGGTCCATGGAAGATGTCAAGTGTATGCCTGGTTTTCAAGAATGCAGCTGAGCATTCAATCCCCCTCACAGTATAGATACATTAATTACCTCAGTGTCATTAGCAAATTCTTTGAAGCTATAAGATTGTTGATCACTTCAATAAGAACAATCTCTTGAGCAACAAACAGTATGGATTTTGATTGACACAGTCCACTGCTGATATTTTAACTATGACTACTCACAGAATCAGTAAGACTCTAGATAATAGATACATCTCAAGGATGATTGCATTAGATATTTGACAAGGTGTGTCATTAGGGGTTACTCCTTGAGCTCCCTAGTTATGGAATTACTGGAAGATTCTTCTCAATTATGAGACTCCTGACTCCTCCTGCTATTCTCTGCCTTTACAGAGCAAGCTGAAAATGGAATACAGCTGCCATATATGGTCAGGAACTACCTAGTCTTCACTTTCCACTCTTGATAGAGTTCAAAAGTCTCTTTGTGTCCTTCTGGTTGACAAACTATTTTCCAACCTTCAACACCTTTTTCACAGATGAGATAGTGCAAGGATCTCATTGCTCTATCACTATTTCCATGGTTCCAGATGAACTACACTCCTGAGTTCCACCAATCCCAACCTTCATTGCTAAGACTCACCATGCCACACACATTGTAGCAAACCAACCCCATTCCCTACATATTCCACTGTTGACATGTAAGTTCCACTCAAGCAGCTTTTTCCCACGAACAACTATCAAGAGAATGATTCACTACAATCACTACAATCTTAACCTGTCCAAGTCTAGAGTTAACCTTATTTGCATAACATTAACATATCTGTATAAGCTGTGTCTCTTACTCTGTAATCCTCTACCTCGAGTGACTCTCGGGCCTCGTACAGAGTGAACATCATTGTAAAAAAAATATTTTCATTGTAATTGATCTGATGAGCTTTCCTCTTTGATACCTCTACTTTATGGGTTTAAATGCAGTACTAGATTGGCAGCTAGGTCTCATCATTTTACAGTTGAAATTTCTAGATATAACCATAAATTATATGCTAACATTTTCTTTTCGCACACTTCTCACTTGTGGAAATCTCTTCTGTCTTTTTTGCTTTCCAGTCAACGTTGATCCTCAAATTTTTTAAATGCAATGTCTATTGTTATCTTCTTCCTTCTTAGTTCCTGCTCTTTTGTTGTTCACACTATTTAATATTTTTTTTTTTTATATTCTTTCACACTCAGTAACCACTTGCATCTTAGTGACTATATTGCTTTCCTTGGGGGGAAATGATTAAAAAAAGTTATCTTTGGAAGGCTAATGATTGTGCATTTAGCTGTTCATGAAACAGATAGTAGTAGAGTCAACCATTATGATGACACTATTTTGAAATTTATGTGTGTATGCAGCATGTGTGTCTTTCTAGGTTGTATAATAGTATCCAAAACAAAAGTGACAATGATGAGACAAAGGGAAAAATGTATTGATAAAACATTTGGCCAGTATCTCTCTCGACCTGAAGAAGAGCAGACGAAGTTCATCATTAATAAATTTTACACTTTGGCTCATCATCTTCACACACACACACATGCATGCACCCCCCCACACAATCACACTCACATGCACACAAACAATCACACGCACATGCACACACACATACATGCACACACAATCAAACACATGCGTGCACACACAATCACACACACATGCACATGCACACACACATATACATACACACACAATCACATGCATATCCACACACAATCATATGCACATGCATGCATGCACACAATCACATGCACATGCCCAATCATATGCACATGCATATACACATGCACACACACATGCATACACACACAATCACACACACATGCATGTACACACACACAATCACACACACATGCACGTGCTCACACATATACATACACACACAATCACATGCACATGCACACACACATGCATGCACAAACAATCACACAAATACATGCACACACACAATCACACACACCTACATACACACACACAATCGCGCACACATGCACACACACATGCATACACACAATCACACACACATGCACATACAGTCTATGAAGAACATGCACCAATGAAAAGAGCATATAAAAAAGAAAAATCACAAAGTATAAACACTCAATTGTTGATACCTGCTGATGAATGGATGGAGTTGATCCCCACAGGGTCTATCTATGAAACTGTCAGGATGCTGAAGGTAACATCAATCAGCTAAGTGATAAATCTTTTACTTGTATTTTATATATATATATATATATATATATATATATATATAAGAAGAAGAATATGGAGACTTTAATTATCCATTTCGTTTATAATTTTTATTTTGTGAACACCGAGATGTTAAACTAAACAGAATGAAACCTCCTCCACAAATATATATATATATATATATATATATATATATATATATATATATATATATATATATATATTTATATATATATATATATATATATATATATATTTATATATATATATATATATATATATATATATATATATATATTTATATATATATATTTATATATATAAATATAAATTGTTAAATATAACAGATAGCCAATGTCTATTATGTTTGATCATGAGTCATTAAGAAATTTCTTTTCATTTTTCATTTCAACCTTTGGAAGTAAAGTCTGATGATCCAGAGCCCTGTTAAAGGGGTTGTGGTGAAATAACTTATTACATGGAACCTTAAAGTGGTCTGTTCTTATTCAAAATGTATATATATATATATATATATATATATATATATATTGATTTTCTAAGCATAGCTTAGATGTGGCACAAAGCCAAATGTATGGGGCATCCAGTGAGGATCGAACTCACTATTCAGTTGTAACTGTTTTAGCAAAACAAGCTTGCTAACCATTACACCATGCTGAGGTGCCCCCCACCCCCCAAAAAATCACACATTGATTGGTGGCATTAATAAAATAGTGCTTAATGTAATATAACAGTTATATATTATATATTAATAAATATACATTTTTTTCCTCAATCTTCAGTTTCAATTTTATTTCAGCAGCTGAAGATTCTGCTGTGCATGAAACAGTCCTGCTACTGGTGAGTAAAAAAATGTATATTTATTAATATATATATATATATATATATATATATATATATATATATATATATATATATAAAGAAATATAGTCTTAAGGTGTGCTATATTTATGGAATAAAGTGCTGAATATCAGAGATAGAGCGTGTGTAAATATAAAAGTGAACATAGAAGTTAACACCTAGAGGCGACAGTCTGTTTCATGCTATATGCAATCATCAGGCCACATATGCTGTTATTTTTCTCGGCTATTTATATATATACGGGTTAGTGGTGCATTGTGGGTATTCTGTTATGGCGGTTATTTCACCGGAAGTCGTTTGTTTATCTATTTAGGTCAAATTATATTGCTTGTTTTTATTTTTGTTTCTTATTTTATTTATTTATTTAATTATTAACGTAGTAAAAATTTGTTTATATCACTTATTTAACAGTTTTGTTTTGGTTTGAGAATTTAATTAAAGCTATTTTTGTTTTGTCAGCAGCGATAAATACACTTGCTGAATTGTTTATTTTAGTTATATCTGCTTTTAGTTTTTTTTTGGAATGCATCTTGTTTTTTGTGGAATTTTATGTTTCTAACTAGGTCAGTTAAGTCTTTCTCAAAATCGTCTAATTCTTTTTGTTGTGGGGGGCATTTTTTTGTTTTGAAGCCGTATTTTTCCTTAAGTGTGTTGTTATTGTGAAGGTCCCGGTTTAAAAAGTGGACTTTCCATCTCATTCTTTTTAGGAATTCTTTCTATTTTTTCAATTAATTTTAGTTTATATATAGGAGGAGATGGGATGGGTATGTTCTTTAGGGAGTAGTCGAGGTTAAATTTTTCCATGTACATACTGTCCATAGACAAAACGAGAAATTTATACAAACTAAGTCCTCCTACACACAATAAATTACTCAAGAACAACATAACCAAAACCTACAAAAAGGCACCCCAAACAACAGAACACGATATCAATAAGGAAGCTAAAATAATCGCCCAAAAATTAGACCTAGATGACCGAATAAGGTGTATTAGCAAGGCACGAGCCTTTATCACACTAAAAGACCATAAAGAAAATTTCAAAACCAATCCTGCATGTAGACACATAAACCCAGCCAAAAGCGAACTAGTTAAAATAAGTAAAACAATACTAGAAAGAATTAATTCTGAACTTAGGAAGAAATTAGATGTAAACCAGTGGAAAAATACAAAAACAACTATTGACTGGTTCCACAGCATAAATAACAAACAAAACTGCCAATTCCTACAATTAGACATAAAAGAATTTTACCCATCCATAACAGAACGTATGCTAGATAAGGCCATCAACTTAGCTCAGGAACAAATAATAATAAAACCAAGCGAAATCAACATCATTAAGCACTCCCGTAAATCATTATTATTCCACAATGAAGAAGCATGGATAAAGAAAGATGGGATATTTGACACTACAATGGGAAGCTTTGACGGTGCAGACACATGCGAAATCATAGGTATTTACTTACTACATGAACTGAGCAAAATAATAGATAGAAATGACACAGGACTCTACAGGGATGACGGTCTGATAATCTTAAGAAACTGTAACAAACAAAACACACACAAAACTAGAAAAGCAATAATGAAAACTTTTAAAAATAACGGATTCGACATAGATATAAAAACTAACCTAAACGAAGTAGATTTTCTAGATGTTACCTTCAACCTAAGAAAAGGCACATATAAACCATATAGAAAACTTAATGACAAACCACTCTACATACACACATCGTCCAACCATCCACCTTCTATAATCAAACAGATACCAAAATTGATTAACCGTAGGTTCTCTGACAATTCCTCCAATGAATCCCTATTTAACAAAGCTAAGAAAGACTATGAAACGGCCCTAAAAGATAGCGGATTCCCAGCAATACTCACATACTCACCACAGAATACAAAAAAGGCCAACAGGAGAAGAAATATCATATGGTTCAACCCACCGTACAGCAAGAACATAAAAACAAACGTAGGAAAAATATTCTTCAAACTCTTACACAAACACTTCCCAGAATCAAGCACCTTACACAAGATATTCAACAAAAACACAGTAAAAATCAGCTACAGCTACACCGAGAGCATGGCACAAATAATAAAAAAGCACAATAGGAAAATTATCAACAAACCACACAAACAAATTAAACCCACATGCAACTGCAGAATAAAGAACCAATGTCCCTTAAACGGAAATTGTTTACAAAACAATGTAATATACCAAGCCACGATAAAATCACCAGATAATGAAGAAAAAGTGTACATAGGAGTAACTGAAGGACCCTGGAAACAAAGAAATTATACACACAAAACATCTTTCACAAATAGTAAATATACGAACAGTACAATGCTTTTTAAGTATATCTGGGAAATTAAAAACAAAACACACATCACACCAAAAATATCTTGGAAGGTAAGGAAAAAATCATCAGCCTACAACAACCAATCAAAAACTTGCAAACTTTGCTTGGAGGAAAAAATAGCTATCATTACTTTCCCCGACCAAAATAAATTATTAAACAAAAGATCCGAGCTCATCTCAAAATGCAGACATGAAAATAAATTTTTACTACGTAACCTAAAAAAATGAAAAACGGAAAAAATAAAATAAAAACAAATAAATATACTAATAAACAAAATAACAATAAAAAAATAAGATAAAAATAAAAATAGAAATAAAAGATAAATAAATACTATGTTACTTAAAAATCGAAAACCGAAAAGAGAAAATATACAAGTAAAATAAATTGACCTAAATTCATCCAAGTAAATAAATAAACAAACCAATCCCAAATAAAGATAATCAATTAAAAACTGTTCCCGCCAAAATAATACTTAGAATGAACTACAACAATCAACCCCAAAATTGAACAAATAGCTTTAATTAAATTCTCAAACCAAAACAAAACTGTTAAATAAGTGATATAAACAAATTTTTACTACGTTAATAAATAAATAAATAAATAAATAAAATAAGAATCAAAAAAATAAAAAATAAAAACAAGCAATATAATTTGACCCAAATAAATAAAGAAACGACTTCCGGTAAAACAACCGCCATAATAGAATACCCACAATGCACCACTAAGCCGTATATATATAAATAGCCGAGAAAAATAACAGCATATGTGGCCTGACGATTGCATATAGCATGAAACAGACTGTCGCCTCTAAGTGTTGACTTCTATGTTTACTTTATATATATATATATATATATATATATATATGTATGTATGTATGTATGTGTGTATGTATGTATGTATTGTGTATTTAGGCAGCAATCCCTCTTTTATACATGTTTCATTAAAGATGATAAATAAGATACTGTGATTAAGCTTTTTATTTAATTTTTCTTGTCTTCGAACAAGTGTTTTCTTTCCTGGACACAGAGTGTGTAGAAACTGTTTTGTTATTTGGAATGCTTTTGGCTATACTTTTAGCCGTTATCAAGGATAATTTTATTTTTCGTTTTTAATTGGGTGTATGAGTTGTGTGTATGTGACTAGAGTAATAGGATTTTTTTATTTTCTGAACACAGTCATCATACTGTGGCCATGTTCATAGTTAATATTATTGAGTGTTGGTTTTTTCTTTTTTATTTATTAAGGCTTCCATTATTTTTTATCTTTTTTTACATGTGGATGAGGTTTTTATGCTTGTATTTTCTACTAGTATGTTTCAGATGGAGTCTGGTAGGTTGTTGTGTGTGTTTTAAATGGGTTCTAATAGAGCTGTGGTCAGATAGGTGTAATGTAAGGCATCTGGATAGGCATGTAATAGTTTGAACACTGTAATTATTTATAAGCTTGGTTTGATCAGGAACACAATTCCTAAAGGAGCATTTGAATTTGTAAATAATGTTTTTTTCTATGTAGTTTTCTATTGATTTTTGCAGATTTGTTGTTATTTTCGAGGATAACACAAGCCTTAATAATCAGTGCATGTGTATGTGTGCATATTATAATCAAAGGTTATTTTTTTCACTCTTTTTTTTTTAACAGTGGGGTTTGCATTGTACAAGGCCCGGGAGCCACTCGAGGTAGAGGATTACAAAGTAACAGGCACAGTTTATGCCAATATGAGGGGAAGATAGAAACATTTTAAATAATAATAATGGTGAGTAGAGTCCTGATGTGTACCAGAAGATATTTGATTCTTCAATGAGTAAAGAACTAAGAGAATTTAGATCCAGTTCAAGACATGCAGTTTATATTGTGAAACTGTTGAAAGAAAATGTTCCATGTGTATTAAGTAGCAATCAATGCCATATTTAGAAGCAAGCTTAAGTCTCAGTGTTGGTTACATGAACAAGAGAAGAAAAGAAAGGATTACAAAAGCCGCAAACAAAAACTACAAATGATTGGTCAGTAGCAAAAGCAACTTGCTCAAGCAGTGTTTTAAATACAAAGATGAGAATGCTAATCACAATAGGCAAAACTTCTATCTGTATTACAGAGATAAAACCTGAACAGTGTTATTGTTCTGACATTTTTATTCATTTCTTTCAGTCTCTTCTAATTCAGGTCTGAAAAGTTTTGATAAGTTTTTGCTTTCTTTTTCTTTCTTTTTTTTTTATAATGCATTGGAAAGAAAAGATTGTTGATCATGTGACTCTTTCATCAAAAGCATCCAAGCAAAATGAATATTGTTACGATAGCTGGGTATATTTATTTTAGATATATATTATCTATATTAATTATTTTATACATATAACATCTAAATAAATTAATTTACATAGATTGTAACTGTATAAATTATTTTATTTATAAAGTGAATATAAATTATTTTACTTAATATAGTAACTAACTAAATTATTTTACACATATAACTATAGAAATTAATATAAACACATATTAGACATATAAATTATTCTACACACATAATAACTATATAAATTATTTTATTTATATAATAACTATATAAATTAATTTACATATATAGTAACTATATAAATTATTTTAAAATTATTTTATTTATATAGTAACTGTATAAATTATTCAGCTATATAAATTAATTTATATACAGTAATTATTTAATATATTTTCTGTTTATATGTTATTTTTATAGATATAATTTATTTATGTAAATGCTCTCTTTTTTAATTAAACAGTATTAATTACATTTAATTAATTACTGTCGGAGAGTGCATATTTTCTACAAAATTTCTTCAACATTCAGACCAGTAAATGTAATTAATATTTTTTAATTAAAAAACAGAGCATTTACTTAAATAAACTGTACCTATATATAAACAGAAAATATATTAAATAATTACTGTATATAAATTAATTTATATAGCTGAATAATTTATACAGTTACTATATAAATAAAATAATTTTAAAATAATTTATATAGTTACTATATATGTAAATTAATTTATATAGCTGAATAATTTATACAGTTACTATATAAATAAAATAATTTTAAAATAATTTATATAGTTACTATATATGTAAATTAATTTATATAGCTGAATAATTTATACAGTTACTATATAAATAAAATAATTTTAAAATAATTTATATAGTTACTATATATGTAAATTAATTTATATAGTTATTATATATTAGTAATTGTCAGACTTAAACCATTTCATTATATGTTGTTGTTGTTTATGTTGTTATGTTTTATGAGCAGAACTGATCAAGTGAGAAAAATCATTGAAGATTATGTGTTTATAAACAGTAATTCAGACTTTGCTAACCATATGCTCTGTGGTAGAATGGTTAACAGCATGTCAGATCAAATGACAGTTCCCATTAGGGTTACAGGTTTGATTCCTGTCTGAGAGCACATATTTTCTACACAATTTCTCAAACATTTAGACCAGTAAATATAATTAATACTGTTTAATGTAGGGAGCCCACATGCATGCACCTGGGCAAGGTTAAAAAATAGCCCAGTCCCCACAATTGTCAGTTGCACTGGCATCAGTATTACTACAGATCCCCTCACTTTATTGCAATAAGGGAGGTACTGTCACCATTCCCCAAGACCAGGCATCACTCAATAATATTTTTAATTGTGCTCTATCCACAGACATGGACACACAAGTGAACCGTATTCTGCCCAAACAGTGACACTTAGTGAGAGACACCTGGTGGGACCAAGAAGTGAAGAAAAACATAACTCAAATGGCACTGACTGATCAGTTAATGAATGCCAAATGTTTCCATATAAGGGAAGGGTTAATATTACCATATAGTTTCCATATAAGGGAAGGGTTAATATTACCATATAGTTTCCATATGAGAAAAGGCTTAATATTACCATATAGTTTCCATATAAGGAAAGGATTAATATTACCATATAGTAACTATATAAATTATTTTACATATATAATAACTATTTCAATTATTTTATAAATATAGTAACTAATAAATTATTTTACATATATAATAAATATACAATCCACATATATAATGCAATGTGTATCAATAACACTTTTCTCAGAGTGTACAGATACTAGATTCTGATTCCAGACAGAGGATCAAGGAGTTACACTTTGGTTCTAAGTAAAATGTACAGTTACTCTGACAGGAATACCCATTTATACCTACAGGAATACCCATCTATACCTCCAGGAACACTCATCTATACTTCCAGAGATACCCATCTATACCTCCAGGAACACTCATCTATACTTCCAAAGATACCCATCTATACCTCCAGGAACACTCATCTTTACTTCCAGGAATACCCATCTATACCTTCAGGAACACTCATCTTTACTTCCAGGGATACCTGTCTATACCTTCAGGCATATCCATCTATCTATCTATCTATCTATCTATCTATCTATCTATCTATCTATCTATCTATCTATCGTCCTGTTTTTTATGTATACTATTCTATTATATATTATACAGTAACTATAGGAGACTGAAACAATTCTGAGATGTATAATCTATCTACCTCCTTTGTGTATATTGGTGTTGTTCTTCTATATGCCCATATATGGCAGCAGCACTTTTCTGGCTGTTGTTAAAGGTAGAGGATAACATGAAGAGTTAGGTACTTACTGGAATGGTACAGAGAACTGATCATTTTTCCTGCATCTTTTTTGATGGATCATTTGATCCACTTGAGGTCTGGGTTGAGTTTGAGGCCCAACTGGTGCTCAAGGCAGGGGGCTTCCCCGAGGGAACATCCATTCATCATGACTGTTCAGGGTTCAATCAGCAATGTTGGAATGTAACAAATTTGGGTTTTGAGGCACTGAATGTTACCAGCCAGTTTTCACCCACTGAGCTGTTAGAGCTGGATCAGAGGTGAGATCAGCTGCCAATCTCTGGTCATCATGACTTTCGGAGGTGCACACATATATCTTTGTATGATCAACATAAATATTCCCAAATGATCGGAGTATACTCTTAGGCAGATCATTTATGTAAAGTAAAAAGAGGGTTGGTTTAAGAAGTGACCCCTGGGGGACACATGTGTTGATTACTAGGGCCCCGGAGGACCGGCTGTTAATGACTACCTTCATGGACCTACCCATCAAGAAGTACTTTATAACTGATTTGACATTTCCAGTGAAAATTCAAGGTCCACTTGGTGACTGAATGTGACCAGCCAATTAGCTGTTAGAGCTAGATCAGAGAAGAGATCAGCTGCCAAGCTTTGGTTTTCCATATTGTTGGATGTGCACCCATATACTGTTGTATCCTCACAATAGATATTCACAAATGATCAGAGTATACTCTTAGCCAGATCATTTGTGTAAAGTAGAAAGAGGATTGGTCTGAGACACCTGTGTTGATTACTAGGGCTCTGGAGGACTGGCTGTTAACGACTACCGTCTACCTTTCTAACTGAGAAGACACTTCCAGTGGTTCCATAGCTGGTAAGCCTGTGCAACAATCCTTTATGCTACACCTTTTCAAAAGCCTTTGAAATATCTAGTACAATAGTCCCTTGAAATTTATTTGTTGTCCTTTGCTTCACCGATTCTCTTAGTAATTGTAGTTAGAACGTCAACAGTTGATCAGATCAAATGAAAAATGTTTTAAATATAGATAAAAAAATAAAATATACAGATACACACACGCACACATATCTATGCACAAGTGTACAGACATGTGTACACATCCATAAGCATATGCATTCATAAACACTCACATAAATGTATATATACACACACATAGGTATAAATACAAATGTACAGGGAATTCTCAACTTATAACGGAATTCCATTCATATAATGTGTCATAACTATATTTTCTAGGAAATAAAATCTATTTTTTTACATTCTTTTGATTTTCTCCTCACTCTTTATTTTTAAATTATCTGAGTAAACATCTGATACTATTGATGCTACTCTCATATATTGGTGACCCAACACTTTTAAATATTCTAAATACCTATTCACCCTTTCTTTCTTGACAGTTTCCTTGCAAATATAAATGCATACACTTGAAAAATCAAAGATATTTATGTGGTATAAATAATAGTACTGAATATAGTCATAAGCCAACTTTTTTCTATTGTTTTTTTCACAATGATAAAAAAAATTTATTGCAAAAGACATTGGAATTTCACAGTCATGTCTATTGAAAAGAGTCACATTCAGGATTCCTGTACCATTTGTTTGAAACCCCATGAGAAAAATGCCACTAGAATTTCCATTGAATTCAAAGCCTTAATTCCCTTTTGTGTAGCACTGGTTCTGACCTGATAAAATTTACCTATTCATGGCGTTTATACTGATTTGGATTTAGGAAATAAAGGGAAATTATATTTACTGCCCTTCAAATAAAGATGAATTCATTCCTACGAGTAAGCTATGTGCAGAAAATCTTTTAAAAATTGCATTTGATGGAAATCCTTCTAAAATTTATTTAAATAAAACTAAACACATTATCCAAGACACTTTACAAACCTCTTAACTTGACAAGTTCTGCTTGATATATTAGGTTGGTGCAAAAATAATGTCGTTTTCTCACATAGTAACATATGTGAGAAAACGACATTATTTTTGCACCGACCTAATATTTATGATTATGCTAACATCTCTTAATGATACTTTATGGTTCATACTCCTTCCCAGTCTTTTGAACAGGAGTAGATGTTTATCCCTTGTTTCTTGACTAGGATTGGGTATCTAGATCCTTTTAAAATTTATTTAAACTCTATACTTCTATTGTCCCTGACTGAGGTCTGAAATTTTATTCACTAATCATTTTTTGTTTTCTATCCCAATAGAAGTAGATATGTTCACCAGTTGTCTGACTCACGTTGTTCCTCAGTCTTTTGAACAGGAGTAGAGGTTTATCCTTTGTTTTCTTTCTAAAGTCTACTTCCACACTATATATCTAACATCTCCAACTGAACTCTGAAATGTTATTCACTAATTAAATGGGCACCTTGAGACGCTGTAATGGTTAGCAAGCTTGTCTCGCTAGAACAATTACAACAGAGTAGTGAGTTCAATCCTCACTGGGTGCCCCATACTTTCGGCCTTGTGCCACATCTAAACTACACTTGGAAAATCACTATTCAATAAATATATATTACATAATACTTCTTCATGTCTAGAGTTAGCCATTAGCTTTCCAGTATAGCTCCAAGAACTTCACTTCCTGCCCTTTTCTTATGTTCATACAACACCACACAGTACCCCTCTAACTTGAGTGGCTCATGTTTATGCATAAAGTTGAAACTAAACACTCTTCTTATCTTGCATATACTATTAACTCTTGTGGCTACCAAAATGGTAAAGTATATACATATAAACAATACACATCCTCACATATATTTTACATAATTTCTATATTACTTTTATATTACTCATAGTATTTGAATGAATGTTGTTGCCATTGGCAGAACTCGTTACCGAGAATTGGGGTGCTCATCAACATTTCCTTCTGTGTGAAATGAGTGGTATATTAAAGCTGAAGAGATATTCACAACCACCATATGGTAGTGTAGGAGGGTTCATGATATATAAAATAGAATGTAAAAGGTTGCACAAATACAATATATATATATATATATATATATATATATATATATATATATAATAAAAAGGCTTAAACACTAGTACTCCATGGTCATAATTTATTACATTGGAATCATAAATACGATCCAATTCATCAGACCTACAAATCAAATTCAAATCAGAAAAAAATAACTCCGGGTATAAAAAATAAAATTAGTGAGAGTGTATGTATGAGAGTGTGGGACAAATGCAAGAGTAAATGAAAGCTATAGGGAGGGGTAACATACGAGAGAAAAACAGGAAGGTCTAAAGGTGAAGGTGGGCATTAAAATTTAACAGAGAGATTCTATCCTCTTGGAATTTTTTTACACATATATATATTTATGTGTATGTACGTTTGTATATATATTTGTGTTTTAGATATATGTACATATATGTATGTGTATATTAACCACTAATATTATCTATCTATCTATCTATCTATCTATATATATATATATATATATATATATATATAGACATTCATTTCTGTAGTTTAGTGCTAGCAGCAAGCAGAAATATTTCTCCTCCCGATGATGGCCATTTCGGCCAAAACTAGTTGAGGAATCTAAATGAAATAATAATAAAAAAAACGAAAGAATATTAATCTACAACCCAGTGTGTCTGAAGATTTTAATTTTTTAATTTTTTTTTTTATTGTTCAAATATATATATATATATATATATATATATATATATATATATATATATATATATATATATATATATATATATATATATATGGAGGCACGGTGGAGTAATGGATAGCAACTGGGATTGAGAAATCAGAGAGCCAAGTTCAAATTCCAGTCAAATCTATTACATCTACTTACGTGCTAATACTCTTGGTAAAGGTATGAATCCTCATCTTCTCCCCCCAGCTATGGATAAATAGCAGGACAGACTGACTTCTATAGCTTTGGGTGACAACTGATCTACTGCAGAAAGAAATGGCAACCAACTGCAGGGAAAAAATCTACCTTGTCAGTCATGTATCAAAATATACATGATCACCTAAGTCTGTATCACACATGCCACATAATTGACTGACTGAAGTATAAATGATTATGGATTTGTATGCAGTCATTTGTAGTTATTTTATAGTGTTGTTTGTTAGCTTTTGTACTTGTAATTTATTATTGATTACTTAATTATTTATTGTTGATTATTATTATTACATTTACTTCTATTTAGTTTTTAATTTGTTTATTATTTACTGTATTTAGATTTTTTTTCAGGGGTTGGTTATCTTATTTGATTAGCTTAAAGTGTGTTAAGATATGTTACATTATCTACAAAATGAAAATTAGGATAATACAATAGACCTTGCTACCCATAATGCCCTATTGACCAGCATATATAAATAGTCAAGCCAAAGCACAACACACATGGCCTGAAAATTGTGTTCAAGCATGAAGCAGACTGTTGCCATTTTGTTTTGACTTCAGTATCCAATTTTATATATATATATATATATATATATATATATATAATCAAATCTCATATATAAGATATATATAATCAAAGATATATATAAGATATATAATCAAATCTCATTTAAATATTCCTGGTGACCTACCGGACCCTATTTGTAACATACTTGTTGACAACACAAATATAATAGCATCATCTACATGCAACAAAAGGCTAAAAATTATGGAAGCCTTATTAATAAAAACAAAAGCCAACACTTAATAATATCAACTATGAACATGGACACAATATCTTGACAGTGTTTTTAAAAATGAAAACATTATATAAATACATACATGTAACAAACTATTTCTTATTTAACAGTTAAAATATTTCATCCTTGAAAATGGCTAAATGTATAGCTAAAAGAATGGAGACTCCTTTGATAACTTTTTAACCCTATTTTAATGAAGAACACTATGCTCATTGTATGTTAGTTCTTGAAGATTACCCACAAATACTAGCTGATCAACATTCTACTTAATCTGTTCATGTTCTCATCTTATGCAATTTTTACTTCCTCTCTGTCATTAAAGGTCAACTTCTTCCATGAATCCTGATCCAGTACTGAATCTTCCAATGGATCTGTTGAGTCTCAATTTATTCATTTTATTATTTTATTAATGAACATTAATGAGCAAAAGTCTCACCATATAAAAATTGCAAACAGATTCTTCCAAATTCCTGGGATAATTTTGAATGATCATAGCTTCAATATTTTAAATCTCTAATATATATCTTCCAGTGTATATTAAGAACATGTCTACAAAGCCTTCATGATGACAACCACATTTACTGCAGACATAGCAGGAGTGATATTTCAGAACCCAACCATGTCTAGTTTTTCCTTCTCCTAGACTGGTTGCCAACTGAGACTATCCTGCTATTTACCCATAGCTGAAGGGAAAGAAATGGATTCATAGGTTTCCCAAGGTTATTAGAACATAAGTGAATGTCATGAACTTGAATGGAATTCAAACTTGGATCTCTGATTCTTCAATCAAAGCTGCTATCCATTGCAACCTCCACCCTAGAATCCCTTTCCCTATCTGTCTATATTTCTGATATGAGGTGTTATGTACATTATATTATTCCGACTATTGTCCTCATCTTTGTCACCAAATATATTACAAAGTTTCTTCAGGTGGTTGGAATGTCAAACTGAACAATTTATTTCACTGGGTTAGACTGTTCTAGTTCCACGTACCATGTCTAATGGATGTCAGTTATCAGTTATCTCCTGCTTAATTTCCTCTCCACTGCCTTAACCAGGTATTGAACTCATGCACTTTGGGTCCTGTCACTGGATCTAACTAACACCTTTATCCTCTGTGCCATGTGTCCTTGTGTATGAATTTCTGAGTATTATAAACCTAATGTCATCAGCAACCAATTTTTCATATTGCAATTTTTGTTGTTTTCATATCATGTTTTACCAGAGCCCATATTGCAATTTTTGTTGTTATTATCACTTTTCTCTGGCTCTCCTTATTACTGGTTACCATATTGTATTGATTTCTATGCTTGGTTGGCTCAGGAGATTTTTGTGACCTAGCATATATGCTGATTCCTTAAGTTTACAAATTTTCCAATGGTGTTCTTTGTCTATGATCTCAACCTGATCCTACAGAAGGTGGTGATCTCCCTTTTCTCACCATATGTGATCAGCCACGCCTGATTTTCCACTTCCCCTCATGTTACAGCATTCTGGTGTTCTTGAAGTCTTATTTTAAGGGGGCAGGCCTGTCTCCCATTTATATTTCTTTCTGCAGCTGGAATTAAGCAGTAGATAACTGATAACTTACATCATTAGACATGGCACATTGAATTAGAATAGTCTACCCCATGGGTTCAGTTCAACATTCCAACCACATGAAGAAGACCAGAGTATACAACGGCCGAAACGTTGTAACAAATATGGCGACAAAGATGAAGACAATAGTCCAAATAATGTAAATAGTGTAGAATCCCTTTCCCATAGATGAATAGATCACAAACCTCTTGCTGCTTTATTGATATATCAAATGTTTTGATGAGTTACATTCCTTGTTTCCACCAGTTCTAACCCTCACAGCTGAAACCCACCATGCCACATCCACACAGTTGAATCATCCCCATTCCCTTCATATTCCATTAGGAAGAACAAAGTTTCACTTGGGCAACTTCTTCCCAAGAACCATTACTTTTAAGAAGAGACTGACTACAGAGCAGATGCTTTCCTGATCAATTCAAGTCTTGGTTTAACCATTATCTTTCCTAGTTAACCTAATAATCTGTACTTCTTACCCTTACTCTTATATTCATACAACAACCTCATTTAATAACACTCTACTGTGAATGCTTCTTGGGTATTATATTGGATAAACAATTAATAAAACAAATGATATTATTGATGAAAATGTTTCAGGTGCCTCAAATGCTTTCTGTATATTACCCATGCATACAGCAGTTTTGTCAAAAAACACAGTGAAATCCTAAACTTTACAAAAGAAACACTATACTGAAACCACAGTCATATCCCAGCTTGTGTGTAACTTACTCCACCAAATTTGGTGAGATTTTATCATGCAGAGTATAGGTGATACTGAAAGTTCTATGTAAGTATATAAATTTATCCACAACTTGCAGCTTTTTGCTGTAAAAATTAATCGTGAATTCAAAATATTACTTTCTTGGTATAAGTTGACATGTAACAACTGTCTTTTTCAGATTAATTGTAAATCTTAAAACAAAACAAGCTTTCAAAAGTGAATCCACAAAGTGATACATATCGATCTGTGTGCAACACAAAACTAAAATCATTTTCATACAAAAGCTCTCTAATCACTGATGATGACACATTTTTTAATGCCAAAATTCTCTCGAAAAGGAACAAAAAACTAAAAACCAACCTAGTGGCACAATATCTGGTGTAGATTCTATGTGAGGATACACCATGAATACCATTTGAAATACCATAATGAAATAGAGCACAAAAAGCTTTGACATGAGTATATCTCTGTTCCTGATATTGATAGGCTCTGACAGATTGTTGCCAACAGATTGTTGTCAACATATTATCATGAAAAAGGCATAATATAGAAATGCAAACTTTTTAAGGAATTTAGACAAAGTCTTTTTGTTAACTGTATCAAAAAACTTTGTCAAATCAACAAATATCTTATAAAAGTTCATTAGTTATTTGGAGACACATTTCCTGAATTTGACTAACTGAAAAGATTATATTCATAATATAGTTTCTATTTCTGAAATTACACTGAGATACTGACAGAACCTCATCAACAATATGAGTGCAAAACCTGTCAAGAATGATCCTGGACAATACTTTCCCATTGACAGAAAATAAAGGATTTCCACTGTAATTTCCACAATTGTCTTTGCTATCATTTCCCTAAAAACACCAACAATACAGAAAATTTCTACATACAACAATTCTGGGTCAAAATAAACCTGAGAGTAACAACAAATAATAACTCCCCCAAACTCTAGAACTCCAAAGCTCAACCCTCACCACTTCCCTCTGTCTTTTCTACAAATATTTTCATGAAAACTTCTCTGACAAGCTTTTTTCCTAGTGCCCCAATTACATGAATTTAATCATTCCACAAGATTGGCATTTAGGTCCCACCTATTTACTGTTGAAATAGTTAAATGTAACTGCCACTTATACTCCAACAGTTTCTTTTCTCACACTTCCCAACTGTGAGACTCCCTTCCTCTTACTTGCTTCCCTGATAACTACAATCTTCAAAAAGTTAAATGCAGTGTCAATCGCCATCTTCTGTTGACTTGAAACCTCTTCATCTTTTATCCTTTCTGCAATTCCTCCAATACCCAGTTTTTTCTCTCACTTTCATCTCTGTAAACCCCTGCATGCTAGTGGATCTCCCACCTTGCTTGGGGTGAAATGATTTAGTAAAAATTATCCAGGATACACATAGTGTACACACACGTTTTGATAAAATATACCTTTTGTCTAAGGAAATTCTCAAAAAAGGAGTCTTTGGTCAGACCCATTTCTAAAAAAACTGATCAACTTCAGAATATTTTAATAACTTCTTAGTCAAGCTGAGAACTTTTTAGCATATTCTTGTATACATATATTTTGATTAGATATACATTTTACCTACAAGAAGACATACATATGTACACATTTTTTATTAGATATTATATCTTTTATCTGTAAAAAATATACATACTCATACACATACACTGATTTATTAGATATTCTACCTTTTGTTTTCAGTATTAAAAAAACAAAATTAAGATAGAAATTCAACTGATGAATGAAAATCAAAGAACCAAGCAGAAACAAAGATTTAAATAAATTACAAGTTTGGCAAGGAACTAGATTAAAAAAATAATTTCACCCAAAGCAAAGTGATAACCCAATATGATGCAAGGGGTTACAGAGTGTGAAAGAAACTGAGAAAAAATATTACTAAAGAGATAAATCAATAAAAGAACAGGACTCAAAGAGACAGAAGGTGATTAACATTATATTTAAATTTTTGAAGATCAAAGTTAACTGGAAAGCAAGAAGCCAGAAGAAAGTTCCACAAGCAAAAAGTGTGATAGAAGAAACTGTTAGAATAGAACTTACAGTTACATCCAGCCATTCCAACTGTAAAAAGATAAGGCCCCTAGCTGCCAATCTAGTACTGCACTGGAATTCATAAAGTCTAGGTACCATAGAAGAAATTTCATCAAAACAATTACCATGAAGATATTTATAAAAAAAGAAATATGGCAGATACATTTCAGCAGTGGTAAAGTGACTGAAGACAAGATGCCAGGTCAGGACCAATAACATTGCAGATTTTTATTTGTATTTTATCAGGAATCTCTAAATACATAGCAGAAGCATCAAACCAGATGTGACAGAAATACTCAATGTATAGACAAATGATAGATGCATAAAGGTGTAAGATGGATTCTGGTAAGAAAAATTGTCTAATAATACTGTTTTCTATCAAAAAACCTAGTAATTGATTCAATATACTCTTTTCCCTTCATATCAACAGAAAACTTTAGCCTGAGAAGATGCAATGAACCAGTCTCCTGGAGATTAGCATCTGCCATACTGATGGAAGGAAAAAGGTTCTCTTAGACAATTAAAAGAGAGCATTCATTTTGAAGTTATTACAATTAACTAGCTATTTCTTGTCCCAGTTAACAACAGATTGAATGTCATTTTTAAAATCATCTGCCAATTTGCCCATTCAAACCTAACCTTACTATTAAGACAGGTGTAAATAGTTGTGTCATCAGTATAGATACTGAATTGAGAACTGATAATTGTGAATGTCATTGATGAAAATTAGAAACAATGTAGGTTCAAGGATAGATCCCTGGAGGACGCCTGCATTAATGTAAAGGTCTAGAAGAGTGGTCATTCAGGACAACTTTCATTTTGAAATTTGATAAGAAAGAATTAAATTAGAAGTTTTTCCACAAATACCATAACCTTTCAACTTTTGAAGAAGATCAGCATGCCAAACCCTGTCAAATGTCTTCAAGATATCTAAAGCTACAGCCCAAAACTTCACCATTCTTATCTAAAGTTTTATAGATTTTTTTCAGTAATAGCCATTAATACATCAGTAGTTGGCCTAGAGAAGTGAAAGTCATATTTTTTATCTGAAAGATGATCATGCAAAGTGAGATGCTCAACCAAGTTGAAGTTGATTAGAGCCTTTAAGACAGTGCTAAAAACTAATATGATATATCTAAATTATCAGCAGTATATAAACACTTTCTCAAATCAATGGGTAAAAAAGACTTTGAATGGTCTCTCATTCAACAACATCCCACATGTAAGAGGATTTGTCTGGCGAGTTTGGTGTCCATATGTTTGTTGTGCTATAGTTATGCAGATTGGTACCCAATATTGGGTCACCACAGTTTTCTGTGTAGGTGCAGAGTCCTGTCTAAACACATATGGCCTTCCATTGCATAAAAGATGTATCCAAGACACTACAACTGTTTCCATCAATGTAGTGTAGCCTGTTGAAAAAAAGTAGGGTGGTATGACATGTCTGTAGCAGAAAAACACAATTTACACATAGTTAGAGATAGCAAATAAAATCCAAATTTACACAGTTATTAGAAAACATATATCTCTAATAACATACTAATTTTTGTCTAGCTAAGTTACACACACACTGCACTCTACTCAAAAAAATTTTAAAAGAAACACAATATCAGACTGGTAGCCGTTATTGAGGCAAATCTCGTTTGCCACAAATGCTTTCAACAGCATCCACATGTTTCCCTTATATAGGCTATACGGACCCTGGTAGTAGTACATCCAACAGAAAGCAAAGGGAGACTTTATCCATGCATGTATGGCTGACTACCCGTCTGACTATTAGGCTTTGTAAATGACCTCCTGTAAACACAGTAAATAAATGGACCCTACCAATGCGATAATTGCAAAGTGATAACTACCAAGCCAGGGTTAAGCATACTTCTTTTTCATGCTCTCACTTCACACCTAGTACACCACATATTCAACCTGCTAAAGTATACCACTTACTAGAGATATTTTTGTAACTTGTATATAAAAATAAATCTTTGGTCATTTATCTAAACAAGTGTCCAAGTTCATTTCTTTTACTCCACCCAATGTCCAAACTCAAGATTAAGATGGTGTTCACTGCACAACACCCCTAAAACCATCACAGAAATGAGAAACTTAGAGTGCATAATATGGAGGACATTGGAAGGATCTGCACATAATCATCTGTTATTTCTCTGGTTCACTTTTTCATCCTTGTTGAAAATTTTAACTCTGAAAAGACAACAGCAGCAGGTCAGGTTCTTGTTTTTTGCTTGTTGCAACCATTGTTCATGCATGTATTTTTTAACATGAAATGCCAACATATATATTTATATATATATATATATATATATATATATATATATATATATATTCAATTAAAAGGTGCAAATATAATTTATAAATTCATAAATCGTTCATACAAAAATCAAATATAGAGGTTAATGGTTTAAATGGCGGAAATAAATCGTCACAAACTTTATAAATAAGATACATCAACCCCGAACCTGCATATGAATGATATGATCCCCGTTTATAAATTCCAATTGCATAAGGTCTTTTTAATTTTTGCAAGCTTTATAAACGGGGATCATATCATTCATATGCAGGTTCGGGGTTGATGTATCTTATTTATAAAGTTTGCAATGATGTATTCTCACCATTTAAATCATTAACCTCTATATTTGTTTTTTGTATGAATGATTCATGAATTTATATATATATATATATATATATATATATATATATGTAGTAAAGGTAAAAAATTCACTGGTATATAATCCGAGTGGATCTTAGTAATATAAAATATTAAAACTGATCCACAAAAAGAGCTCAATGTATTTATTATTACAGAGCAAATGAATTAATAAACAATAAAATCCCAAATCACTTCATATAGGGAATAGCCTATTTTGGCAGACAAAGATATCGATCATCTGTCTTATCAACCCCAGAGTGGACTGAGTTTGTGTCAGAAATAAAATTCAACTGGGAAAGCTATAATTTATTATAATAAATTATAATTTTTCATATTTTCTTAGGGAGAATATGAAAAATTATAATGTTTACATTGGAATTTCCACTGGGGAATGGAAACAGAGATTTTATATCCATAGGCACTCATTTTCTAACCCTAAACTAAAACACCAGACAGCTTTTTCAAAGAAATTTTGGGAATTGAAGGAAAAAGATTTGAGCTCACAGATAGTTCGAAAAATTATAAGTTCTGCACAAACTCCTAATAGTCTTTGAGATAGGTGTAACTTATGTTTAGAAGAAAAAATTTGAATAATACAATACAATAATCAAAGCCAACTATTAAATCAGTGGAATGAATTAGTATTAAAATGTCAACATAAAAACAAATTCAAATTTCTATAATATAGGTTTAACTTAATTAGCTACTATATTTCCATAATATTCACTCCCCTCTAACTCTTCAAATGTCGATTGTATAACTAATTCTAATTTCTATATTCCCCTACTATAACCTCTTTATCTATATTAATTATAATTTATACTTTACCCTACTCTAAGATCTACCCAAATCTCTTTCCATTAATTCCTTAGATCCTGTTAACTATATATTTTAAAGTTATTTTTAAACCCCTTTTTATTCCTCCTTTAATTTTAATTTAATATTTAATTCTTCATATAACCTGAAATTAATGTCATAAGGTTAATATTTGGGTTTAATTTTATAAAACTTCTTACCTTTAAAACAAATATCTTCCACCCTTCCCTGACCCCTGTCTCATGTGTATCGTCTAGCTGAAACATTGAAATGAATAAATTATGTATCAATTTTTCATTTTCTTTTTTTTTTTTTTTTTTTTTTTTTTTTAGCTTTCTTGGTTAAATTTCTATTTCTGACACAAACTCAGTCCACACTGGGATTGATAAGACAAACAAGTGATATCTTTGTCTGCCAAAATAGGCTATTCCACAAATGAGGCGAATTGGGATTTTGTTTATTATTAATATATATATATATATATATATATATATATATATATATATATGGGGAAAAAAGTATGACAAATTGAAAAAGGTTTTCATGTGATGTGTTTCATTCTTTAGGACTTCATAAATTTATATTTATTTTGATGCAACTATGCATGTGCTTGAAGAAAAATGGGTGATGCTGAAAATTTAAAATTTAATTTTTTTTGTTTTTGACTTACTATATATTTTGTATATATGGCACATTTGGTGGAGGTGGGGGTGTA
Source organism: Acanthosepion lycidas (assembly GCA_963932145.1). Classification (NCBI taxonomy): domain Eukaryota; kingdom Metazoa; phylum Mollusca; class Cephalopoda; order Sepiida; family Sepiidae; genus Acanthosepion; species Acanthosepion lycidas. Next base: position 11,104,891 of record OZ010616.1, on the reverse strand, counting down.
TTCAACATTTGATAATATTTCAGCAATACACACTTAAAGGTTATAGGCAGTTTTGATCAACATTTCTTTTCATGGTTCTGCATTAGAAATTGTAAATGAATGATACTTTACACTTAAATAAAATAATAACAATAATAATATTTATTAAGAATTTATTACAGGAAATATCAAGTTTTACAGAAACATTGTTGATAATTATCTATTTAGTTACATAACAAATAAATAAATTTTGATGCCATATTAAATTTGTTGTTAGGTATTTTTTCATTTTTCTCTTTTGTTACAGGCAGCATTTTAGAATACTTTGACTGCAATGCTGTTTCCTGAGTTGGACAAACTATTTTGATTATATTTTGTTTCCTCTCTTTTTCCATTGTTGATTTTAAATTGCTTTCTTCCAGTTATTTTGATTTTGGTGGGCAATAGCAAAATTCTAAAACTTAGAATGATCTTATTCCATTTAAAAAATAAAGCCTGTAAAAAGGAATATTTTAAATTAATATACGACCAAAAATAAAATGCTTTTGACAAAAGACCTTAATGATTTCACTATAATTATGTAACAATAATGTAACGATATTCTGCAGACAAATCTACAGTTTGTGTTATCACATCTATTTCTGTTGAAATTTATAAAATATTTCTCTTAAAACAATTTTTCGCAACAATAAGTTTCTCAAGCCCAGTAGCTGTCATCACTCTTTCCAGTATAGTTTCCTTCCTAACCTTTTATTTGAAGTAGTGTGGAATGTCAACATCTTGATTATGTCATTATTTTCTCTTTTCAAGCCGAGTAGCTGTCATCACTCTTTCCAGTATTGATGGGAGTTTCCTTCCTAACCTTTTGTTTGAAGTAGTGTGGAATGTCAACATCTTGATTATGTCATTATTTTCTCTTTTCAAGCCGAGTAGCTGTCATCACTCTTTCCAGTATTGATGGGAGTTTCCTTCCTAACCTTTTGTTTGAAGTAGTGTGGAATGTCAACATCTTGATGATGTCATTATTTTCTCTTCTCAAGCCCAGTAGATGTTATCACTCTTTCCATTATTGATGGGAGTTTCCTTCCTAACCTTTTGTTTGAAGTAGTGTGGAATGTCAACATCTTGATGATGTCATTATTTTCTCTTCTCAAGCCCAGTAGATGTTATCACTCTTTCCATTATTGATGGGAGTTTCCTTCCTAACCTTTTGTTTGAAGTAGTGTGGAATGTCAACATCTTGATTATGTCATTATTTTCACTTCTCAAGCCCAGTAGCTGTTATCACTCTTTCCAGTATTTATGGGTGGTTTCCTTCCTAACCTTTTCATTGAAGTAGTGTGGAATGTCAACATCTTGATTATGTCATTGTTTTCTCTTCAAGTTACATGTGATATCCATTTTAGCTGTTGATGCTGTTGAAAGTACTGAAGTGATGTGGTTTCTATTATTTGGTACAGTTCTTTGTGATTTTGTAGCACCAGACCCCAAGATTCAAAGAGGAATTCTTTTCATCTAGACACACAGTTATCACCCACTCAAAGTAATTTTGAACCATTAATCTTAGAAAGTAGTTGTATACAATATAGAAGTTTAGATATTTCTGAATGGGTTTGGAGTTATGAATGGCATCCATATCAAAGTCTCAATCTGAAATGGTATTTAAGAACATGAATTGAGTTTTAAGTTAATGTTTTGATTTTGTAGCAATTTATAGTGTTAGGCAAAACTACCTTTTGAGCAGAGCCAATTCTATGTTCAATTCTCTTTTCTCCTTTACTAACTCCGTTATAATTGATCAATACATGAATGTAGCAGGTCACCTTCAGAATGAACTTGTGTGAATAGATGTCAGAACAGAGGTTAATAGGCTAAGCAAGGTGACAGGCATTGCCAAGCATTAGAAGGGATAGAAAGTTGCAGAGAACCATGATCTGAAGGGACACATCATATAGAACAACACGATGAATGCTCTATATCTTAATATTAAACATTTTATTTTCAAAGCAACATCATCCAGAAATACAGTTTTGGGGTTTCTGCTTTTTAGTGGAAAAGTGGAATATAATCTTTTATATATATATATATATATATATATATTATATTATATAATATACATTTATATTATACATATTATATTATATATATATTATATATATTATATATTATTATATATTATATTATATATGTTATATTATATATATTATATTATATAATATACATTTATATTATATATTATATATATATATTATATATACTATATTATTTATATTATATTATATAATATAATATACACATATATATGATATATATATATTATATACATATTATATATATATATTATATATATATTATATATATTATATATATTATATATATATATATATATTATATATATATATTATATTATATATATATTATATATACATATTATATATATATATATATATTATGTTATATATTTATTATATATACATATTATATATATATATTATATTATATATATATATTATATATATGTTATATTATATATATATATTATATTATATACATATTATATTATATATATTATATATATATTATATTATATATATTATATATATATATATAAAAGGAATTAACGGAATTATTCATATTGTTTCAATTAATTTGCACAAGGGTGCTCTATTCCTGAATATGTTATGTGTTAAATTCTTCAGGTTCTCTGTCTTCATATGTTCTGTCAATAATATTGTCAGCATTTCTTGGTATTTTTCTTCATTAGGTGTCCTGTAAATATAAATTTTCTCTTTCTGATTGTAGATATCAGTTTCATTGTGAGGCTAAATATGTTTACAAATTTTCTAACATCATGTGGCAAACTGATTCTTTGAGAACATCAAAGGAAGCAATTCATAACTAATTGAGAACAATTCACGTCAGTGGTAACAGCTTAAAAGTGCCTCCAAGTTACACCAGCAACAACAACAAAAACTATTCATCAGTCTCAAGGTAGGATTAAGAAACAAATTGTCTCTACAGTAATTTGGTTTTGCATTATATAGAGTCACTTTCATATATCTCAAAAAGTCTTGCATGACATTATTGTATTTAAATATTTTACCTCAGGTGATGGCTAACTTCGTTTCTGGATATTTTACATGCAAGGCAAGTGTGAACTCTGTGTCGATAAATCATTTTGTTTTTTAATCGTTTTCAGGGGGAGGGTGCAGTTTTTAATTTCCAGTAAATATTATAGTTTCTATCTTCCTTAAAACTTCCTTATTGATCACATATTCTGTCCATGGAATTCTCAGCATTTCTTGGTATCTCTCCTCATTATGTGTCCCATAAATTTCACATCTTTCTGATTGTAAGTATCAGTTTCTTTGTAGTTTCTATTTTCCTTAAAACTTTCTTATTGATCACATGTTCTGTCCATGGTATTCTCAGCATTTCCTTGTATCTCATTATGTGTCACATAATTTTCAGATTTCTCTTTCTGATTGTAAATATTAATTTCCTTTCAGTCCCTATTTTACTTAAAACTTCCTAATTGCTCACATGTTCTATCCATGTTATTCTCAACATTTGTCACTAGAATTACACTTATCCAGCATTCTATGCCATATAGGAGATTAGATATTACATAGCAGTTCGGCACTGTTATCTTTGTCTTAACACTTTGTTTAGTTTCTGGTAGTCATATTTTACTATTTTTATGTACCTTCAATTTAGTATCATAATAAAGTCACAAAATAAATTTAATACAGGTACTGCTTTCAGTAAGTTACTAAGCTTACTTTAGCCAGGTAATTGTTTATAATCTACTCAGTAGTAATTATAAAATGAAAGTCTCAGATTATAACACAAGTAAAGGTTTGTAACTATTTTGGTAACCATTATTCGAACGCATGTCACTAATATTATTATTAATAATTGTTATTTTGTATTTTAAATATTTTCAAGCATATAATTTAATTGTCTATAAAGAGTCATTAACACCTACAAAATAACAACTCACCTGAACTCTTTCTTTATATTCTTGTTTTTAAGATGCACATTAAAATTTTTATAAATAGTACACTTTGTCCAATGCACAGGTATTATAATCAGAGGATATTTTACTAAAACAATGAATTACAGTGAACATTATTGTCATCAGTTACAAGAAAGTTAGTATAGGTGATAAGGAAATTGAACATAGAATGAACTACACTAGGGGTGGTTTCTTACAACACTGCAAGTTACTCAGTCAGTTATGTGCTATATGTGCTACACGCTTAGGCGATCATGTATCTTTTGATACATGACTGACGAGGCAGATTTTTTCCCTGCAGTGGGTTGCCATTTCTTTCTGCAGTAGACCAGTTGCCATCTAAGGCTATAGAACCCAGTCTGTCCTGTTATTTACCCATAGTTGGGGTGAGAAGAAGAGGATTCATACCTTTCCCAAGGGTATTAGCACATAAGTGACAGGAATTTGAACATGGCCCTCCAATTCCTCAATCCAAGCCCCTATTCATTACTCCACTGTGCCTCCCACATTTATGTTCAAGTATTATTATTATTGTTGTTGTTGCTTTGTTTTGTTTTGGGGTTTTTTGCCATTGTTTTGTGTCATACAAGCATGTAAGTGAATGTAATGGATTCAATTGGAAAACAAACTCAGCTCTTCAATTCCTTAATCTGAACCACTATCCATCACTCCACTGTGCCTCCTAAAGTCATATACCATGTGACACATGCTTAGGTGACCATGTATCTTTTGATACATGACTGACGACGCAGATTTTTTCCCTGCAGTAGGTTGCCATTTCTTTCTGCTATAGAACCGGGTCTCTCCTGCTATTTACCCATAGATAGTGGGGAGAAGAGGAGGATTCATACCTTTCCCAAGGATATCAGTACATAAGTGAATGTAATGGGTTTGATTAGAATTCAAACTCGGCTCTCCAATTCCTCAATCCAGGCTGCTATCCATTACTCCACTGTGCCTCCCTGCAAATTACTACAAATCCAAAACATTAACCTATAAACTTGAATCATGTTCTTAAATAACCTCATCAGTTCTTGATTCACATAGGAATGTCATACATGGCATCCAACTCAAAATCAAAAATGTCTAAATTGTCAAATTCTATGCTACTTTCTCAGATCAACGATTAAAAATAACCAAGTAAATGAACCTTGTAAACTGTGCCAGTGCAAGGGTCATAGCCCTACTTCCAAATCTATAGTACAGGGTCCACTCTCTGCTACATCACAATTGTCATAAGGTCATATTCATATAAAATACAAATTTTATTCTAACCTAATTATGTACAATAATGGATCATCCACAACATAAATGAACAATTCAACTTGAAAATAAATACAGTGTATCTAAATACAAATTAGAGACATGTCATAATAGAGCATTCCATCTTAAATAATTAGAGACATGTCATAATAGAGCATTCCATCTTAAATAATTAGAGACATGTCATAATAGAGCATTCCATCTTAAATAAATCAACAATGTTTTGTGGCAATTTTTAACATCAACTTTAGATTTTTCTTGTTAAAAACTTTAATAATTTAACACATTCAACAGTATGGGTAAAAAATAGTGAATTTCATATAGTTTTCTTTTAGACTTAACATGAGCAAAACAAATTTACAGATTACGACAAAAAAATAGCTTCATCTCAATAGCTTCATGTCTCACACCTCCCGCCTGTGGAACTCCCTGCCCTCTTCCTGTTTCCCTGATAGCTATAACCTCCAACTTTTCAATGTAATGTCAATTGACGTCTCCAGATGCCTTGATCTATTCCCTATCCTTCTCTTCATCCTTTTCTCTATCACTCCTATTTACTCTAGCTCCAACTCTCTGTAACCCCCTGCGTACTAGTGGCTTCCTGCCTTAGTTGGGGTGAAACACTTAAAAAAAAAAAGTTGCCAACTCCTGTTCTATAATACATCAAGTAAAATGTTAGAAAGGAAGCCTTGATCAATACTGAAAAAAGCAACAACAGTCAGTGAGAAATGAGACTTGAGTAATGTATTTTCGTGAGAAATTATTAAATAGAAACGCTTTATAAATTGCAACTGAAAGCATCAATGACCATTCAATCAATGAATGCTGAATGTTTCTTTATAAGGAAACAGGTATTACCATTTGTTTCCAAGACACTCTTGTAAAAAGCTTTTCTTTAATCTTGCAAATATAGTATTTTTTAATCTAAATGTTTCTAATTTCAACCATATCAATGATATATACACCATATAAGCATTGTCCAGGTCCCCTAGTCAGATTTGTTCTTTCCCACTGGCAGTTCAGGAGTAGTACACACAGGTCCTGTATATATGTGTGTGTTGTGTGTATATTTGCATGTAACAATTTTTAAAAGGTGTTCAAACAGTATTATATGATTATATTTATTATAGTATATATAATAGATGGATGGCCACTCATATCTGAGAATGCCTGTCCACTAGAGCTGCAAGAAAATCTTGCTCATGCACATTTGTGTTTGTTCAACATCCACAGAGCTTACCTGTGGTTTATACTGCAACTATGATGAGCAGACCTTAGTTACAGTTTCTGGGAGAGAGCATGTTATATAGCAAGATCAACAGTCTGAGCAAAGCCAGCATGCTCAAACCCTCAGTCATGATGACTTGTGACTTTGTGCTAGCCCAATCATTGATGGCTCCCAAAGGGTTCTGTTGGCCCAATTTCACTCACAAGGCTTGGATCAACCTGTGATATGGTTTTCAGGCACGTTCCAGAGGTTCTGCATATTGAGATCCTCTTCTCCAGAACATTAACATCAAGAACTGTCTATCTATATTTCTGAGATGAAGTATTGTAATTATTTACATAGTTTGGACTGTTGTCCTTATCTTTATTGCCATATTCACGATGTTTTGGCTGTTGCAAGCTCTGGCCTTCTTCAGGATCTGTCTATATTTCTGAGATGAAGTATTGTAATTATTTACATTATTTAAATAGTTTGGAATGTTGTCCTTATCTTTATTGCCATATTCACGATGTTTTGGCTGTTGCAAGCTCTGGCCTTCTTCAGGATCTGTCTATATTTCTGAGATGAAGTATTGTAATTATTTACATTATTTAAATAGTTTGGAATGTTGTCCTTATCTTTATTGCCATATTCACAATGTTTTGGCTGTTGCAAGCTCTGGCCTTCTTCAGGATCTGTCTATATTTCTGAGATGAAGTATTGTAATTATTTACATTATTTAAATAGTTTGGAATGTTGTCCTTATCTTTATTGCCATATTCACAATGTTTTGGCTGTTGCAAGCTCTGGCCTTCTTCAGGATCTGTCTATATTTCTGAGATGAAGTATTGTAATTATTTACATTATTTAAATAGTTTGGAATGTTGTCCTTATCTTTATTGCCATATTCACAATGTTTTGGCTGTTGCAAGCTCTGGCCTTCTTCAGGATCTGTCTATATTTCTGAGATGAAGTATTGTAATTATTTACATTATTTAAATAGTTTGGAATGTTGTCCTTATCTTTATTGCCATATTCACGATGTTTTGGCTGTTGCAAGCTCTGGCCTTCTTCAGGATCTGTCTATATTTCTGAGATGAAGTATTGTAATTATTTACATTATTTAAATAGTTTGGAATGTTGTCCTTATCTTTATTGCCATATTCACAATGTTTTGGCTGTTGCAAGCTCTGGCCTTCTTCAGGATCTGTCTATATTTCTGAGATGAAGTATTGTAATTATTTACATTATTTAAATAGTTTGGAATGTTGTCCTTATCTTTATTGCCATATTCACAATGTTTTGGCTGTTGCAAGCTCTGGCCTTCTTCAGGATCTGTCTATATTTCTGAGATGAAGTATTGTAATTATTTACATTATTTAAATAGTTTGGAATGTTGTCCTTATCTTTATTGCCATATTCACAATGTTTTGGCTGTTGCAAGCTCTGGCCTTCTTCAGGATCTGTCTATATTTCTGAGATGAAGTATTGTAATTATTTACATTATTTAAATAGTTTGGAATGTTGTCCTTATCTTTATTGCCATATTCACAATGTTTTGGCTGTTGCAAGCTCTGGCCTTCTTCAGGATCTGTCTATATTTCTGAGATGAAGTATTGTAATTATTTACATTATTTAAATAGTTTGGAATGTTGTCCTTATCTTTATTGCCATATTCACAATGTTTTGGCTGTTGCAAGCTCTGGCCTTCTTCAGGATCTGTCTATATTTCTGAGATGAAGTATTGTAATTATTTACATTATTTAAATAGTTTGGAATGTTGTCCTTATCTTTATTGCCATATTCACAATGTTTTGGCTGTTGCAAGCTCTGGCCTTCTTCAGGATCTGTCTATATTTCTGAGATGAAGTATTGTAATTATTTACATTATTTAAATAGTTTGGAATGTTGTCCTTATCTTTATTGCCATATTCACAATGTTTTGGCTGTTGCAAGCTCTGGCCTTCTTCAGGATCTGTCTATATTTCTGAGATGAAGTATTGTAATTATTTACATTATTTAAATAGTTTGGAATGTTGTCCTTATCTTTATTGCCATATTCACAATGTTTTGGCTGTTGCAAGCTCTGGCCTTCTTCAGGATCTGTCTATATTTCTGAGATGAAGTATTGTAATTATTTACATTATTTAAATAGTTTGGAATGTTGTCCTTATCTTTATTGCCATGTTCACGATGTTTTGACCATTGTAAGCTCTGGCCTACTTCAGTTGATTGTAATTTTGAACTGAACCCTTTATTTCATCCACTGAGTTAGATTGTTCTAGTTTATAGCCCAGTAGATAAAAGCATTGGTTGGATCCAGTGACTTGACCCAAAGATTTGTGAGTTCAATACCTGGCTATGGCAGTAGTGAACAAAAACTTGGAGAGTTGAGTTAAAGGGAGATAACTGAGACATCTAGAAGAGGCATAGCACATGGAACTATAACAATCTACCCGGGTAAATGAAATAAAGGGTTCAGTTTGAAATTCCAATCACCTGAAGAAGGCTGGAGCATACAATGGCCAAAACATCATGAACATGACAATAAAGATGAGGACAACAGTCCAAATAATGTAAATAATGTTAACATCAAGTAGTCACCTTCTTGACAGTAAGATTATTACATATATATAATGATAATATATTATTATTATTATATATAATATATATACTTTTTCTCTAACCACATTTATTTTCATTTTTTTCAAACTTTATAATTTCCTACTTATCTTCATCTACACCCATTTTCTCAGGTCTTCCTCTCTCTTGCTTTTCTCACTTCCTTCCTGCTTAATATAATTATACAAGAATGTTTGACACAGACTATAATTAAATGTCCAGGAATCAAGCACATACTACACTCTGATATTAGTTATAAATATACAATATTCATATATAAAAACAAACAGAATAATAGTACAAATTCTCAGACACTAAGCTTGACTGGTTCCATTTCAGAAAAACTGCTGATCAAACAGATACTACATCAGTGGTAGACCTACATTTTTAGGGCACTGAAGCTTGAACACATATAGGGGCCCAATTCACAACCAGCAACAACAGATTTGAGAATTCAACTGTGAAATGTAGGCTATGAATAGATTCTGGTGAGCTCAGTGAAAAGGAACCCAGGAAAATTGCCGACTGACCAAAATATTGTTTTAACAACCCTATACAGCTGGAGGCTTGGGCAATGCAAGCCACCAAGAAAATGTTGAAATTTGATTACAGTGGAATTTTGAGGCTATATGAAATATCTATTAAGAGCATATTCTAAGGCCAACATCAGCTACTTTAACCCATTGGCTTATAATTCTATCTCAAAATTCTATCTCAATTTTAAAATAAAATAACAAATACTTAAAAAAAAATTGTTTTTTTTTAAAAATTCACTCATTAAAAAAGTTGTTTCAGGGGCCTGTTAAGAATTAGGGGTCCCTGAGGCTTAAGTTTCATTAGTTTCATAGTAGATACGCCACTATACTACACTGATTCTATAAATGAAAGCACAAATTCCATGCATAGAAATGAGTAGAATAATATTACAGATTAACAAAACTTGTGATTTCTATGCATCTTTTGTTATTTCATGGACACAGTATAAAAAGTGAAAAGACAAGTAAAATGGAGCGAAACTAACTAATGACATGTTCTAGACATTAAACAAATTCATGTGGTCTCAGTCTATGGCTTTTTGAATACATATTCAGCTATTTAATGCTAGAAGAGAACACAAAAGAGAAAGTCAAAATGAAAGAATCTTTGAGAAGCAAAGTACATTGATTCTAACTATGCAGATGGCTATCAATATAAAGATGGCTGAATATAAAATGTGTTTAAAATATGGCATCAGAAAATACAGTACTTTCAACAGAAATTTTCATTGATTATTCAAGAATATGGTGCCAAATTTATAAATAATTTCCTATAAAACTTTCTAGTTATTATTTCAGGTAAAGTCATTGATAATATTCAATATATTTTCATAATTAGTATCTTCATCTTCATTGATTTTAATATGAATATTAAACTGATATAGTGTTTCAGCTATTTTTTGTAACAGTATCTATATATAATAATAATAGCAATAATATTTGAGGATACCTGTCTGTGGATGACTATATATATATATATATATATATATATATATATATATATGTGTGTGTATGTGTATATATATATATATATATATATATATATATATATATATATATGTGTGTGTGTGTGTGTGTGTGTGTGACTATATATATATATATATATATATATATATGTCTGTGGATGACTATATAAATATATGTCTGTAGATGACTATATATATATATATATATATATATATATATATATATATGTATATATATATATATATATATATCTGTGAATGCCTATATATATATATATATATGTGTGTGTGTGTGTGTGTGTGACTATATATATATATATATATATATATATATGTCTGTGGATGACTATATAAATATATGTCTGTAGATGACTATATATATATATATATATATATATATATATATATGTATATATATATATATATATATATATATATATATATCTGTGAATGCCTATATATATATATATATATATATAGTACTGGTAATCAATCCATTGGTATATAGTCTGGGTGGATCCTAGTAATATTAATTATTAAAACTTATCTACAGAGAGCTCACTGTATTTATTATAACAGAGTATATGCATTTTTTACAGCAAAAAAACAAAAATTACCTCAACATAGAAGATAGTCTATTTCAAGCCATTCTGTACACGGCTATCATCAACCCCTAAGTGTCTGTCTCAGAGCATTGTTTTAAATTTATTTTCAATGTCAGTTCTCCTGATAGACTCCTTGTTAATGAGAATGGGTTTGTGTTAGCAATTTGTGGGGAAGATTTATATTCCTCATATTAGCAAACCATTTAATAGTGTCAGACAAATCCTTCCAAAGGTTAGTACTGGTTGTGATTAGTAAATTGTTGGTTATTTTTTTAATTATATTTTTTGAGATAAGGCCTAGTCCTTAGTGTGGATTTTTTCCCACACTATCTTCAATATTTAACTTATTGACTATTTCAGTTGGTATCTGTATCTATTTTGGACACTCTACTATTGTATTTATCTAGTTTGTGTGTTTCTGTTATTTTGTCTGTGAAGATTTTGTGGTAACGTGAGGGAATTACATTTATAGATATTTTTTGATTTGTTGGCTCTTCCTGTTTGTAATTTGTTATTGTAAATAGTCGAGCTCTCTCTCAGGATTAATACACCTGGAATTCCAAAGACCTCTACAAATGACCATCATGAATAAGTTCTGTCTGGAGTACTCCCTAAAAAACATTCCATACCCCTCTCTATATTCATTCAACATATCCCTCACAGAGAAAATCATGGACTTTGTAAGGAGATTGTGGTGGAAAGCATTTTTCTACCTTAACCCCCCCTCCCAGGGGAAACCTTCAACCACATTGAAGAGCTGTGACACAATGAAAGTCTGTCTGCATATGACTATATATATATATATATATATATATATATATATATATATATATATGTGTGTGTGTGTGTGTGTGCGTGTAGAGAGAGAGAGAGAGTTTTGTATCCTTTTTAGTGATATATATATATAGAGAGAGAAAGAGATAGATAGATAGATAGATAGATATGAACAGACTGTGATAGATAGATAGATACATAGATAGATAGATATGAACAAACTGGGCTGATAGATAGATAGATAGATAGATAGATAGATAGATAGATAGATAGATAGATAGATAGATAGATATAGTTTTTACACTATTTTTATTGTTTAAATTATTATTTCAACTGTTGTACATGCTGTTCTTCTACAAGTGATAGATAGATAGATAGATAGATAGATAGATAGATAGATAGATAGATAGATAGATAGATTGACTGATGCTGGCTGACATTGTTCTGTATATCAGCTTATGCTGTAACTGACAAAGGAGAATTCTACACAAGATTAAGTAGATTGTGCATTAGTGGGGATTTTAATGCTACCTCAAGCATTTTTAATTGTAATCACTCCTTTGATGGAAAGAAACATCACCCTTTGAAATGGAAGTTTCGAAAAGCAATGGAGAACTTGTTTAACCTTTGTTACTCCACAAGATATGTCATCCTTAATAATAATGAATTTATTTCTTCCAAGAATTTCATAAAATATAACAATGTTAATGAATATAGCAGCTCCTATAATGTTCAAAGCAAAAAGGATGATGACAATTATCTGATAAATAATAATGTAATAATGAAAATATTTTACCTTGGAACACTTACACTAAAAAACATATTGAGTGAAAGGTTCTCATTATAATAAAATGGAAAATGAAAGTTCAAGCTAATATAAAATAATGAAAGCTTTTAATTTCCAGAAACAGGGTGTACGAGAGAATGTATGTGTATAACAATGTGCTAAAAACAACAAAGATGAAGATAATACTCAAAATAAAATACATCTGAACTTAAGCAAGTAATTGTTGGTCAGAGAGGAACAAAAGTTATGCATTCATTTTGAGTTTAACTGGGTTGGATTATTGGCAGCTTTTATATAGAGTTTTACTAAGTTTAGCATAGATGAGGCACAATCAAACTCACTATGCAGTCGTAATTGATCTAGTGAGACAACATCACAGACCGTTACACCAAGTCGAGGTATCCTTTGGTGATTTTTTAAGCATAGATGTGGCACAAGACTGAAAGAATGAGGCACCTAGTGAGGATCAAACTCAATATGCAGCCATAATTGATCTAATGAGACAAGATTGCTAACCATTACACCAACTTGAAATGCATTTTGGCAATTTTATAAGAGGAGCTTAGATGTGGCACAAGGCTGACAGAATGAGGCACCTAGTGAGAATTAAACACACTATGCAGTCACAATTTATCTAGTAAGACAAGATTACTGACTGTCAAAGTGCCCTTTGGTGATTTTTAAGCATAGCTTAGATGTGGCACAAGGTTGCAATAATGAGGGACCTAGTGAGGATCAAACTGACTATGCAGTCATAATTGATCTAGTCGAAGTGACCATTGGTGATTTTTTTAAGCATAGCTTAGATGTGGCACAAGGCCCAATATATGGGGCATCCAGCAGGGATCAAACTTACTACTAAGTCATAATTGATTTTGCAAGACCAGCTTGTTGACCATTATATCACACCAAAGTGCCACTGGTAGTTTCTATATAACTATATCAGTTTATGTCATAATCAATAAGGCATTATACTGCACAGTGGAGGTGTATTTAGCAAATTAAGCCTGCTGACCACTTACTACTATAAGTCTACTACTAGGACTATTAATTCTGCTAACCACTTACTATTGTAGTTTGCTTAGTCCTCACTGGTTGATCCATACTTTTGTTCTTGACATATACTATTCTAAGCTTATAGAAATATTTGCAATGCATATCGTGACAGTAATCAGACATTTTGCAGTAATTTTATCATGTAGCAGACAATCTCTATATATGACAAACAATATAAATTGTGTTCTTGTTGCTTGTATTTTTCTATGTTCTTCTTTTAACTTGTCTAACAAATCAGTCAGATCCAATATCAGCTTTATCATAACTCAATATCTATATATTTGTTTGCTGAAAGTAGAATGCAAATTTTACAAGCTGTGGTTTTAGTAATAGATCTATGAAGCAGACATTAGCAACTGTATTTATTAACTTTGATTCTGATGAGACAAGATGTTTTTTCAGCTTTAAGCAAAAGGAAAAAGAAACCTTTCAAGAATAGAACATCATTGTTTATATAGATCAGCAGTCATCAAACTTTTTCAACCAGAGTCTCCATTTTGTTTATTTTCCTTTCCCAACAACTTCCATTTAAAATATCTTTAAACCTTAAAACTTGCACTGATGTTGGCAATTAAAATGTTAACTAAAATTTATGAAAAGTTAAGAAATTTGGATTAGTTTCAAAATTTTCCACCCAGCATCATCAGTTTCAGAATTTATCCCCCAAAATATATTTAAGAAAATATATTAAATAACCCCAATGAATCAAGCAAGTACTGTTTGAAATGTCCTGAAAGTTACCCGTATTGACAAATACCTGAAGAAGGCAGGAAGACACAATAGCTGAAGCATTGTGATAATAACAACAAAGATGAGGACATTAGTCTGAATATAAATAAAAACAGTTGATGAAACCAGTATAGATCAGAAAATGACATTTATTTACTAGTCATTGGGAGAATATGACATAAATTTCTTTATATAAGAATAATTTTAGGCAAATGAATGACAAAGTGGAAAAAATACTGTGTAACTAATTTTATCCTCTAAAAGGACTTCATTAAATTAAAGCAGGGGTTGTCAAACTTTTTGACCAGAGACCTCCCCTTTTGTTTCTCTTCCTTCCCCAGTGACACCCATTTAAAATATCTTTGAACCTTAAAACTTGCACTGATGTTGGCAATTAAAATGTATGAAAAATTAAAAAATGTATACCAGGCTCGAAATTTTCCCCCATCATCATCAAGTTCAGAATTTCCCCTAAAATATATTTAAGAAAATATATTAAATAACCCTGATGAATATATTAATACACCAAGCCTAAATATAGCTGATGCCATTGAATAAAAATGTATGACCACTATTAATATCCAACTATACAATTGTACGAATTAAATAAACTAATATTGCATCATACTTGATGCAATCATTCTACTTAGGCTAAATGACCTTTATAATCATAAACTCTAGTTTACAGTTAAGAGGTTGAAGATTGTTATCTGAAAACCAACTTGGAACAATTAAAAAAGAAGCAAGCAATGCTCAATGTAGCATTAAATAAGTCTCATCAAAATAAGTAAAAAGTTACTTGGATAGATGGAACTAAGACTTTTGATTCTGTCGTTGGTCAAGCTCAATCTGCACTGAAGAATACAACATACATGTACACTAAAATTTAGCTCAGTGTCATTTGCATACCAACCCCTATTCAACCCCTTCACTATCATAGATGACTTGAAACACCTCACTGACCCCTATCAGATATTTCTCCACCCCTGTATACTATTTTGCTTGTCCCATGTCTTTAGTGAACAAACTTCTTGATTCTTCCTATAGGCAGAATACAACAGCTGCTCTTTTTTTTTTGTGGGATGGACAGATCCTACTAACATATTTTATTTTAGTTTGAATGTTTTGTTATATTTTAGTTTCATTTTTGGGTTCATACCCCCCTCCTCCTCCCTCATTTCATGAGAAAGAAAAAGAGACATTTAGACATTTGTACATAATGAAATTTTTATGTCCTGGGTGTTGTTGTAGGTTACCTGTGAACATGTGATATTGTGGTAGTAATTTTCCAAATGTTGCTTAGATGTGGCACAAGGCCAAAAGTATGGGGTACCCAGTGAGGATAGGACTCACTACTCAGTTATAATTGTTCTAGCGAGATAAGCTTGCTAACCATTACACAGCTTTGAGGTGCCCCATGTGGTTTTTTTGGTATATAGCAGATTGAATGGTGATGGATTAGTTCTTGTGCTGAATAAGCAAATTGTAATGAATGAACAAGTCATGAATCTGATTAGTTAGTTCCAGCCACTCCCTACTTCTCTTTTGGCCTTGTGCCAAAATTGTTCATCTTAGAATAAATAACCATTAGGAACCAACACCTACCCACTTTATCGCAATTACAATTGAAAAGAATTTATCTAAACTTAACATAAAACTTGTTACAAATAGTTCTAAAACAATAAGACACTTAATACAAAACAATAGGCTAAAACTTGAACTCTATTACCTGTAATGATTGCCACAAAGAATACATAGGAGAGACTTTGAGGAATTTAAATAAAATATTATATGAACACAAAAGAGAGGTGTTAACAAAACAATACATCCAAAGCATTAGTTGCTCACTGTAATTAGTTCAGCCATAATTTTGATTTAAAAAATGCTTTGATTAAAAACAGAAGCAATTTACAAAGGCGAAAGTATATATAAAGTACTTTAATTGTTGTGTCATCCACAATAGATTTATGTCCAGATTATTACAACATTTTACCTTCTATTATCACAATGTGAAATACTTAAAAATAAAAGCATAAAGAAACTAAATGAAGTTAACTAGATTCCCAGACACATCTAAAAAAAAAAATTTAATTTAAAAGTTTAAAATTTCAGCATTTCAATATTTTCAGTATTTTCTGTTTGTATATAATTATGACTAATGCCTGCATTTTTATATTCCCCCTCTCCTTCTTACATATATATAATTCAATCAAAAAAACATTATGTTAGTTCAATGAAATTTTCAAGGACAAAACACATTACATAAAATTTTTTCCACTTTCTCATTAATATGCCTAACATTATTTTGATATGTAAAAATTTGAATATCATTTTAGAAAAATCTATGACAAAGTGGAAAAAAATAAATTTTAATTTACAATTAACATTCAAAAATTATAAAAGTAAAATTAATAAATAAATAAAATAAAATATAAAAAATAATGTAAATTAAATTAAATTAAAAAACAAAATAAAATATTAAATAAAGTAACTAACCAGTATATTTATATTACTGTGAATTTTATTTAACAATATTTACTGAGTTTTTGTAATATGTGATAAATATAGTCAAAATTAAAATTTTTAAATATGTTTGATATTTGCCAAAAATCAGAAATAAAAAATCATTCATAAAATAACAAAAATCATTTTTATTTTCCAAAAATTGTTAATGCAAAAAGAAAATCTATTACTCTTACAATCCAAAATATGTTTTTGCTTTAAATAACCTACAAAGGGTTGATAAGCTATTAAAAAAATCAATTAATTAAATATATACATGTATATGCTTACATACAGTCACACACACACATATACTCATATATCTATATATCATCACCTTCTTAACAGAATCTAGCATAATACAAATTTCTAATGAGTCTATGATTAATGATGATATAAAAATGATATCTGGTAATAATTCAATAGATATATCTGACTCTGATGAGTAAGTTGATTGAACTTTTATTAACTTATCTTTATTTCTTATTATTTATTTTAGTCTTGTTCTCAGCTGATAATTTTCTTGTTCCAAATTCTAATAGCCTTGAAATATGTTAAATTCTAGTAACTTTACATATTTTGATAGGTGCTCTCAATTTGTGTTCCCCTGATGAGTGGACGGAGCAATAGCTAGAGAGTCCATTTATGAAATTCTAGAGTCGGGATACTGAAGGTAACATTACTCAGCTAATTGACAGATTTTATAATAATTATATATATATATATATATATATATATATATATATATAGGGGGTGGACAAAATTGGAACAGGTGCAAATTCCACTCCTATATTTCAAAGACCTATTATATTAAGAACTTTAACTAAAACTTCATAATTACAGGTTATCTCTATTGTAAATACATTTATTTATCTAATTTACTGTCTTTGTCTTATTTATTTTAGAATTTAGTAAAATTTAAGCTAAATGCGTGACGTCTCCGACTTCAAAAAAGGGTAAATTGTTGGAGCTCACATGGTAGGAGACTCAATCACTAAGGTTGCTTAACTGTTTGGTTTTTCAAGAGCTACCATATCAAGAACTATGATGCAATTTGAGAAACAGGGCAAAACCTCTAGCAACTCTAGAAATTCGGGCCAGACTTGCAAACTTACTGACAGGGACCGATGTGCACTGAAACGCAATGTGGCAAAAAATCATCAGACTACTGTGGCCAAAGTGACTGCTGAGTTGAATAATCATCTAAATAGTCCAGTTTCTACTAAAACTTCATCATGAGCTCCACAAGGCTAGATATCATGGAAGAGCCACCATAAGGAAACCTCTTCTCTCCACTCACAACATTTAGAAGAGGTTGAAGTGGTGCAGAGATCACAATGCCTGGTCG
Source organism: Acanthosepion lycidas (assembly GCA_963932145.1). NCBI lineage: Eukaryota > Metazoa > Mollusca > Cephalopoda > Sepiida > Sepiidae > Acanthosepion > Acanthosepion lycidas. The sequence continues at coordinate 11,086,500 of OZ010616.1, read as the reverse complement.
GCAGACCAATGGAAGCAAGTCATATTCTCAGACGTGTCCAGTTTTTCTCTTTTCCCAACTACAGGGTGAGTTTATGTGTGGAGGTAGCCCAAAGAAGCTTACAACGCTGACTGCCTTCTTCCAACAGTGAATCATGGGGGTGGATCAGTGATAGTTTGGGCTGCCATATCATGGAAATGTCTTGTTCCAGTAGTTGCCCTACATGGCAGAATCAACAGCAAAGATTACCTGAACATTTTGGGAGATCATGTTCATCCAATGGCCCAGACTTTATTTCCTGATGATGACTGCATCTTCCAAGACGATAATGCTCCAATACATACCGCCTGAGTGGTTAAGAATTGGTATGAAGAGCATGAAAGTGAACTAGAAAACATGGAGAGACAATCTCCAGATATCAATATTATTGAACATTTTTGGTACATTTGGGAGCGACAAGTTAGGAGCCATTATCCTCCACCGTCGTGTCTTAAAGAGCTGGAGCAGGTGTTAATGGAAGAATAGCTGAAAATTCCTCTGGATGAAGTCAGGAAGCTGTATGATTCCATTCCTAGACATATTAAAGCTGTATGTGAGGCTAAAGGAGGAACAACTCCATATTAAATAAATTTTCTTTGAATTTAACAAGTGTTTCAATTATTTTGACCAATCCCTGTATATATACAAGAAAGTTCAAGAAAGAAATTTGGATTACTAACACATAAAAAGAGAATGTCTCATATTGAGAAAATTTAACATTGAAAAACATAAAGGAGAAAAAATAAATTTTTTTTTTATTTTTAATATGTGGAAATTATGGAAATTAAAGCATAATATTTAAAAAAAAAAAATCCACATTACAACCAAAAACATTTGCAGTACTTCTCTTCTTTTTAATATACACACTTTTCTCTCGTTGGAATTACTATAATCTCTTCCTTTTATATATATATATATATATATATAGATATATATATATACATATGTATATGTAAGCAAATATATGGATATAGATACGACAGTATGAAGAAAAATATACGGAAAAAAAAGGATTTTTGTTTGTTTTTTTTTCCGTATATTTTTCTTCATATATATATATATATATATATATATATATATATATATATATGAAGAAATATAGTCTTAAGGTGTGCTATATTTATGGGATAAAGTGCTCAATATCAGAGTTAGAGCGTGTGTAAATATAAAAGTGAACATAGAAGTCAACACTTAGAGGCGACAATCTGTTTCATGCTATATGCAATCGTCAGGCCACGTGTGCTGTTATTTTTCTCGGCTATTTATATATATATGGGTAAGTGGTGCATTGTGGGTATTCTGTTATGGCGGTTATTTTACCGAAAGTCATTTATTTATTTATTTGGGTTAAATTATTTTGCTTGTTTTTATTTTTTGTTTCTTATTTTATTTATTTATTTATTTTTATATATATATATATATATATATATATATATATATATATATATATATATATATATATATATATATATATATATGCATATGTATATGTATATATATATATATATATGCATATGTATAAGTATATATATATATATATATATATGTATATATATATATATGCATATGTATATATATATATATATATATATATGTATATATATATATATGCATATATATATGTATATGTATATATATATATATATATATATATATATATATATATATATATATATATTTATGAAAGACATTTTTATGTTTAATGTTCTTTTTTTATAGATTCAAGTATTTAAGTAAATGCTCTGTTTATAATAAACAGTATTAAATAACATTTACCAGCCTGAATGTCCGAGAAATTTTCATAGAAAATATTCGTCCTTTGACAGGATTCGAATCTGCATTGTATTCAGGTCGGTAAATGTTATTTAATACTGTTTATTATAAACAGAGCATTTACTTAAATACTTGTATCTATAAAAAAAGAACGTTAAACATAAAAATGTCTTTAATAAATAAATTGTCGGACTTTGTCCATTTCTTAATGTGTGTATATATATATATATATATGTATGTATATATATAATATTTACATTATAAAAAAAAGTTCACAACATTTATGCATTTATTAAACATTAAACTTTGTCACTTAGCATCCTCCATATTTTAACAAGACTTTTTAGTTATTCTGATGTATATTTATGAGAGTTCTTAAAGTTAAAAATTCTGAAGAACTAATGACATTTTTACTTTTGTTTATAAAGGCTTGTTTCAAAATAAAATCCTTACATTTGACTTGATACAGTCCATTAGATGATGAAACATCTCAGCTAAGATAAATTTTCCTTTTGCTTTTATCCATATATATATATATATATATATATATGATGGACTCTCTCCTGTCGATTTCAACATATGAGGATCCAACAGCCTCATTCAATTTTTGTTTGTATTGTATGTGACACTTCAATCCCACTCATGGCCTGCATACAAGTCCACATATTGTGCAACAGCGAGGAACTCAGGCATACACTGTGATTTAAAAACACTTATAGTTACACAATTTTAGCTAATATAAAATAAGTTCATGAACCCTTTGAACCCAGCGTTCCTGAAGAATTTTAACCCTTTTGCCTGAGCTCCTGAGTTATAATTCACAAATAATTGGTATGTAATATTTCACAGTAGATATTAAAATAGTTACAAGTGTTTACCCACTGTTCAATTGGTGGCTGAGCATTACATCATTTTTCTCTACCACTGGTAAAGTGGTAGTCAGTGTAGTAAAAGAGTTAAAAGTGACCAATACTCTGTAGAGTTTAAATAAACATAAATATAAAATTATCAAATGTAAATGCTTTAGTAACTTAAGTTTCACCCTTCTGGTCAGGGATCATTAATTGCTTGTATCCTGTTTAATTGTGTAGTTAATTATAAAAATGTAAGCTAGCCTCATAATCCCTGACTAGAGGGGTGAAAATTAAGTCACTAAGGAATCAATAACAGCTATCAAAATACATTAAGTTACTAGAACTTAACATATTCAAGCAGAATCTTTATCAAGAAAGTGCTCAACTGAGAGATCTAGAGCAACAATAAATAATAAAAATAAATCAATAAAAGTTTAATTGACTTACCTTTTATAGATATATTATATATCTAAGTATAGGATTGGTATAGACGGAATAAAATTCCAATAACTAAAAACACTATTCTTAAAAGAGTACTTAATAAAGAGTAGAGCAAATAGTATTTATTCAAAAATTATAATATAAACATGTTGGGAAGTAATTTCTCATTTACACAAATTTAGTTAAAAACCAACAAAATTTTATTCTTTAATATTTTTTCTTTAGTTTCAACCATTTTTCTGTTTTCCAGGTGGAATTTGAGAATGTTTCAATACACAAATTTGGACACTATTTACATTATTTGAACTATTGTCCTCATCTTTGTCGCCATATTTATTACAACGTTTCAGCCATTGTATGCTGTGGTCTTCTTCAGGTGGTTGGAATATCGAACCAAACCCTTTATTTTGCTCACTGGGGTAGACTGTTCTAGTTTCATGTGCCATGTCTAACAGATGTCAGTTATCAGTTATCTCCTGTTAATTCCCCTCTCCATGTTCTCCACTGCCTTAACCGGGTATTGAACTCACACTCTTTGGGCCCTGTCACTAGATCTAACCAATGACTTTATCCACTGTGCCATGTGTAATAAATATGGCAACAAAGATGAAGACAATAGTCCAAATAATGTAAATAGTGTATATAATACCTCATCTCAGAAATATAGACAGACGCATGTATAAATAGTACACATGTATAAATAGAGGTTATAACAGCATATATAATATTTTTAAAGCAAAAACTAAATGTCACAAGAAAGACTTTCAGAAAATCAATTATGAATTTTGGTTGATGTTTATATTTCTATCATACTACGATCTTTAAGAAAGACATGATTCCATTTCTCCACCCCATTTTAAGGTATTTATATCATCAATAGCATGCTATATGATATCTTATCAATAGCATGCTATATGATATCTTATCAATGGTATGCTATATGATATCTTATCAATGGCATGCTATATGATATCTTATCAATAGCATGCTATATGATATCTTATCAATGGTATGCTATATGATATCTTATCAATGGTATGCTATATGATATCTTATCAATAGCATACTATATGATATCTTATCAATGGCATGCTATATATCTTATCAATAGCATGCTATATATATCTTATCAATGGTATGCTATATGATATCTTATCAATGGCATGCTATATGATATATTATCAATGGCATGCTGGTTCATGGATGAAAAAGTGGTTGAATGAATCATTGGATAAATCAGTTTCTTATAAATGCTTTGTTGAAACTATGTATACAAAAACTCTTAAAAAAAAACAAACTGGCATTATCAAGTTAAAACCAAAAATTGTACCCTAATAGAAATTTGCATGTTTATTGGTCGAGTTATTTCAAAATCAACTGGAAAGGTTCGTTTCAGTAAAAAAACAAATTGACACCAAGTCACCTATACAAATTTACAATGTAATGATCCCAACATATAAGCAGATTGTCTAACCAATCATAATTTAGCAAGAGTTATTTTTAAACCAATAGCAAGCCATGAAACAAGAAAAATAGATTATACTCTGGTGAGCTGAGTCTAATTTCATCAAGTGATAAAAACCCTTTTTTAAAACAGTCCTTCAGCAGTTAGCCACAAAAGGCATGCCAAATTGTTCAAACCTTTGCAGTGTGACATGCACCTATTTTTAACTGATGCAGTTCTTCAGTCAGTAACCTACTGAATTCACACCAGACTGCTGTCCTCTTCTACTGCACCCTATGCACCCCTCACATGCCCACAAAGACCATCAGCAAAATCTTTTAATTAATTTCTCAACTAAGAAAATTTCAACTCAGAACTTTCACTTTTTAAAAATCCATTTTCTGTTTTTCTTTTTCTTTTTTCCAAGAATCACTTCTGTTCATATTCCCATGCAAAAACAAGATAAAATTCTCATTAGCATTCACAATTTTCTTCAAAAAAGAATTCTTTCATAATCATTTTGACTTTACAGATATTTTGTATATTGTAAAGGAACTATCTATTGTCCCCAGAATTATTTTAATCTTTGCAATTCTTTCTCTTTAAAATCTATCTTCAACTTACACATTTTTACCATGAATCAATGTCACTCATACTAAAGTATGAAAATGGAATAAAAAATATTTAGACTAACATTTATGTAAAACTAAATGCTTCTGAATAGTTTCATGTAATTTTTTTCTGTAATCTTCTTGACCGTATAAATATTCTACATGTTTAAAAATTTGTAGAAATTTGTACTTTTTATTTTTCACAAATGAATTTGTAATTTTTTTTCACAAAGGAATTTGTGCTCTTTATTTTTCACAAAGAAATTACTACTTTTTATTTTTACACAAAGTCTGTTCAATCTAAAAAAGAATTCACTTGATTCACATTAATTTCTTTTAAAACAAAACCCAAACTGTAAAATATATTTGCTTCCCACCACTGAACAGTGTTGGAAACCAGATGAGATATCCCTGGACATGGGTGGTGAAATAAAGATAGTCTGCCCCATAGATTGAATAAGGTATTTAGTTTACCTGTAGTAATTAAAGTAATAATAAGTCAAAATAGTACATTTGATAATGAACTGTCCACTCCAACATCCAGTGTAAAATATATATGGTCATTTCTTGTCATGGCAGAGGGCTTGCATGTTCCAGTGATCCATCTGGATTTCCAACTCCTGTAGAGCCACCCATGGCAGTAAGTTTGAAAAATGAGGGACCAGTCTGAACATGACCAATCACAAAAACCCCAATGGCAGAAAAAGCAAAATATCTACACAATCTCAATGGCCAAACTGGTGGAAGAAGGCAGTTGAACAGTCATAACCATAGTGGACCTTGGCAAACCAAGCACCTGACGGCTCCATGAAACCAGATGTCACCTGTCTCAATCCCTATTAAGCCTTCAGGGAGATACTTCTGGCCAAGTGTGTGGACTTATCTGTTATGGAGAGTTGTCAATCAAAATCAAATCAGCACAAAATCTCTTTGACTTACTTTCTCCTACTCCTCCCCCGTAACATCCTGTTTGGAGAGCTTGCCAGCAGCAAGAGGCTACATAGAGGCCTAAAACAATGCTTCAAGGATCAGTTGAAGATATCCCTGACACAGGCCAACATTGACCTGAAACCTGGAAGACTGTTGCCTCAAATTGGCCTTATTGGCATGGGACCATTAGTGGGTGGCAAGACTTTCGAGTTGAACCATCAGCATGAAGAGGATTTGCAATGTGCTGTCAGGAGAGCCTGACTCACCCAGCTGTGTCCATCACCCATGCTCCTCTACAAACCTGTAGTTTGCCCAGATATACAAACATCTGATTGGGGTTGCAGGGTGCAGCTGCTGGAGGGTGCAGTAGGCAGAGCTATGAGATGGCAGCAGAAAGGATGAGAACAATAGTTTTACACTGTTGATATAAAATTTCATTGATATAAAAAAGGCATTTATAAATATTTCTACATTTCTTCTTTGATGCCTACTGATAATTATAAAGGTAACAGTTATGCAAAAGGTCATTGCAAGTCAATCCAGTAGTGAGTACTGCTATTGGAAGGTCAGTAGTTCTCGCGTAAGTCTGAGTTGTACTCAACAGATCCCAGCTAGTCAGTATTTACTAGCCCCCCCCCGCCCCCATGAGGATAGATGTGGCACAATGCTGGATTTAACATGGGTCTTCTGTGCCTGTAGGCTTGGCCAAAAAATGCCTGTAGAACTCGCATAAAAGGGATCGGGTTGGTCAACCTCCCCGAATGAGACTAGTCCGGGTCCCTTTCTGCCATTAGGCAGAAAGTTCAACCGTCTAGCTGGAACAGATCCCAGCTAGTCTCCATAGTCCACTGACTTACAGATACTTATAGGTAGTTACTACCTATAGTGTAGTCACTCATGGGAGTGACAGGTTATTCCATTACATCAATTTCACTATTCTTATGTGCCTCCAGATTTCTGTATCACATTTTCTATTAACTGTAAAGCACTTCTTAGCTAGTTAAATTTCTGTACTAACTTTATTTTGACATATAAATTATAGCTCACTCTTAGTGCTGTCCCAATTGCTAACATCCATACATTTTACCTTTTTAAATTTTATGATTAGTCCTTTCTTCTTGTTTCCTATACTACCTTGTTTTGGAGTTCATGTAGTTTTCTGTTTATATCTGCCAACAACACTGTGTCATCAGCATATATTGTTAAGATTGTGGCCATGAATAATAAATCCGGGTAGGATTTCTAGTTCTCTTAGGATTACCTCCCTACAAAGATTAAATAAATCCTGCAAGAAGATGTATTCTAGTCTCATGTCCCTTTTTGTTTTTGTGTACTTACTCAATTCCTTTTCTATCCATATATGGGTGGTTTGCTCCCAGAATAAGTTATAGATTATTCTAATATCTTTTCCAAATAAATAAAAATTTCCTAGCAGTTGATTTAGATCTTTGTGTTGTCCTTTATCAAAAGCTTTTACATAATCACTTCATGAATAAATTGTCATTGAGTCAAATGAATTATTTAATCTTATGTTAATTTTTGCATTTTTCACTTTGCCAATACCAATTAGTCAAATTTGTATGCATTTATGAATATAGGCTTTTAGCTTTGATAGTTCAATGAAAAGAGATTTTTATTTCAACAAGAAAGATAGTAATTGGGATGCTAGGAAATTGCTTCCAGTTGCTTCATTATAGCCATTAGTATATCCACAATATATTAACATTAGAAAAGAATGGTCAGAAGTACCAGAATAACCAAAAGGAGGGAATGACAAACATGCATTGTTCTCAAAGTGTTCTTTATACCAATATGTCAAACAAGAAATTATATATATATATATATATATATATATACCTGTCACTATTTGTCTCACACAGAAATTATAACATATGTATACTAAAAGAAGTGTAAAAGGGGTGAAAAGTAAGAGGGTCTTACTTGTAATATTTCCTGAAGGCAAAACAGTCAGGCTAGTGGTGTCCTGTATGTTTTTGATGGGATCATGTGGGTTCCTCTGTTTGCCCTACTGCTGTAGGTTTGTGATGATGTCTAGCATCCTACATAAGAAACTGGGGTTGATCATCCCACAAACTGATGTCACTCATTGCTCGTCATGTGACCCTTGTGAATACATCTCATCTAAAGGGAGACAATTGCCCTCTGCATCCCTACAATAGGATTATTCAGTATAATCTTTGTTATTTGTAATGTAAACATAACATGATTATATTGTTATCAGATGTTGGTAAAAGTTCTTAACCCAGCCAAGAAAAGATTGCAAAATAAATTCTGATGTTTAAATATTTGGTCAGATTTTGGAAAGTGGATTAATTTATCAGCACTCATTTCTATTGCAAAGCACATTTTTGTATACTTTGTATACTTTGTATATTTTGTATATTCTTCAGCTGTAGGCAATACAGTTTTTTCTTTTTTTTTAATTTTTTTTTTTTACCTTTCAGCATTTTAGCCTTTTTTCCCCTTTTGGGGACCAAAATTTGTCAGAATTAATCTCTTTTTTTTACTGTTTACAGATTTACTGTTTATTTATATTATTTTATTTTTCTCTGAGAAAATATTCTGAGTGAATTATAGCCAAAAGCAATAAATCTCATTGCAGAACTGTAGTAACTTTGATGGATTTATCTCATCATTTTTTTTCACTTGGACTAAAATCTCTCCAGACAATGCATTCTTAAAGAACAAAACAACTCTCAATAAATACTATATTGCTATAAAATACACAAACAAAATTCATATATATATATATATATATATATATATAAGAATCTACAGTGTGTTTTACCTTTGTATGGTAGATATTTTCAGGTTGGAATGAAAGACAAATCTGTGCGTAAAGAAAGTATGTTGGAATTTTTGAGGAAGCGGTAATAAATAAGGTTATCATATACTATGGTCAGAAAGTGCTTATTTTGTATTGGAGCAGTTAACATCTGCTGGGTTTGAAATTAGCCTACAATTTTGATTGAAGAAATGCCAATTTGATCAGAAGAGAAAATAATTCACAAAAAAGAGGATGCATTAAAAATACTCTGAACTCACATTTCTGGATGACCAACCTCAGACTAGGTACATGCAAAATATCACCGAATACAAAGGCAATACTAAAATAATGCAGTGTATTAACTAATAAAATAATGCGGTATATAAACTAATAAAATAATAAATAAAATAATGCAGTGTATTAAGTAATAAAATAATAAATAAAATAATGTGGTGTTTAAATTAATAAAATAATAAATAAAATAATGCAGTGTATCAACTAATAAAATAATAAATAAAATAACGTGGTGTTTAAATTAATAAAATAATAAATAAAATAATGTGATAGATAAACTAATAAAATAATATGGTGTATAAATTAATAAAATAATAAATAAAATAATGCAGTGTATCAACTAATAAAATAATAAATAAAATAACGTGGTGTTTAAATTAATAAAATAATAAATAAAATAATGTGATAGATAAACTAATAAAATAATATGGTGTATAAATTAATAAAATAATAAATAAAATAATGCAGTGTATCAACTAATAAAATAATAAATAAAATAACGTGGTGTTTAAATTAATAAAATAATAAATAAAATAATGTGATAGATAAACTAATAAAATAATATGGTGTATAAATTAATAAAATAATAAATAAAATAATGCAGTGTATCAACTAATAAAATAATAAATAAAATAACGTGGTGTTTAAATTAATAAAATAATAAATAAAATAATGTGATAGATAAACTAATAAAATAATATGGTGTATAAATTAATAAAATAATAAATAAAATAATGCAGTGTATCAACTAATAAAATAATAAATAAAATAACGTGGTGTTTAAATTAATAAAATAATAAATAAAATAATGTGATAGATAAACTAATAAAATAATATGGTGTACAAATTAATAAAATAATAAATAAAATAATGCAGTGTATCAACTAATAAAATAATAAATAAAATAATGCAGTGTATTAAGTAATAAAATAATAAATAAAATAACGTGGTGTTTAAATTAATAAAATAATAAATAAAATAATGTGATAGATAAACTAATAAAATAATATGGTGTACAAATTAATAAAATAATAAATAAAATAATGCAGTGTATCAACTAATAAAATAATAAATAAAATAATGTGGTGTTTAAATTAATAAAATAATAAATAAAATAATGTGATAGATAAACTAATAAAATAATATGATGTACAAATTAATAAAATAATAAATAAAATAATGCAGTGTATCAACTAATAAAATAATAAATAAAATAATTTAATGGATAAATTAATAAAATAATAAATAAAATAATGCAGTGTATCAACTAATAAAATAATAAATAAAATAACGTGGTGTTTAAATTAATAAAATAATAAATAAAATAATGTGATAGATAAACTAATAAAATAATATGGTGTATAAATTAATAAAATAATAAATAAAATAATGCTGTGTATCAACTAATAAAATAATAAATAAAATAACGTGGTGTTTAAATTAATAAAATAATAAATAAAATAATGTGATAGATAAACTAATAAAATAATATGATGTATAAATTAATAAAATAATAAATAAAATAATGCAGTGTATCAACTAATAAAATAATATGGTGTATAAATTAATAAAATAATAAATAAAATAATGCAGTGTATCAACTAATAAAATAATATGGTGTATAAATTAATAAAATAATAAATAAAATAATGCAGTGTATCAACTAATAAAATAATAAATAAAATAATGTGGTGTATTAACTAATAAAATAATAATTAAAATAATGCAGTGTATAAGAAAATATAGAAACAGAGATTTAATTTGAGTAGGATAATTTCAAATCCACTTTGTTATAAATCACTTTTGACTATTTGTGGTTTGATTTTTATTTCTTAATTAATAAATAACTATAATACTCTAAAAATATTGCTCTTGTCAGTTGTTGAGGAAAAATGTATAAGTCTAATTTCATAATTTTTGGTTTTAAGATTCAATAAATATTTTTTTAAAACAACATAACTTGTGAAGAGAGTATATGATAATAGTGATATCAAGAGAAAAACTATCCTTTTGAACACCATTTCAACACCAGATAGCTCAAGAACCTCTCAATAGCAGAAGCACCAGGCCAGATATGACAGTAGTATTCAATGCATGAACAAATGGTAGATTTGTAAATGTGCAAGATGGTCTCTGACAAGAAAAAACTTCCTGGCATGACACTTTCCTTGCATTATATGTTCCACTTCAAATCAGTTGAAAACGTGAGGCCAAGAAGGCATGGTGAGATGCTCTCCTGCTGTCGAGGTTGGCAATGAATTGTCATCCTTTGTCAAAGTGTCTGGCCAGTTTGACCAATATAGTGTTCATGGCAACTGTTGTATGTTATATAATAGATATATATGTTATAATAGATATCAAATTCTCTGTTACAAAAGTTGTTATTTTAATTTTGAATTTGGGTTCATTATTGAAGTGAAATTAATAGCCTTCTAATAAATAGCTGTATACTCCACAGTGAAATTTGTTGCATCTTTTCACCTGAGCCATATATATATATATATATATATATATATATATATATATATATAAAGAGAGACAGAGACAGAGACAGAGAGACATACAGACAGAGGGAGAGATTGTGTTTCAGCAAAAAAATGTCAACCAGAAAAGATGACACATTTAAGGCAAGCAGTCTTTTTAAGTAAAGTGATTAATATTAAGAAATAGGACATTAATCATTAATAGGTTAATATGATTAATATTAAGAAACAGGTCATTAATTAGGTTAGATAGTCCAATTGAATTTATTAACAGATATCATATATATTTAAAGGATACTGATATCAGTATAAAGAAATTTTAACTATGTACATGCTATGTATCACTTAGCATATACATATATATGATATCTCTTCTTGTTCTTTTTCATCTTCTATATATTGTGTCCTGTCATGGCTCTCCACAACTTCTTGTCCTTTGTAACCCTTAGTAAATGTTTTCTTTTCATTATCTCTCCTAATTCATGTTCTACCAAACATTTTTATAAACTTGTTAGGTGGGTTATGTACTGTTTTACTCTGTTCTTCTTGCCTTCAATTTTGTTTTGTGAATGTCAAATTTTCCAGGCCTTCCTTCCACTTTATGTGCCCTAGAAATTTCAACTATCTTTCTAATGTTAAGTATAAGTGACCTATTTTTCCCATTTTCTCTAAAACTTTGTCTTTGCTCACATGTTTGGTCAGTGACATTCTCAGCATCTTCCTGTAGAACTACATTTCCGTTGCTTCGTTTCTTCATGAGGAGATTGTCAGACAATCACTGCCATATTCACTGTCTGATATTACAGTACACTTTTCTCTGTTTCTAATGAAATTTTCCTGTTTCTTAATACTTTGCTTAGCTTTTGGAAGGCATCTTTCCTAATGTGCCTTTAGATTTTAGTGTTGCACTTTCCATCCTCTTTTAAAACACTTTGCAGATATTTGAATTGTTATACTTGCTTCACAAATTTTTAATTTGAATGTTGGGCTGTTCCCTGAGCTATTTAATCACCTGATGAAAAGATTATATTAGCAAAACAAAGTCAGGAACGTAAGTTTTTGAAATTTCTATATTTTTGTTTTCATTTGTTTACTATAATATATAGTTGTTAAGGAATTATAACTTGATTGAAAGGATTATTACACTATATAATTTTTTAAAAGAGTTTCCTCACCAAAATTTTAGTAGTTAGTGTGATTCTAAAACTCAGTTATGTTTTTAATAATAAAAGTAAACAGGGAACTGCATTCTTAGCATAAAATTATGACTATATTATTGTTCTTGTTTGTATGCAAGATTGTTTAGTATTGCAAACAGGACTGGGCATGATAAATATTACCCAATTGACACCAAAACACAGAAGTATATGTCACCAGAGTGTCCCAACAATCTTATATCTTAATATGTTCCCATATTCTTTCTTTCTCTTTTAGCCTTTCTTGCTTATGCTTTCTTTTTTCTTTCTTTGTTGTTTAGCCTTTCTTTCCTTTTCTCATACCTTCTTTCTTTTTTCTCTTTCTCATGCCTTTTTTCTTTCTTTCTTTCTTTCTTTCTTTCTTTCTTTCTTTCTTTCTTTCTCATGCCTTCTAATACTTTTTTTGTTTGTTTGCACCTATCTTTTGCAGTTTTTATTCTTTTCTTTTTAATTTAATGTAATTAATTTGTCATCCTTTCTCTCCTAATTTTACTGTATGTAAATTTATATTTCATATTCATTTAATAGCATTATCCTGTCAGTATTTGTTGAAAAACATAGGCAGAAATAATGAGTTCATGTTAGTTGTAAACACTGCAGTTACATTTTTTAAGGTGTCAAATTTTCACCACAGAATATTTTTAGTGTAATTTACATGTATGGAATAACATACATAAGGGATGATGAGTACTAACACTAATACTCTATGTAATTTAAGTGTGTGAAATAAGAAACAGATTATTGGTACGAAGAGTAATACTTTATGTAATTTAAATGTATGGAATAAGAAAGGGATCATGAGTACCAAGAGTAATATTTAATGTAATTTAAATGTATGGAATAAGAAAGAGATCATGAGTAGCATGAGTAATACTTCATGTAATTTAAATGTATGGAAAAAGAAAGACATCATGAGTACCAATAGTAATACTTTCTGTAATTTAATGTATAGAATAAGAAAGAGATCATGAGTTCCAAGAGTAATACTTCATGTAATTTAAATATATGGAAGAAAAAAGAGATCATGAGTAACAAGAGTAATACTTTATGAACTTTAAATGAATGGAATAAGAAGGAGATCATGAGTAGCAAGAGTAATACTTTATGTAATTTAAATACATGGAATAAGAAAGAGATCATGAGTACCAAGAGTAATACTTTATGTAATTTAAAAGTATGGAATAAGAAAGAGATCATGAGTACCAAGAGTAATACTTTATGTATTTTAAATACACGGAATAAGAAAGAGATCATGAGTAACAAGAGTAATACTTTATGCAAATTAAATGTATGGAATAAGAAAGAGATCATAAGTACCAAGAGTAATACTTTATGTAATTTAAATCTATGGAATAAGAAAGAGATCATGAGTACCAAGAGTAATACGTTATGTAATTTAAATACATGGAATAAGAAAGAGATCATGAGTACCAAGAGTAATACTTTATGTAATTTAAATGTATGGAATAAGAAAGAGATCATGAGTACCAAGAGTAATACTTTATGTAATTTAAAAGTATGGAATAAGAAAGAGATCATGAGTACCAAGAGTAATACTTTATGTAATTTAAATGTATAGAAGAAGAAAGAGATCATGAGTACCAAGAGTAATACTTTATGTAATTTAAATGTATGGAAGAAGAAAGAGATCATGAGTAACAAGTGTAATACTTTATGTAATTTAAATCTATAGAAGAAGAAAGAGATCATGAGTACCAAGAGTAATACTTTATGTAATTTAAATGTATGGAAGAAGAATAAGATCGTGAGTACCAAGAGTAATACTTTATGTCATTTAAATGTATGGAATAAGAATGAGAACTTGAGTACAAGAGTAATACTTTATGTAATTTAAATATATGGAAGAAGAAAGAGATCATGAGTATGCAGATTAATACTTTATGTACTTTAAATGTATGGAATAAGTAAGACATCATTAGTTACAAGAGTAATACTCTATGTAATTTAAATGTATGGAATAAGTAAGACATCATTAGTTCCAAGAATAATACTTTATGTAATTTAAATGTATGGAAGAAGAAAGGGATCATGTGTACGAAGAGTAATACTTTATATAATTTAAATGTCTGGAATAAGAAAGAGATCCTGAGTACCAAGACTAATACTTTATGTAATTTAAATGTATGGAATAAGAAAGGGATCATGAGTACCAAGAGTAATACTTTATGTAATTTAAATGTATGGAATAAGAAAGAGATCATGAGTAGCATGAGTAATACTTCATGTAATTTAAATGTATGGAATAAGAAAGACATCATGAGTACCAATAGTAATACTTTCTGTAATTTAATGTATAGAATAAGAAAGAGATCATGAGTTCCAAGAGTAATACTTCATGTAATTTAAATATATGGAAGAAAAAGAGATCATGAGTAACAAGAGTAATACTTTATGAACTTTAAATGAATGGAATAAGAAGGAGATCATGAGTAGCAAGAGTAATACTTTATGACATTTAAATGTATGGAATAAGAAAGACATTATTAGTTCCAAGAGTAATACTTTATGTAATTTTAATGTATGGAAAAAGAAAGGGATCATGAGTAACAAGAGTTATACTTTATATAATTTAAATGTATGGAAGAAGAAAGAGACCATGCATACCAAGAGTAATACTTTATGTAATTTAAATGTATGGAAGGAGAAAGGGATCATAATTACCAAGAGTACTACTTTATAGAATTTAAATGTATGGAATAAGAAAACGATCCTGAGTACCAAGAGTAATACTTTATGTAATTTAAATGTATGGAAGAAGAAAGTGATCATGAGTAACAAGAGTAATACTTTATGTAATTTAAATGTATAGAAGAAGAAATAGATCATGAGTACGGAGATTAATACTTTATGTAATTTAAATGTATGGAAGAAGAAAGGGATCATGTGTACGGAGATTAATACTTTACGCAATTTAAATCCATGGCATAAGAATGAGATCATGAGTACCAAGAGTAATAATTTATGTAATTTAAATGTATGGAATAAGTAAGACATCATTAGTTCCAAGAGTAATACTTTATGTAATTTAAATGTATGGAAGAAGAAAGGGATCATGAGTACCAATAATAATACTTTATATAATTTAAATCTATGGAAGAAGAAAGAGACCATGCATAACAAGAGTAATACTTTATGTAATTTAAATGTATGGAATAAGAAAGAGATACTGGGTATCAAGAGTAATACTTTATGTAATATAAATGTATGGAAGTAGAAAGAGATCATGAGTGACAAGAGTAATACTTTATGAAATTTAAATGTATGGAAGAAGAATAGCATCATGAATTCCAAGAGTAATACTTCATGTAATTTAAATATATGGAAGAAGAATGAGATCATGTGTACGGAGATTAATACTTTATGTAATTTAAATCTATGGAATAAGAATGAGAACATGAGTACCAAGAGTAATACTTTATGTAATTTAAATGTATGGAAGAAGAAAGGGATCATGAGTAACAAGAGTAATACTTTATATAATTTAAATGTTTGGAAGAAGAAAGAGACCATGCATACCAAGAGTAATACTTCATGTAATTTAAATGTATGGAAGAAGAAAGGGATCATAATTACCAAGAGTTCTACTTTATATAATTTAAATGTATGGAATAAGAAAGAGATCCTGAGTACCAAGAGTAATATTTTATGTAATTTAAATGTATGGAAGAAGAAAGAGATCATTAGTAACAAGAGTAATACTTTATGTAATTTAAATACGTGGAATAATAAAGAGATCATGAGTACCAAGAGTAATACTTTATGTAATTTAAATGTATGGAAGAAGAATGAAATCATGAGTACCAAGAGTAATACTTTATGTAATTTAAGTGTATGGAATAAGAAAGAGATCATGAGTAACAAGAGTAATACTTTAATTAATTTAAATGTATGGAAGAAGAAAGGGATCATGAGGAACAAGAGTAATGATTTATATAATTTAAATCTATGAAAGAAGAAAGAGACCATACATGCCAAGAGTAATACTTTATATAATTTAAATGTATGGAATAAGAAAGAGGCCCTGAGTACCAAGAGTAATACTTTATGTAATTTAAATACATGGAATAAGAAAGGGATCATGAGTACCAAGAGTAATACTTTATGTAATTTAAATGTATGGAATAAGTAAGACATCATTAGTTCCAAGAGTAATACTTTATGTAATTTAAATGTATGGAACAAGAAAGGGTTCATGAGTACCAAGAGTAATAATTTATATAATTTAAATCTATGGAAGAAAAAAGAGACCATTCATACCAAGAGTAATACTTTATGTAATTTAAATGTATGGAAGAAGAAAGGGATCATAATTACCAAGAGTACTACTTTATATTATTTAAATGTATGGAATAAGAAAGAGATCCTGAGTACCAAGACTAATACTTTATATAATTTAAATGTATGGAAGTAGAAAGAGATCATGGGTACCAAGAGTAACACTTTATGTAATTTAAATGTATGGAAGAAGAATAGCGTCATGAATTCCAAGTGTAATACTTCATGTAATTTAAATATATGGAAGAAGAAAGAGATCATGAGTACGGAGATTAATACTTTATGTAATTTAAATCTATGGAAGAAAGTTATCATGAGTACCAAGAGTAATACTTTATGTAATTTATATGTATGGAATAAGAAACGGATCATGAGTACTAAGAGTAATACTTTATTTAATTTAAATCTATGGAAGAAGAAAGAGGTCATGTGTAACAAGTGTAATACTTTATGTAATTTAAATGTATGGAAGAAGAAAGAGGTCATGTGTAACAAGTGTAATACTTTATGTAATTTAAATATATGGAAGAAGAAAGTGATCATGTGTACCAAGAGTAATACTTTATGTAATTTAAATGTATGGAAGAAGAAAGGGATCATGAGTACTAAGAGTAATACTTGATATAATTTAAATCTATGGAAGAAGAAAGAGATCATGAGTACCAAGGGTAATACTTTATGTAATTTAAATGTATGGAAGAAGAAAGGGATCATGAGTACGAAGAGTAATACCTTATGTAATTTAAATCTATGGAAGAAGAAATGGATTATGAGTACCAAGAGTAATACTTTATGTAATTTAAATGTATGGAATAAGAAAGAGATCCTGAGTACCAAGACTAATACTTTATGTAATTTAAATCTATGCAGAAGACAGAGATCATGAGTACCAAGAGTAATACTTTATGTAATTTAAATCTATGGAAGAAGAAAGGGATCATGAGTACCAAGAGTAATACTTTATGTAATTTAAATGTATGGAATAAGAAAGAGATCCTGTGTAACAAGAGTAATACTTTATGTAATTTAAATGTATGGAAGAGGAAAGGGATCATGAGTACCAAGAATAATGCTTTATGTAATTTAAATCTATGGAATAAGAAAGGGACCATGAATAGCAGGAGTAATACTCTCTGTAATTTGTTAATTTCAGTCTGTAACTTGCCCCTATAACCTCTGGAATTGATTAAACAACTGCTGAATTTAGCCTTTAAAGAAAATAAGGAATTTCCAGATGATCTAAATGTCTTCTGTACTGACTCAACAAGAATCAAGTCTGAAATGTTTGCTCTTCCAACCAGTCTTTTCTAAATGGTCTTCTGTCCACTCCAAATCCTCAGTTGACCACACCCATCTAGCCATGTTTCTTCCCACCATCCTTTCTCAACATTAATGAGGACATTCAATAACAACTTGTAGAACAACCTTCATACCATGACCGATGCACATAAAGAAAGTAACTAATCAATTACCTATGATCTTTTTTTACAAATGCACTTCTATGTAATAAATATTTAATGAACTTCATATGAAGTCATATATAATGTCTACTTCTTTATAAATTTCTAAAAATAACAAAACAGTATAATTAAAATATTAATAATGATAATAATAATTATTATTATCAGTTACAATAATAATAAAAACATAACAATAATAACATGCTGAAAAATGATATGAACATCACCCCAAATCAATCAAAGAATTTTATGAGTCATTATTTTTTTATGATTTTCATACTAAGAGATGATTAAATGCTAAAAGACCATAGATAGTTATTAAAGAAATGATTGCTCAGAAATAGCAGTTCTATCAAATAAAATATGTTAAAGGATATATGAAAATAAATAAAAGGATCTTTAAATTGAAACTGAAAAAGATGTAGCACCTTAAAACTGCTTTTATACCTATAATAATTGGAGCCTTTGAAGCTTTTCAGAAAAGGTAAACTATCACATTAACAAGATTCTTGATAGCATTTATTTACAATAAATTCAAAATATGCACACAATGTGGAACTGTTTCATTTATTCACATGAGTATTATTAATATAAAGAAAATATAAACACTGTAAAATATCAGATCAAAATGTATTGGAACTATTGCTATGGTAATGGAGTATACAGTGAAACCACTTGGCACAACAAATTTTAATTCTGTCACAGAAGTCATAATGTTTTCAATCACTTCTGTTGTTTATAATAGTACTTGGAAGGAAAGTGTGTTGGGTGTGGTCATCTGCACCACAGGAGTTTCCATCAGTGACCAAAGCAAAGAAATTTGAGCAGAGTAATTTAATTTTTCTTCTCATTTTATATCAAAAAGAATTTTATGCAAGTTTGCTACTTTCTTTTCTTCTTCTTGAATGACCAGCTAATTTGTGTAAAGGCAAGGTTTTCATTGGTCCAAAAACAATTCCATATAGGCTCACAAATTCATGTCCTTCTTCTTACTCACTCCTCCAAATTTGAAGGTAAGTTGGTTCGCTATAACATACTAGAAAAATTTTCTTGCCAGCCTCTATTTTGTACATAAGTCTACCATTCATCAGTGCATCAATATTGCTGCCATATTTTGTCTAATATTTACGCTATATATCTAGAGATTCTTGACAGAATTCAAAGAAGAATTTACAATGTTATCAGAGTCCTGAACTCACATCTTAGTTTCAGACACTTGCCCAGCACCGAAACACAGGATCCCTGTAATTTTTCTATAAATATTTTCACTGTAATTGTTCTGATAACCTTGCTACATTGGTACCTTTGATTTAATGAATTCAATTGCAGTACTAGATTGCCAACTAGGTTTCATAATTTCACAGATGAAATTACTAGTTGTATCTATAAACTCTATGCTAATAATTTATTTTGTCATACTTCTTACTTGTAGAACTCACTGCAGGGTTCTTGCTTTCATGTCACCTACAATCTTCAGAAATCTAAATACAATGCTAATTATCATCTTGACTTGGCATCTCAGCTTCTATCACATATGCTTTTTAAACCCATAATATTAACATTTCAGCCTATAAGGTGACTCAAGAGTAATCATTTATAAAGTAGAAAAACCATTAGGAGGCACAAGTGGAAGATGATTATCTCATGACCAAATGAGGTCAATAACAAATCAGGCACAAAGCAGATTTCCCTCTGTCTTTCATAACTCTTCTTAAATGAAGACAATAAATTCTATATTAATAAGATGTGAATTAAAATAAGCCACTAGGGTAAAAAGGTTTTGAAAAGAAATATTTTCTCACCAGAATCTATTCTTGCACATTTATAAGTCTACTATTCTGCTGTATATCTAGAGACTCATGACAGAATCCAAAAAGAATCTGCAATGTTATCAATCTTGACTTGGCATCTCAGCTTCAATCACTTTCCCGATACTATAACATAACTTCTGTGTGCCTTCTTTATAAATATTTTCACTGTAATTGTTCTGATGAGCTTTCCTCATTGGTATCTTGACTTCATAAATTTAAGCATAATACTAAATTGGTAGCTAGGTCTTATCATTTTACTATTGAAATTCCTAGTTGTAACCGTAAACTCTACGCTAACAATTTCTTCTCTCAGATTTCTCACTTGTGGAACTCTCTTCTGGCTTTTTGTTTTACAGTCAACTGCAATCTTCAAAAATTTAAATGCAATGTCAATTGTCATTTTCTGTCTCGTTGAATGCTGTTCTTTTTATTGTCTTTTCACTCTCAGCAACCCCTTGTATCTCTGTGGCTTTATGCTGATTCACATATCCAAGTATTTTACAACACTTACATCACCCATATAATATATTTGGAATGTCTCTGCAATGTTCTTTGTCATGTCATGTGGATTATTTTAATCAGTGTCTTGAATTGGTCATCACCAATGACTGATAGTCTGCCAGATCATTTTCAGATAAAAATTTCCACTTCTGAACCAGTTATAAACTCTAGAGTCAGCTATGGCACTATCACAATAAATGGCACATATCTTTTTGTTGTTTTTCTTTCTGGAAAAAAAGAGTGTCAAATGTATCTCATTTTCCCCCATTTTTACATTTAAAATAAAAATGTTTAAAATTCATAAACCACTCATAGAAAGTTGCATTGAAACATCACCTTTTAGAATATGTCATAAATTTCTGTTACTTGGGAAATTTTTTATCGAGAAAGTAATGACTTTTCCAGTTGTCAACTGTTAAAAGTTGGAGACTTCTTACCTAAACTTTGTAAATGTCTCCAGTTACATATGAAGATATTACCATCAAATCGAACATTTAATGTTAGAAGATTTGTGGAAAAGAAAAAATATCATCAAATCCTTTTTTGATTTTGGTTTCATTAATGTTGTGTCTATCAATGTTCAAAGCCAGTAATTCCTGAGAATTCATCTGTAGATACTGGATGACAAACATGATATACGTATTGAAGAACAGCATTAAAAGAGCTATCAATAATATTTTCTTATTCCCCCTTAAAAAACTTTGAAGAGCTTGGAGGATACGCAGCACTTTTGTGTGTTAGCACAATACAGGAAGGTTTCAAGAGGACTGATAAGAATTACTTACGCATTTGATGAAGATGAGAAATCATTAATTTGCAGTGTGTCTTGAAGTCAAAACAGTTATGAAAATGAATGATGTAAAACATATTCATGTTCTGATGTCACTGGAAAATGATATGAATTTTTGTTCAAACCCAATATTAATATGTATTTATATATCAACAGATTTTGTTTTGGCATCTTTGCAATTTTGACACTTCAATGTTTCATGGGAAATTATTATAGAATTAGAAACTCTTTAAAATCTTTTTTCTTTTTTCTGCACATTGGCATCAAATTTTTAATCTTGTATTTCATGAACGTACTCTTAGCAAATTAATGAAGAAAAACTGATTGCCAGTAAGTGTTGCCTCTTCAAATTACAGTATTGAATAAATGTAATCAATGAAGTAATCAATATCATTGACCAATTGATTAATTGATTTATATGTAATGAATAATCAGTTATTCTTTTTCATAGTGTCTAATACATGTTTTCATACAATTTTGATTTTTGCTTATTTTCAATAATTAAGTTTTTGTTTTTGACCCACAATACCAAGAAAGCAAAAAAAAAAAAAATAAGTGCAGGAGGTGGAGGTGAATATATATATATATATATATATATATATATATATATATATATATGTATGAATGTATATAAATGAAGAAATTTTGGCGATTTAGAGTAATCATATATAATAATTCATTGGGCCTAGAATAACCCTCAACTGTGGCACAGTTTGTATGACATTTGCATTGTATCAAAATGGTCTGGGTTCGATTCTCAGTAGTGGATGCACACTGCTGATGAAACCCAAATAGGATGAAACAGCCATCCAATACTTTCTGCATTCTGTTGAAGATTATTCTAGGCTTGATGAATTACTATATATATATATATATATATATATATATATATATATGGTGGACTCTCATGTCATATTCAACTTAGGAAGGTCAAGCAGCTCAGTTCCTAGGAACCGACAACCCAGACACCAGTACATATGATTTGATTATAGTGGTGAAGGCCAACCACACTTTTTGAAGGGGTGAATACAGAGACCTGGTGCAATACGTGCCATGAGGTCCACAAACGACCCTCCACAGGTTTTGAATTCAGAGTTTTCCTTCTCCTAGACCAGTTGCCATCCAAAGCTATAGAACTCAGTCTGTCCTGCTATTTATCCATAGCTGAAGGGAGAAGTGGATTAATATTCTTTCCCAAGGTTATTAGCATGTAAGTGAATGTAATGGATTTGAATTCAAACTTGGCTCTGTGATATATATTAGGTTGGTGCAAAAATAATGTCGTTTTCTTACATAGTAACATATGTGAGAAAACGACATTATTTTGCACCAACCTAATATATATATATATATTAATATATATATATATATATACATATATATATATATATATATATGTGTGTGTACTTTTCTTTACAATTGGAATTAAGATACCTTTAGTAAATGACCATTTTTACCTACAAATTTTAATTTCAAAATTCACAGGATTTTTCAAACTGTCTATCTACTAAATCATTTACTAAAGGTATCTTAATTCCAATTGTAAAGAAAATTTGGCCTGTTTAATGAAAATAAACATTGACCGTTCTTTTGTGAGTCAGTTTTAACATGTTTCAAATTCTATGTTGTGTTAATAGGACTCACCTGGATTATACCAATGGATTACTACCTATATATATATATATATATATATATATATATATATATATATATATATATATATATATATATATATATGAACATATTTCTGAGATGAGGTATTGTAACAATTTACATTATTCATATTGTTCAGACTGTTGTCCCCATCTTTATTATCATACTCACAATATTTTGGCTGTTGTATGCTCTGGCCTTCTTCAGCACATATGGCCCAGTGGACAAAAGCATTGGTGGCAGTAATCCAGTGACTTGACACAAAGAGTTGTGAGTTCAATACCTGGCCACAGCAGGGGATAACAGAAACTTGGAGAGTTGAGTTACTAAAGGGAAATAACTGAAACTGAGATATCCAGTGCAGTATCATCTGCATATGAGAATGACAAGTATAAATAGAGAGCAACTGGTGAACAAGATGTAATAGTGTGTCATCTGCAATATTATGCAAGAAAAATAATGAATTTAAGTGGACACAAAAGCAAACTATCACTTTTGAAACACTGAGACACTTTTGAAGATACTGAGGAAAAAAAACAATAATAAAAGTTTTTGATCCACAAAAGGAAGTATTGTTAACCACAGACATGAGTAAAAAGGTGATTGTTGCTATTACACGACAAAAAGAACACCCAATCATGTACATATCAAGAAGCTTAACATCAGATGAGATTAACTACTCGAATATTGAAAAAGAAGCACTATCAATTATATGGGACATGGAAAGAGCATGAAACTTTTTGATAAAAAAGAAATTATTATTAAAATTAGACCAAAAGCCATTGTAATTCATAGTTAACCTGAGAAAAACATTACCAACAGTAACATCGTCATGGATTTTAAGATGGGCGATAAAGATCATGGCATTCGATTTTGACATAGTATATGTAAAAGGGAACACTATCCCTCATGTAGATGCTTTATCAAGATTACAGTTCAAGAATGAAACAGAAGAAAAACAGGAAAATGCTGAAGACAAAATAATACACTGGGAATAAACAGACATCCTTCCTCTAAATAGACTCAAAATAGAAACAAAGCAAGAACCAGTATTAAGCAGAATAATAGAGAGAATAAAAATAATATATGGAGCAATTGTTTGATGGCAGAGCAACCCTTTAAATTAATAAAGCACAAACTGACCATAGAAAATGGCATAATATGCAATGGGAATATAATTGTATCTCCACAAATACTGAGAAGGGACATTCTAAAAGGAGTACATGATGTCATACATTGTGGCATAATAGCAATGCAAAAGTTACAAGCATGGTACCCAGGGTATTCAATAGATGTAGAGGAATACATTCAGAGATACCCAAAATGTGTGGAAATAAAAAATTTCAAGCAAAGAAAAATTCACTCATAGCCCAAGGAAGCAGAGCCATGGGTTAGGGTTCACATGGATCATGCACATATCAAAGATAGGGGATTGTTCTTAGTATTAGTGGACTCATATTCAGGATGGCCAGAGGTCGTCAGAGTAAAAGACAGAAAAGCCGCCACAATAAAGCAAGTACTAAGAACTATATTCTTAAGGAAAAGAGTACGCCAGAAAATAGTCACTGACAATGCAGCCAAATTTTGTGATGAGAACTTATGTGCATGGTTAAAACAGATTGGATGCATCCCTCATGAGACACCACTACAATCTAATGGCATTGCGGAAAGAATGTTACAAATGGTGAAAATGGGGTTAAAAACATTTTCACCACTTAATGAAAGCATAGAAGTGTATTTACCGAAAATGCTCCTCAGTTACAGACCTATTCCACATATAGGAAGAAAACTGAGGCCATCAATGTTAATGGGTAGGCAAATCAGTGCCCCCATAGCTATGACCTTTTCAACAAAAGAAAAGGTATAGAAAATGTATAAAAAGAAAGAAAAGGTATAAAAATGGTATAGAAAGAATGAAGAGGCTGATCCAAAAGAAGCAAATTTTCTGATACAAAAAGGACACAACACAACTATACTTGAGAAAAAGGGATAAATATACTATCACATGTGGATCAATTCAGAAGCAGAAACAAATTGGATGATGTGGAAATGGAAGATCAAGAACCAGAAGAGACAGAAAGTTACAAATGTGGAACAGAGCAGGAAATGGAAGAAACTGAGAATGAAAAGACAGATGAGAGTGCAGAAGAAAATGAAGAATGACCAAGATCACCATTAAAAAGAAACAAAAAAGACACGAGAATAATCAGGAGCAGTAGAAGAAAACACAAAGGTATACAACCTCTTTGATTCAGGGAGGTGTAGTATCATATGCAAATGAGAATGACAAGTATAAATAGAGAGTAACTGGTGAACAAGACAGTATTACTCAGCAAACCCATTTGCTAAATGTAACAGAGAACTGTACAAAAACTGCTACTACACAGGTTGAAATGAAAAATGAAAAGAAATTTCTGTTTTTATTCAAATTTATTTGCTCTGAATTTACATTGAGCTCTCTGGATATTGTCCTCCTTGGGTCTACCCATATGGATTACCTAGTTTTGTATAGACTATATATATATATATATATATATATATATATATACACACATATATATATATATATATAGATAGATAGATAGATAGATAGATAGATAGATAGATAGATCAAATATCTCCAGTTATTTCTATCCAGGGCAACTCACTCAAAGTTAGTATGAGGCGCATTGACAGCGGAGAAGTTACTCTTTAGCTTGTCTTTATACCTGAGCCATGCCCATCCAACAATCCTTTGTCCACTGTCAAGCTCCCTATACATGAGGACCTTAAGTATTCTGTTGTCACTCATCCTTGTGACATAACCAGCCCAGTGAAGTTGTGACTGTATCAGGAAAGTCTCAATTCCATCAATGTTGCATTTTTTGAGATCAAAATTGGATACTCTATCATCAAAAGTATAGCCACAGATTGCACAGATACAACTTTTGTGGAAAACATCCAGCTGATTGATATAGGACCTATATAGGTTCCATGATTCTGAGCCATACAAGAGTGTGATCATAATGGCTGCTCTATAAACCCATATTTTGGTGTCCAATTTGATATCTTTCTCATTCCAAAGGCAAACTTCCCAAATGCACTGTGGTGATCCAATTTTTTATTTCATTATGAAGGAATGCATTTGCATTCATCTTACTTCTTAAAGATCTAAATATCTTCGCATACATCAAGTTCTTTCCATCAACCTGTATAAGAGTGTCTGGGAATTGATGAACTTGTGGAGGTTATCTGACACCCTGAATGTGCTTTGGGTGAGGAAGCACCTGGTGGATTACCTCCATTTTCTTTATAATGATGGTAAGGCAAAAAGCTTTGCATATGTAACAGAGAAATGATTGATAAGTTCTTGGGCTTCCTCTAGGGATGTTGCAATGTGCAGCATCATCAGCAAAACAGCAAATCATGAATGATGCTAGTGGAAAGAAATGTTTTAGATTTGAACTGCTGATGGTTGAAAAGGCCACCACTAGTATGAAATTGAAATTTACCACCAGTGTACATGTCACCAAACGCATATATAAGCATTAGTGAGAAGACAGCAAAGAGAACAGGGGTCATGACATAATCTTGCTTCATGCCATTTGTAACATTAAAGTAATCAGAGAATTCCCTATCAGACACAACAGCATTCATTCCCTATATATATAAAACCAATATATATATATATGTGTGTGTGTGTATTTGTTTGTGCGTGTATGTAAAATATCCCCTTTGTGTCCATATAATTTTTATAAGCAGCTCCTCCTGACAATAATCAGAGAAATATATTGTTCTACTATCACAAACTATCACAACATTAACTGTAAAGAATTTATCTAAGCTCAACATTAAATTTGCACAATCACATCTAAAACAAGAAAAGACTTAATGAGTACAAAACTGAACAATAAGCTAAAACTTGAATGGGGAATTTACTCCATTAATGTAATGATTGCCACAAAGAATACATAGGAGAAACCTCAAGAAATTTAAATAACAGATTGTATTAACACAAAAGGGATATTTTACAAAAGAACACATTAAATGCATTAGTTGCTCACTGTAATAAGACTGACCACAATTTTTATATAAAAATGCTACTCTATATATATAAAATTAAGTAAATGAACAAATGAGGAAAAATGTTAGAAGAAAAGACATAAAAGTAAATACAAATGAATAAAAAACAAAAAATATCTGAGGTTTTGAGACAGTTTGTTTTTCCATGGGTTATTTTATTGTTTGGTTACATTGATCACTAAGTTACAATTAATATCTTTATATTGCTTTTCCCATTATATTTTAAATTTTTTGAATTGTATTATTCTTATTATTCTACAGACAAAATTGATTCATATCTGCATCATTTTGTTTTTAACAGTTTGAACCAGTTTATTCCTCAGTTATCATCAAGTATGTATTACAACTTATTAATAATTTTAAGTTTTTTTTTTATGTTTTTAGATTGTGATGTTATTATTTCATAGTTTATATGCATTAACTTTTTTTTCATCTTACCACTTTTATATCATGAAGACATTTCATCTGTTTCATACTTCATCCTTCTTCAGTATATATTTGTTCGTATCAAATGAATAGTTTTAAACAGATTTTATGAAGACCTTTGTTAGTAATATTTTAGTGTATATCGTCTTACTTTTTACTTTTAAAATATAATTAAAAATTCCACATATACAACTGACAGAAGATGGAGAATGAATCTGTTGGAAACAAGAAGGATAATAAAACCAATAAAAGATAATTCCAACCATTTGGACCTTTCAAGAACTGGTAAAACAAATGAAAATGAAAAGTTAGAAATTTTTAAAAAATGTAATATCTCCCCTCACCAGGTTGTAGGTATTTAGAGCTCTTCTCAATTTTTATTTCTTTAATATCTGAAGATTGCTGTGAGTTCTTCATGGTTTTCAATTCAGATAAGCCAATGAAGTAGAAATTCTACTTGTGCATACAAGAATGGACACAGAAATTAAGAAAAGTGTATAGCTTTTTTATATTTAAAAAATTAAATCATTTCTTGACAAAAAACATGTTAGAAATTGTTTTTCAATCAATTCACCCCAAGCAAGTGGATAATGCCACTGAGATTCAAGAAACTACTTGGAGTGATAGATAATGAAAAGATTTTAGAGAGAACAGGAAATCAATTGGTGTAGAAAGTGGAATCTAGCAATACAACTATTGGTGTTGAATGTAGAATGTAGTGAAATGGTTATTGGTGTTCAATGTAGAATGTAGTGTGATGGCTATTGGTGCTGAATCTAGAATCTAATGTGATGGCTATTAATATTGAATGTAGAATGTAGTGCGATCGCTATTACTTTCAAATATAGAATGTAGTGTGATGGCTATTAGTGTTAAATGTAGAATGTAGTATGAAGGCTACCAGTGTTAAATGTAGAATGAAGTGTGATGGCTATGGGTGTTGAATATAGAATGTAGGATGATGGCTACTGGTGTTGAATGTAGAATGTATTGGGATGGCGATTGGTGTTGAATGTAGTACGTAGTGTGATGGCTATTAGTGTTGAATGTAGAATGTAGTTTGATGGTCATTACTGTTGAATATAGAATGTAGTGTGATGGCTATTCATGTAGAATATAGAATATAGCATGATGGCTATTGGTGTTGAATGTAGAATGTCATGTGAATGCGATTGGTGTTGAATGTAGAATGTAGTGTGATGGCTATCGGTGTTAAATGTAGAATGAAGTGTGATGCCTACGGGAGTTGTATATAGAATGTATGATGATGGCTACTGGTGTTGAATGTAGAATGTATTGGGATGGCTTTTTCGTGTTGAACATACAATGTAGTGTGATGAGCTATCGGTGTTGAATGTAGAAAGTAGTGTGATGGCTGTTGGTTTTGAATGTAGTACGTAGTGTGATGCCTATTAGTGTTGAAAGTAGAATGTAGTGTGATGGCTATCGGTGTTAAATGTAGAATGTAGAGTGATAACTATTGGTGTTGAATGTAGAATGTAGTGTGATGGCTATTGGTGTTGAAAGTAGAATGTAGTGTGATGGCTATTTGTATTGAATATAGAATGTTGTGTGATGGCTATTGTTGTTGAATGTAGAATATAGTGTCATGTCTATTGGTGTTGAATGTGGAATGTAGTGCAATTGGTATTTTTAGGTGAATGTAGAATGTAGCATGATGGCTATTGGTGTTGAATGTAGAATAGAGTGTGATGGCTATTCATGTTGAATGTAGAATGTAGTGTGGTGGCTATTGGTGTTGAATATAGATGTTGTGTTATGGCTATTCATGTTGAATATAGAAGTTGTGCGATGACTATTAGTGTTGATTGTAGAATGTAGTGTGATGGCTAATGTTGTTGAATATAGAATGTAGCATGATGGCTATTGTTGATGAGTGTAGAATGTTGCATGATGGCTATTGGTGTAGAATATAAAATGTACCGTGATGGCTGTTGGTGTTCATTATAAAATGTAGCGTTATATCTATTGGTTTTGAATGTAGAATGTGGTGTGATGCCTATTCATGTTGAATGTCAAATATAGTGGGATGGCTGTTGGTGTTGAATATAGAATGTAGCATGATGGCTACAGGAGTTGAATATAGAATGTAGCATGATGGCTACTGATGTTGAATATAGAATATACCGTGATGGCTATCGGTGACGAATGTAGAATATATTGTGATTGCTATTTATGCTGAATATTTTGTGATGGGTATTGGTGTAGAATATAGAATGTAGTGTGATGGCTGTTGGTTCTGATATTAGAATGTAGTGTTATGTCTATTGGTTTTGAATGCAGAATGTAGTGTGATTGCTATTCATGTTGAATGTAGTGTGATGGTTATTGGTGTTGATTGTATAGTGGAATGCAGTTTGATGAATATTGGTATAGAATCCGCAATCCAGGATGATGGGCCTTACTGCAGAAGTGAAATGTTGTGCAACGACTCTTTGTATCAAAAGTGGAATTGAACATGACAGCTGTTGTTGTTGAATGTGCAATGTAATGTATTGACTATTGGTGTTCATAGAGGAATGTTCTGTGACAGCTATTAGTGTTGAATATTCAATGTAGTGAGATGGTTATTGGTGTAGAAAGTACTATCCAACATAATGGCTATTGGTGTAAAAGTTTTTTTGTTAATCAATTCACCCCAAGGAAGTGAATAATACCATTAATGGACTACAGTTATAAATATTAAAACAATTTGAGAATGAATTGGAGATATGCTGGTGTTAAAAATGGTATGTAGTGTGACGGCTATTGCTGTTGAAAGTGGAATGTAGTGTGACGGCTACTGGTTTTGAAATTAGAATATAGTATTATGTCTATTGGTGTCAAAAGTGGGATGAATTTGATGGCTATTAGTGTTGTTATATTAAGAGTTTGGTAGTGAGAGAAAGGAATAATGAGGATTAGATTGAAACAATGTTTATTGTTGGTAGAGAGTACAGGAATAGTGATCTGGAGTAAATGTAGTGCTGGGAGTTGACCCATTTCTTGTGCCGGTGTGGCGGAGGTCATTGGATATGGTCGGTGCATGTTTGATTGATCGAAGTCACAGTGGTAGGTCATTTGTTGGTTTTGTAGAGCTGATGTATTGAACTGGGGTGACGTCAGTTTGGCATGGTTTGATCGGCCTGTTCTGTGGAATGGAGGTTGCTGATGTTAACTGTGAAGGGAATGCCTTGTAACCGAGTTGTCGAGGTAGGCTGATGTGACAGTGTGTATTTGGTAGGTCTCTTCCAGATTGCTGTGTTCATTGTGAAGAGGATGCCTTCTAAACAGGTCAAGGTAGGCTGCTGTGACAGCAGGAATGGTTAGTCTGTTTTGTGAAATGGTGGTCACTGATGTCAGCTGTGATGGGAATGCCTTTTAAACAAGTCGAGGTAGGCTGAGGTGATGGCAGGGGTGGGTATACTTGTTCTGTGGAATGGAGTGTTGACTGTGAAGGGAATGGTTGTAAATGAGTTAAGGTAAGTGAAGATGATGGCAGTGGTTGGTAGGCTTGTTCTGTAGAACAGAGGTTGCTGGTGTCAACTGTGAAGGGAATGCCTTGTAAATGAGTTGAGGTAAGCCAAGGGTTTGGTATCCATGTAGGCTTGTAGCTGGGAGGAATCGAGGTTGGGATGTTTTGAGTCAAAGCTGGATAGCTGAGATGGTTGGTCAAACCTGGAAGTGGTAATTGATGTTGAAATGTGCAGTCATGTTGAGTAGTGGTGATGAAGGTGGTGCTCTGTTTCTGTGTGGTGGCAAGGTCGCAACTCTGTTGTCATAGTGATGTGGTCATGGCGACAGTAGCAGCAGCAATAGTGCCCTACGCAATGGCCAGCAGCCACACCAGGCCGCAACTATGTCTTGGTTATCCTCAGAGCCCACTTTTAAGCAGGTCTGGTAATCCTTAGGGACATCTCTTTTACTAGCAGTAACGTTCATGATTGGCTACCACCAAAGCTCACTTTGCAGAAAGAAAGTCGTGTGTGGAGCCTAATGTGCAGAAAATGACTTGTTATTTTGTTTTCTGCCTTCATGGCGCTTACATTTGGCCAGTGTGAAGAATGAATCAGGATGAGATCCAATTGTGTCGTAATATAACAATATCAAAAGTGGAATGTAGCCTGACTGCTAATAGTGTCAAATGTAGAGAGAAATTGGAATCTAGCATGTAGCTACTGGTGTAGAAAGAGGAATGTCAGGTGACAGTTATTGGTGTAGAATGTGAAATGAAGTATGACACATATTAGGGTCAAAAGTGGGATGTAGTGTGACATCTATTGCTGTCGAAAGTGAAATGTAGAGAGATGGATATTGTTGTCGTAAGTGAAAAGTAGAGAGATGGATATTGTTGTCAAAAGCGGAATGTAACGAGATGGATATTGTTGTAGCAAGTGGGATGTAGCGAGACAGGTATTGTTGTCGAAAGTGGAATGTAGAGAGATGGCTATCGTTCTCGAAAGTCGAATGTAGAGAGATGGATATTGTTGTCAAAAGTGGAATGTAGTGAGATGGATATTGTTGTTGAAAGTGGAATGTTGAGATATGGATATTGTGGTTTTAAGTGAAATGTAAAGAGATGGATATTGTTGTTGAATGTGGAATGTAGCGAGAATGATATTGTTGTTCAAAGTGGAATGTAGAGAGACGGATATTGTTGTTGAAAGTGGAATGTAGAGAGACGGATATTGTTGTTGAAAGTGGAATGTAGAGAGATGGCTATTGTTGTTATAAGTAGTATGTAGCAAGATGGATAATGTTGTCATAGTGGAATGTAGCGAGACGTATTTTGTTATTGAAAGTGCAATGTAGAGAGATAGATATTGTTGTCGAAAGTGGAATGTAGACAGACAGATATTGTTGTTGTAAAAGTAGAATGCAGCGAGACAGATATTGTTGTCGAAAGTGGAATGTAGAGAGATTGATATTGTTGTCGTAAATGGAATGTAGCCAGACGGATATTGTTGTCGTAAGTGGAATGTAGCGAGACATATATTGTTGTTGTAAGTGGATGTAGTAAGACGGATATTGTTGTCGTAAGTGGAATGTAGAGAGACAGATGTTGTTGTTGTAAGTGGAATGTAGCGAGACTGATATTGTTGTTGTAAGTGGATGTAGTAAGACGGATATTGTTGTCGAAAGTGAAATGTAGCGAGACGGATATAGTTTTTGAAAGTGGAATGTAGAGAGATGGCTATTGTTGTCGAAAGTGGTATGTAGAGAGATCGATATTGTTGTTAAAAGTGGAATATAGAGAGATGGATATTGTTGTTGTAAGTGGATGTAGTGGGATGGATATTGTTGTCGAAAGTGGAATGTAGAGAGATGGATATTGTTGTTGTAAGTGGAATGTAGAGAGATGGCTATTGTTGTCGTAAACGGAATGTAGAGAGATAGATAATGTTGTTGAAAGTGGAATGTAGAGAGATGGATATTGTTCTCGTAAGTGGAATGTAGAGAGACAGATGTTGTTGTTGTAAGTGGAATGTAGAGAGACAGATAATGTTGTTGAAAGTGGAATGTAGTGAGAAGGATATTGTTGTCGTAAGTGTATTGTAGACAGACGGATATTGTTGTGTAATGTGGAATGTAACCTGATGGTTATTGGTGTAAAAAGTGCAATCTAGCATGATGGCTATTGGTGTCAAATGTGTAAAGTAGTATAACAATTATTTGTCTAGAAAGTGGATGCAGCATGTTAGCTGCTGTTTTTTGAAAATAGAATTAGTGAGTCATGTTCAAGCTCTGATTTAATCTTTTGTTTTCACCTTTGTACTAATGCTCTTTAAAAATATATGTATCCATATTTCTCATTCCCAGCTTTGGGTTAAATAGTAGAATAGATTGATTTCTCTATCCTTGGATGATAGCCTGTCTAGGAGAAGCACTACTCCAAATTTAAATCTGTGAAGAATGGTATCAGTATCTGTCTATATTTCTGAGATGAGGTATTATGTACATTATTTTACATTGTTCGGATTATCATCATCATCTTTGTTGCCATATTATCATCCTTCAGTGTCTATATTTCTGAGATGAGGTATTATGTACACTATTTTACATTGTTCGGACTATCATCCTCATCTTTGTTGCCATAATTATCACAAAGTTTCGGCTGTTGTACGCTTCAGCATTCTTCAGGTGGTTGGAACGTCGAAATGAACCCTTTATTTTGCTTGCTGAGGCAGACTGTTCTAGATCAATGTGCCATGTCTAATGGATGTCAGTTATCAGTTATCTCCTATTAATTCCTCAAGGATAACATGGCACTGGATAGAGGCGTTAGTTAGATCCAGTAACAGGACCCAGAGAATGTGAGTTCAATACCTGGTTATGGTCGTGAACTTGGAGTGGGGAATTAACAGGAGATAACTGACATCCATTAGACATTGCACATGGAACTAGAACAGTCTACTCCAGTGAGCAAAATAAAGGGTTCATTCCAACATTCCCACCACTAAGAACCAAGAAGGCTGGAACATGCAACAGCTGAAACGTGATAAATATGGCAACAAAGATAAGCATGATAGTCCGAACAATTAAATTGCGTACTCTAGTATCTTTCTCAAAATGTCATGAAAATTCACAGGAAAAGTATCTGCAAAGAGCCATATTTGCCTATATTCTTGTAAGATATACTATATTTTTTTAAAATAAACTTTTGAACTTTATCATTCTCTTTTATCTACACCTAATTTTTTTTTCTTTACGTATGAAAAAAAGTTTAAAATTCCATTCTGTCATTTAGAAAACCTTTAAATTGACATTTAGAAGAAATAAATGATACAACCTTTAAAGCACCATAAATAATTTTTTAAAGTTTGTGAGGCAACTATTTTTATTTTATTTTATTTTTGATATATTGATAATTGAAATAAAAATCAATTCTATGCTATATACAACGAATACCCAATATATAGAGTAGAGGAAAAAAATTAATCACACATATCAATAGTAGTACCACGTGTGATTGTCAAACTATATCTGCTCACCATTCATTAAAACCTAGTTTTGAATAAATTATGTTAATTTCGACCAATCAGGTGGCTCCTGACGTCATAGCTGCACCTTATATGGAAAGCTGCTATTCTTTGTCATGCGAGATGCTGAAGGAGGAAAAATGGACCTAAAAATGATAAGATGGATGGGGTGGGAGAGTATTGCAGAAATTGACGACTAGACTACGGCAAATTGTTTTGCAAAGATGTCAAGAGTGATGTTAATGCTAAACAGTTATGCAAATAATTATATTTTATACTCTAAGCAAAGAAACAAGAATATAATAGGTAAGTCAAATTGAAGTCATACTCGTGCAGATTGCATTAAAAAAAAAGGAAGGAAAATGCGCTTTTTCATTTTCTCTCTCTCTCATTTTTCTCTCTCTCATTTCTCTCTCTCGTTTTCTCTCCTATACTCAGTCATCTTCATCGTCACTTCCTTCAACAAAAACTTATTAAAAAAAAATTTGAATTAATTTTTTTCCCTTCGTAAACAACACGTGTGTGTGTGTGTTATACGCGTACATGTGTAAAGAAAGATGAAAGTAATTTCTGGTGCATTCGTGTTAAAATGTGTGTTATTGGTGGGTGTTAGGGTAAACTGTGCTTTCATCTATGGGATGTATGATACTTTTCCCGTGTTCACATGTTGTATGCATAAAAAATAAAAATAAATATATTTTGCGCGTAAAAGATGTCTGTGTAATTAGCGTGTACGCAATAATTGCATCCTTCTCTCTCCCACTTTATTTTATTCTTTTCATGTGTCCGCTTCATTATATAATATTTTGAAATATCTCTTAGCCTAAAAGAAAATTTAGAGATGAGAGAAAAAGAAAGAGCTGCCGCTGTAAATAATCAAGCAAAAAACAATTAAAATTAATTAAATTTCCATGTTAGTTCTGATCCCTGAGCGAAAACCAAAATAAAATAAAGTCCGTATATAATGTTTACGGATCAATTATCGTACGCCTTTTTTGGTACCACGAATTGAACATTTTGAGCGCGTAAAAAACTGCAATCAGATGTTATGTTACGTTTTCGACGTAAAAAACATACATAACTTTAAAATGTACGTAGTGGGACGTATACTACTGCTACTAGTTATACTGCTACACTGTTTAAGTAGCAGCAGTATCATTTATACTACTATTGCTTAGTAGAGGCAAATGTGAGGCACACGCACGCACACCTATACTGCGTGTGCTGGTAAAATCGCTCAGTAAGGACTTTAAAACACTTGTATGTATACTGTAAGTATTATAGAGTAAATTTACTTTATTTTTTATTGTTTTTACTTTTTACTACTTGCTTCTGTGTTGGAAATTCACGTGGAGATGTGTTTAAAAATTCGAAAGATTTTTTTTTCTCATTGCTTTCCTTTATTTATGGAATTTATTTCCATTCTTATCAAATCTCTCTTTTATTTTAAATGTGTCTTTATTTGGCTCAATAAGATATAACAAGTATAAGTTATAATATTCTTATATTGTTTAGTTAAGCATCTTTCTTCTCTTCTTTGATGCGTTTGTGTATGTAACGTTTGTGTACATAGTTTGTGTGTGTATGTGCATGAGTGTGTGTCTATGTGTATGTGCGTGTTCTTGCGCCTTTTTCTAATCTAAAATGTTGTTGAAGAGAGCGACGTGTGTCTAAAGGATTTTTGTTTTAAATCATTTTACAACTCTCTATGCCGTTTCCTTATAGTCACAATATGAGAATAATTGAGATACTTACAATTTAGCAACCATAAAATAATCAAACAAAAATGTTATATACATGCAAAAAACGTTTTTATGGTCTTTACCGCAATATACTGTATGTTAATTTAACTTAATTATTTTTTAAAAAGTTATCATTTCCTAAGTATTAAGTAATGATTCGAGTTTGTAATGTACATGTTTTTTTTTTTTTTTTTTTGACTGAGAGGAAATGATATTATTATTTTGTATGCTTTTTGTGTAGGTGGAGTTGATTTCTTCATGACTTTATTGATATTCCAATCCTTTTTCAATAAGATAAATAATAATAAATTGCGAATTTGAATAGATAATTTTAATTTACTTGCGAAAATTTAGAGACATAAAAATAAGCACTGACAAAGAAATAGACTAGAGACAATTTATTGAAATATTAAAAAAAAAAAAAAATTGGCGGGCTGGGTGGTGGAGTGTAAAGAAGCCGGCTTTCTTTGTAGTAAAAATGTAACAAACAAAAACAAAAAGACTACAACGAAAAACAAATAAACTAAAAAAGAACTAAGTGATTATCATATGACTTATTCTGCCATTTCCTTCTCTCGTGTCTTTCACCCTCTCTTTCTCTCTCTTTGTCTTCCTTTTTCACTCAAAGACTACTACTGGCAGAAATGTTATCATCCTTCTTTCTTTATGATGTTGTGGGCCACCGATCTTTCCGGGGTAGACACAAAATAAGTAAATAAATAAAAAATAAAAAAAATGAAAAAGATTTGAAATATGGTACCGGGTTGGAGTGGGGGTTTTCGTGTTGGTGTCGGTCGGGTAATAATTGGTTAAAAAAATAAATAAATGTCTAACTTAGTCTTAAACTAACCTAATTCATTCGACTATCCTTCTAAAAGTTGTCACATTTCAATTTCATTATTACATCTGTGATTACTAATAATTATTGTCGTCGTCGTCGCTATCATTATCAGCATCATCATCAAAGTCGTCATCGTCATCATCATCAAAGTCGTCATCATCGTCGTCATTATCGTCGTCATCATCATCATCCACCTTTTAAAAATTCCTTCTTACTCTTTCTTCGCACAAATAATAAATGATTCCATAAAATTTCGGAAATATTATGATGCACTTATTGCTTGTTTAAACAATTAAATCTCGTTTATTTAATTTAATTTAATTTAAAAGAAAAATAATGAATTTAAAAGTAAAACTAAAAAATGCTTTCTTTGCCATTTATGAGCCAAAATCAAATTTTAAATGATTTTTCGACATACGACGATAGTTTTTTTTTCTGTTTATTTGTTTGTCCATTTTTAGCAAGAAAGATGAAAAAAATAAAGAAATATGGAATGGAATTTTACCAAAGGCATAACTTCATTTTGAAAAAAAAAAACAAAGTTGGGGGGGGGGCAGATCTTTAAGATTTTAAGGTGTAGAGTAGAAATATAAATATCTTTTGTTTCTATGGTGATAAGCACCCGACCAGTCACTAACCTCGGTCTTGTCTGGGCTTCTAATCATCATCATCATTATTATTATCATCAGCATCATTAGTAACAGCAGCAGCTATTTAAAAAAAAAAAATAACAAAAACCTCACTTAATGAGTCGGGGCAGGGGTAAAATGGGAGGGTAAGCAGCTGCAACACCAAGAGTTAAGACAAAAAAATATCAAGTGGGCTTAGGATAGAAACTAGTTTAGTCTAACATAACAACAACAACAACAAAAAAACATAACTACGGACACAGTGGTACACACTATGCCTTTTTTTTTTTTTTACCCTTAAGGGCTTAAACGCATTCTTCCTTTCTTTCTCTCTTTTTTTTCTGAATTTAGATTATAAATAAATAAAAATCGTGTGATGATCACTTATCGATGATTTGAACGATTGACTTAAAAATCGCTTCCAGTTTTGATTAAAGGACGTTTTTCAATTTTCCTCGTCACAGGGCCACAATTATTTTCCCAAGAAAAAGGGTTTTTTTTTTTCTCTTGCTTTGATTTTTTGTTCTTTTTTTTTTATCCAACCAGCACGCATTTTTATTTTATTTGATTGACTGTCTATAAAAAAATAAGGAGTAAAAAAAGAAATAGTCAATAATTACAGGAAAATGAAAGAAAAAATAGAGAGTCAATCTTCTTGTCTAACAAAACAAGACGAGAGCATTAGGAATGCTTTCGTTGCATTTGTTCTTCAAGACATGCCGCATAAAAATTGAATATAGCGACAAATGGATATGAGGAGTTGTTATTTCTACCTAAAGCAGCCTTCCAACAAATTGTCTATCATAATCAGATTATTTGGGTAATCATTCAGTAGTAAGTAACCAATGGAAAAATTGAAATATAAAAATGAAAACACAAGTCTAAAAGACTGAAAATCGGTGTTTTAAAACTAAGTGTTAAATCATCACGGATTTTTTTTAACCAAAAAGCGGAATGGTTTATAGTAGAATATGATGAACTCATTATGATTCTTCTTACTATAATTTTTATTTCTCCTAGCATCGTGGAAGAAGGAAGTCAGAGGTAGAATTATTAGAGATTAATAAATCTTTTTAATTAATTAAAGACCGATATCGTACAAGTAAGTTTTATTAAAATTACTGTTAGTTAGCATGCAAAAAAAAAAAAAAAATGATGCAAGGCAGGGGGATGTCCCACTTAAGTTGTTAAAATTCCTTCGGAAAGAAATTCTTTAAAACAATTTTTAAAAATAAAAATCCTTATTAGCTACACCACTAACTACCGTAATTAGAAATTTATTTTTGTGCTTTAAAATTTTTCATTCATTATTACGACTACCATTGCTACTATGACTACTTTATTTATTTATTTATTTATTTATTTATTCATGCACAGAACCACTTTATTCATATATCCTTAGAAAAAAAAAGAAAGAAAGAAATGTTCACTTAGGAGGGTGGAGGCTTGCCATAAAACCCGACAGTAAGTAACGAATGCTACGATAGTAGAAGTGATTATTTACGGAATAATAATACTCATATATTTCTATTGTTTCAGGTGAAGCTGAACTTGGTAAATAAAATACCTAATTAAGGATGTCACATGGTAGAATACTTTGCATACGAGATTCACAGACCATTAGTTTTCACTTTTCTCTAAGCGATAAATGACCTTGTGCCAGATTAAACAAAAAATAGCAAAAGGGAATAATAATGGGTAGGAATACTTGAAGAACATTTTATTTTTTTCTGTAGGGAATTTGTTTCTCCCAGAGTGCTATTAGCTTCTAACATAGAAAAGTTATGTTTATTTAAAAGTGCATATCATAATGAAATTAATTTATAAAACAAATGCTGTGGTAGGCATTGGAACAAACTAATGACCAACATTTTTAATTAGCAATGCACAAAAAATAATGGTCAATGTTTTTCATGGGTAATGAGACATATTGAAGGCATATATTCTTGGTAGGCAATAATACATTGAAATCCTATATTTTTGGTAGGTAATGAAACATATTGAAGTCCTATATTCTTGATAGGCAATGAAACATATTGAAGTCCTATATTTTTGGTAGGCAATAAAACATTGAAGTCCTATATTCTTGTTAGGCAATGAAACATCTTGAAGTCCTATATTCTTGATAGGCAATGAAACATATTGAAATATATTCTTGGTAGGCAATGAAACAAATTGAAGTCCTATATTTTTATATGTGACAATCTGATAACAAACATGTTTAGTAGGCATTTGAACTTAAAACTGGACAATATTTTTGGTAGGAATAAGAATATATTAACAAGAAATAGGTAGCCAATGTAATATACTGCTGGCCAATATTTTTGATAGGGAGTGGTACATACTAAAGACCTATAATTTTGGTTGGCAAGGAAACATACCTAAGACAAATATTTTTGGTTAGTAATGGAATATACTAATAGCTAAATCTAATTTCTACATATTCTATAAATGGTTTGTGACATTAGATAAATGAGTCATTTTTAATTCACTGTAATTAACTTACAGATGGTAAATTAATTTACATTTGGTAAATTGTACAAAATAGATTATGGTTTCATCCATTAACTATTCAAATAGTTGTTTTTGGTTGATATGAAATGAGCTATTTAATCCCAAGTCTTCGGAATTAGTTTTGGCAAGGTTATAAGCACAAAATTATTTATTTTCAGATCCTGTTGTGTCTGACAATATAATTGTTTTGATGGAAGAATGCTTATTATATAACATTGAGTGTTTTGACTAAAAAAAAATATCCAAATGTTGGACAATTTTTGTCTTTATTTTCTCCCAAAGTTAAAGCAAATATGCAAAGTTTAGAATAGTTCATGATCAAACACGATAGACATTCACTGTATATGCATAAATAAGCTGATATGGACTCCGAAAAAGTTCTGAACAGGAGGATGAGCAAGAGCATGTAACTTTAGTAGGCTTTGACACTTTCTGTGCCTGAGTGTTCAGAAGATTTCTATATCAGATGGTGGTTTCTCCTATAAAGGGGGATGTAGTTTCTATCTCTGCTTTTCTTTGTATAAATGTGTAGGCTGGAATAAATAATTTACACAGTTCCAAAAATGATAACAAAAATTGGATGTCTACTAAAATAGGATGTCTACTCAAATATGGGTCAAAAATTTATTGAACTAAACTACATATCCCAGTAAAATCAACTGCATTTTGTACCCTTTATCTATTTGCACTTCTCCCAAAAATTTGGCTTTGATCAGTCAAAGTATAGCTATTTTAGAGGGAGTGACAGATGGTCAAACCAACAGAAGTGATAGAATTTATATATATATATATATAATATCATAAAGAAACAATTTATGCAAATAGCAATGATAATGTGATTAATGCCTGAAGATGACAATTTGAAATTGTCAAAAGTACTTGGCATATGTCTTCCATCTGACAACAACTCAAACAGATAAATACATATAGCAAGAAAATTTTGTGGATTTCTAACTTTTCAAAATTCAAACAAAATTCTCACTTCATCGATTTGAACAAGATATTGTTGTGTTGATGTTGTGATATTGCACACTTCAAAACATATATTCAACTGTCAATAAATAACATAATTAAAAAAAAAACATCTCTCAGTCTACACTTATTTCTTCTTAGTATTTGCCTATATATAAGAAAATTGTGCCCTGTAGATGACACTTTGAAATTGTCAAAAGTACTTGGCATGTGTCTTCCCTCTGACAACAACTCAAATATAAGGATCTTATTATTCAAGGAACTGATAGTAAGTTAATGTCTCATTAAATCCCATTAGCAAAGTGATTTTGCTGTTAATCACATTAACATTGCTATTTAATTCTTTCTATAAACTGTTTCTTTATGATATAAAATATATGCTGCACACTCATATATATATATATATATATATATATATATATATATATAGGATTAATACAAATATAAAATTTGTCACTTAGCATACTGAGTCTAGAGTTTTGTACATGGACACTCCAGCAATTGTTCCATTCACTCATCAGGGGATATCAGTAATTAACATTTTATTTTCTTATTTTTCATCTATATTGCAATAATTGATGAACTTTTCATTGTTGGAAAGTTGATTTCTTTTTTATTGCTTAATGTGTGAAACAGCCAGTCATTATGTAAAATGTTGATTTCTCCGTGCCTATTTGTCATATCTACAAACATTCTTCCTCATAAGTATAGCAATTTCAAACAATAAATTATATGC
This sequence comes from Acanthosepion lycidas, assembly GCA_963932145.1. Taxonomy (NCBI): domain Eukaryota; kingdom Metazoa; phylum Mollusca; class Cephalopoda; order Sepiida; family Sepiidae; genus Acanthosepion; species Acanthosepion lycidas. The sequence continues at coordinate 11,044,255 of OZ010616.1, read as the reverse complement.
ATAATTTATGATTTAATATAAGTGTTTACCTATATATATATATATATATATATATATATATATATATATATATATATATATATATATCTGTGTGTGTTTGTGTGAGCGCGTGCGTGCGCATGTGTGTGTATTTGGGCAGCAATCCCTTTTTTATACAAGTTTCCTTAAAAACTACTGTGAATAGTGTTTGTGTTGTGAAACATTTTTTGGTCTAGATAATCTGGGTTTTGAGCACTTTACTGAGTAGGTAGGTGTTTGCCTTTTGGTCCTTTTTTTCTTTTTTCTTTCCTTCTTGATGATTTTTCTTCTCTAAGATGTTAGGTCTTCTTGTCTGTTGGTCACACCAACATAGTTGGTTTTTCTACAATATATATATATATATATATATAAATTTATATATATATATATATATATATATATATATATGAATATATATTTAATTTCAATAAAGGTACAATCAATTTACAAATTCATGTATTATTCATACATAAAACAAATACAAAGGCTAATGATTAAATGGGGAGAAATCCACCTTCGCGAACAATTCAATAATATACAAAAACCCCGAATCTGTTTATGAATGAAAAGATCCTGTTTTATAAATTTCCGTCGCATTAGATCTTTTTATTTTACAAGCTTTTGCCTGTTCCTACAGACATCCTCAGGTATGAAATAGATTGTGTTCTTGTTTATAATTTCAGTAATAAGTGTCCACTTATTATTGAATTGTTCGCGAAGATGGATTTCTCGCCATTTAATCATTAACCTTTGTATTTGTTTTATGTATGAATAATTCATGAATTTGAATATATATATATATATATATATATATATATATATATATATGAATATATATATATATGAATATATATATATATATATAGAGAGAGAGAGAGATAGATAGAGAGATATGGAGAAAAACAAACAATGTTTCATTAATAGGTTTATTCAAATCTTGCCCTGTCAGTCTGGCTCTGTGGCTGAACTGGTAGACGCACACTTTGGATGAAAAAAAGTGGTTTACCTGATGGAAAAAAATCTGATGCAGGTTCAATTCCTGGGATGGGTCAAGGGACCTTTCATCCCTCTTCCTATATATCTATCTGTTTGTCTATCTATCTATCTAAATACTTATTTATATGGGATTACGATATATAAATTTTTATATATCAAGAACAATTTTGGGGGAAAGATTTATGACAAAATGGAAAAAGTTTTCATGTGATGTGTTTTCTCCTTTATGACTTCATGGAACTAATGATTATGCTGATATGACAACACATACATACAAACGAGAGATGCTTGGAATTTTAATTCAAAGATGATTTTTTTTATTATACGTGTTTTGAGTGTATCATCTCGCTGATTTCATTTAGTTTCTTTTTCTTTCCATCACTTTTATTCTTAAATATCCCACATTGTAATAATAGACGCTCTGTCAAGAATAGTGAAATGTTGTAAGAATTTGTATGCAAATTTACTGCATTTGATCTAGCAATTAAAGCACTTTCTAAACTTTTTCATCTTAGTGAATTGTTTTGTCTTTTATTAGAGTAGCATTTTTATATTAAAAATGTGGTCAGTCTTGTTACAGTGAGCAACTAATACATTTACTGTGTTGTTTTGTAAAACCTTCTCTTTTGTGTTCATATAATCTTTTATTTAAGTTTCTTGAAGTTTCTCTGATGTGTTTCTTGTGGCAATTATTACAGGTAATAGAGTAAATACCTCATTCAAGTTTTAGATTAGTTTTTTTTTTTTGTAATAATTAAATCCTTTATTATTTTAGATGCATTTGTGACAAATTTTATGTTGAGTTTAGATAATTTTTTTCAATTGTGGCTGTGATAGAGTTAGTGGGTAGAACAATATATTTTTTGATTCACTGGGATTTTAGGAAGGGCTGCTTATCTATTTGGAATATTTTATCAACCTTTATAAAGACACACTCACACACATATTGATAGGGATTTTCTTTACATTTGACATGAATTTTTTTTTGCATTTTTAGAAGAAAGCATATATATAGCATTTATGGTAAGTTTTAATATATTTGAATATGGGAAAGATGGCACTTCATCATAATCGCAGTTCTTGAAAATAGCCCAAAGTATGACTGAAAGCATTCACACACTCATTAATGTTAAGAAAAAATCTGGGTCCCCCAAATTTACTCTGTTATATATAAATACAAGAAATATTAACAAAAATTTACTTAATTGGCAATCCTTCTCAGTTATTTTATAATGAAATGTATATCAATAAACAACTACAGCATCAACATACATTTTGCATACATGCCACACTCTACTCAGATGAGAACTGTCTTCTCACCCTTCACATCATTTGTAATGACTTCCATTTCATTTTGGTGTCCATGGTCCCTAAGATGATTCTTGAAATCAATTTTGGACACCATCGGTATCATGCATATATGATTGATAATCTATGAAACCATGGTAGCAGGTGTGTAAGTGATTCCTAATTTTTTAATATTTAATATTTAAAACTTTGCATGTTCAATTCAATTTATTGGATTGTGTATAGAGCTATTTTTAATACAACTGTCTCTTGGTAGGACTCAAATCTGGACTACAATCAGTTTTATATATATATATATATATATATATATATATATACTAGGTGTAACAGTAAAATTGTCCAAATCATGTAACAGCAAAATTGTCCAGTTGCGGTTGTTAGATTAAGCTCTGAACCGTTGTATCTTAGAAATGATTAAAGATACCTTAATGGAATTTTCCAGTGTTTTTATAACACTATTGGACTCTACATTGAGCAATAATAAGATATAATTACTCTCCAAGCTTAACAGAAGAATCGTGATGCAGTTGATCATAAATGAAAATGACATGTTCATTATTAATTAATCATAGCTAAGGATTGGAAGCTCATGAAGGATTGAAATAAAGTTCATATATATATATATATATATATATATATATATGTATATATAAATAAAAAGAAAGAACAGTAAGATATATAATCCGGTGTTCTTATAGATATTTTTATTTTTACAAAATAGTGCTCAATGTAACTTTGCAGAGCATTAATATTATAAATTAATTGATTTAAAATATGTTTTTTCCGCTACACAGTTCTAACCATTCTTACAAAATTAAATTTGGACCTTCCATTTTTGAAACATGGTTAGAACTGTGTAGCGGAAAAACCATATCTTAAATCAATTAATTTATAATATTACATATATATATATATATATATATATATATATATATATATATATATATATATATATATATTATTAATAGAAATCTTATAAGTGTAAGAAACTATACTCACTTGGAAAACCTTCAGTGTCTTGATTTGCATATAAACAAGCCAATACCAAAGGGAAAAAAAGGTATAAAAAAAGAAAGAACCAAGAACATGTACATTAGCTGAAAATAATCGTCCAGCATGCGAGTCCAAAGCCCAAAGAAAAAAACCCTGATGCAAGTACCCAAAATAACTAAATAAAGTGCACAATACAATGAGTAGAGCAGACCTAGTTAAACCTAGAGAGTCAGACAAACCTACCAAGGTTTCACCTAAGCAGATCATCAGGGAAGGATGGCTAACAAGGTAAAGAAAGAACAGAATATATCCGTTCTTTCTTTACCTTTTTAGCCAGCCTTCCTTGACGATCCGCTTAGGTGAAACCTTGGTAGGTTTGTCTGGCTCTCTAGGTTTAACTATATATAACTATATATATATATATATATATATATATATATAATCATTTTCCAACTTATCCAAGATGGTATTCACTCCATGTAACTTTCTATCTTACTGTCCTGGACTAACAAGGTGCCTCACAGGTTTCACGTATGATTTCATTTTCAAGTATTTTTTCATTGCTCTTGTCATAGAGTATCATAGCCGAAACTCCTCTCTCATGTACCAAATGTCTTATAGATTAAATTGGATCTTTTTTTAAGTGATATCTTTAGCCCTAAGTTGAAATGATAATCCCTCTTCCTGTTGTGACCTCCTGATCAAGTTTTTCTCTCTACTGTTCCTTCTTTTTTAAACTTATTCTCCATTCTCATGATGCTTCTTAAATGGACTTTGAAGATAGAAGCCAGAGTATGAATATTGAAATAACTCCTGAAGGCCTGAATGATCTTTTTTCTCTCACCATTGCTCATTTGGAAAGATAGTGGAGCTGACACAAAATGATTTTAACCTTTTTAGATGAATAACTTAATGGGTTTTTCAGTGATTCTTATGATAAATAATGTCTAAACATCTTTTACCTGGAAAAAAGAAACCCAATTAGTTTAATGCTTTTTTAGATATTAAACATTCTGTGGGATGGACAATTATACAGTAACAATTTCAAGTTAGCCATTTTCAAGAAATTTTTGTTATATTACAATAACAATGGTTTGTAAGCACTATTGTAGATAGTATAACGGTTGTTGATGGTATACATATATTTTATTTCCAAATACAGCCAATGTGTAAAAAGCATTGTGAGCATATTCATAAACAAAAATATATATATATAGTCATCCACAGACAGACTGTTTCTCTGTATCACAGCTCATCAGTGTGGCTAGACATCCAATTGCTTCAAGCTGGAATAGAAACCTGACTGATTCAGCAACAGTAAGAGGTTTTCCCCCTAAGCCATCAGCGTACAGGTGAAAGAAAAGCGAATTTTTACATACTTACTCTGTGAATAAACACGCCATTGATTGACAGTGTTCAATTCAGGAAAGGAGAAGAGACTTGTAATATTAGTAGTAATAGTTATTTTTTTACAAATTTGCACTTATCTTCTTTTTGCTGTATCACAGCTCATCAGTGTGGCTAGACATCAGATTGCTTCAAGCCATGATCGAAACCTGACTTATGTATGTACATCAGTTAAAGATCAAATCCAGATCAAATAACAAGATGATTAAGTAAAGAACAAATTGGAAACATTTATCAATCTTGCATATTTTTATTTATTAAAGTTTTTACTAATGAAGCTTTAATAAAAGTGAAACATGTTAGATTGATGTTTCCTATTTGTTCTTTATCTTATCATATATATATATATATATATATATATATAGAGAGAGAGAGAGAGAGAGAGAGACATAGGCAAATAGAGAGAGAGACATAGGCAGATACTATATATAGAGAGAGAGAGATTCATATTGATTCTTTAGGTGTTAGGACCTAGATTTTATCATATAGCATCTTCAAAAGGAAATTTTTAACTTTAAAGACACTCATAAATATTTAACAGGTTAACTGAAATGTCTAGGCATTTAGACCTTAGATTATATCATGTGGCATCTTCAAAAGGGAATTTTTAAATTTAAAGACACTTATAAATAATCATCAGATTTACTGAAATGTGTAGGTGTTTAGACCTTAGATTACGTTATTTAGCATACTTGAAAAAGAAAAATTTTGTTTTTTTGTATTATACATTTTTGGAAGTTGGTGAATTCAGCTGTTTTCCTTTGATTTTTCAACATATTTGTTGTGTATGTTGGCTTGGGAATGTAATAATTCCTTCAGTAAAGGTAATATTTGAAAAAATATGGGGTGCAGATTGATATTTTCAAGAACATGCATTTTTGGGGGCTCTTGCTGTTGTCTCTGCCATTTTTTAAAATTATTTTTAAACTGATGTTACATTGTCAGTCATCAACTAATAACATACTTCATGTATCTGCATGGCCGGTGCAGTGCATACTATGCAGGGGACTCCTGATGAGGTTGGATCCCTAAATCGGTTAGTTTGATACTGCATTGTTTTTGCTTCTAGTACTTTTTACTTTTTTTCTACCTAAGTTATATTGCCAATCATCAATTATAGTTGTCAACAGCGCTAGTGCTTACTACCCTGAACCTCTCAACTGTGTGGGGGCCCCATGCCTACTGGGGAAGTGTGGGGGCAGAAGTGCTAATTTCAGTAGCAGCTATTTTTTTACATTGTAATTTTTTTCTGAACTGTTCTTTTAAATCAATTAAGAGGGTAATATATCTCGGTGAAATCATTTTTTATTCCAAGATCTTCCAACAAGAAGGATCTCTGATATTTTTTCTTACTAATAGTAATACTAACCAGGCGTCCACAGCTAGTAATTAAAATAAAATTTCAATCCCTATTTTTTACATTTCTAGAAAGACAAAATTGAGAAAATGATCGCCTAAAAATAAAAATGTTTAAAAATTTCAACATGTGAAAAATTTTCCTGAAAACTGAAATGCTGTTTTTAAAACAAATTTTTAAGACATTCCCATTTGTGTTGTGTTGGAATCTTTGTGAACGTTTTTTCTTGGTGATTAATCTTTATGGAAATGTAAAAATTTGTACCTTAAAAGTTGTTTTTTTAGTAAAATTTAGTCATTTATTGGTGATATTACAAAAATAATAACATTAATCTCAGATTTTTTTAAATAAAAAAACCTTTTCATTATAAAAGTAAATAATTAATGAATATCTACTGAAATTTTCATTTAACTTGGATTTTTGGTAATTTAAAAAAAGTGCTGCTCTTTCTTACCAATTTTCCTTTGAGGGTTTGTGGCCACTAGGTTGAGAAATTTTGAAATCAACATGAAGTAGAAAGTGGGGCCCCATATCAAAATTTGGGCGGATCCCAAGACCACTGACTGTGGATATTTTGATAATGTTTGATGGCAGCACTCTTGAAAATTTTCCTTCTGAGTAAATTACATTCTCTTTTGATGAGTGTGACATTTTTTAAATCTAAATTGTGGTCAAATTCTGATTTATGTGTCTTTGGTAGTCCATATGGTGTGTTTTTTTTGGGGTGGTGGTGTTCAATGAGTTTTAGCCAGGAGGTGTCTTCGTTTTTTAGTAAATTTTTGACATTGCTTATGAATTTTTGTATCTCTTCTCATCTGAGAATGAATATATATATATATATGTGAAAATATATAGAAAATAAGAAAGAACTGGTTAGGTGAATAATCCAAAGTTCTTTAGTATTTTTGTTATTATTTTAAAGAAAATAGTGCTTGATACAAAAGTAGAGCATAAATATAATTATTTATTTAAAAATATGATTCCAACACGCTACATAAGAGTTCTCATGTTTCAAAACAAGAGCCGAATTAAATTGAATTAAAGTAAGCTCTGTTCCATCTTCAAGCGAAATTTTTTTTTTTTTGAATAACTTATATATAAGGAGGTATGGCGGAGTAATGGATAGCGGGTCAGATTAAAAAATCGGAGAGCCGAGTTCAAATTCCAGTTGAATCTGTTACATTTTCTTATGTGCAAATACCCCTGGGAAAGATATAAATTATCTTCTTCTCTTCCAAGTTATGGGTAAATAGCAGGATAGACTGGGTTGTATAGCCTTGGATGGCAACTGGTCTAGGAGAAGGACAACTCTGAATTCAATACTGCAGAGGTTTGTTTGAAGATCTTGTGGCACATGGTGCACCAGGTCTCTGTATTCAGCTCTTCAAAAAGTGTGGTTGGTTCTGCACAAAACCTTCACCACTATAATCAAATCATTTGTGTGGAACTGAGTGGCCTGACCTTCATATGTCGTACGGTGAGAGTTCTTGCTTCCTTCTACTGACTAGACATGCTTAAGATTCCTTGTAGGATTGGGTCAATGGCCCATGTCAATCTACGACATAAGAGTCCAATGTATATGATAAAAATATAGTTTTAAGGTATGGTGTATTTATGGATTAAAGTGCTCAATATCAAAGATAGAACATATATAAATATATAACTGAGGTATCTCAGTTTGTCAGAGAGTTCTTGCTTCCTTCTGCTGACTAGCCATGCTTAAGATTCCTTGTAGGATTGGGTCAATGGCCCATGTCAATCTACGACATAAGAGTCCAATGTATATGATAAAAATATAGTTTTAAGGTATGGTGTATTTATGGATTAAAGTGCTCAATATCAAAGATAGAACATATATAAATATAAAAGTGAACATTGAAGTTAACACCCAGCAGCAACAATGTGTTTCATGTTTAAACTCAATCATCAGGCTATGTACCACAGTTGCATTTAAGCATGAAACATACTGTCACCGCTTGATGTCAACTTCAATGTCCATTTTTATATTTACACACCCATATATATATTTAAACAGTGTACAGTACAGTAAGTGCTGGTGATAATAAAACAGCTTTCAATTTGTACCTGACAATTGGCATGCACATGAAATTTGAGTTGTACCAATAGGTGGGAATAATTTATTATGAATGTGTGTGTACAAATATATAATATAATGTATATATATATATATATATATATATATATATATATATATATATATATATATATATATATATGGGTAGCCTAGTAGCTTGAATTTTGGTATTCATGAGTGCATTTTGCTCTACCTCAAATTTTTAGGATTTTGTATTGAGTGCTTTTTTTGATTGCACCTTTTTAAACGCAGCTGTTTACAGCATCCTTTTACAATATACTATTTTATATTTTAAATTTTTATATATATATATATATATATATATATATATATATATATATATATATATATATATATATATATATATATATATTTCTGAAGAGGGTGATAGACAGATAGATATATAGATAGATTGATTGATTTGAACAGGTTAACATAGATAGATAGATTGATTGATTGATTTGAACAGGTTAACATAGATAGATAGATAGATAGATTTGAACAGGTTAACATAGATAGATAGATAGATAGATAGATTTGAACAGGTTAACATAGATAGATAGATAGATTGATTGATTTGAACAGGTTAACATAGATAGATAGATTGATTGATTGATTTGAACAGGTTAACATAGGTAGATAGATAGATAGATACTAGAATAAACTTACCTTACCCGGTACAAAGGTATATTAGTGAGTGCTGAACTGCCTATAGAAGCAATGTTCTGTCTAAATTACCTTTCTGAACATGCTTTCATGACATATTCCATATGTTGGTATTAACAATGACTAATCTGGAAGAAGGTACCTGACGAGAAGAAAATTCACAACGACTGTAGTGCTTTAATAGGTTTGTCTGTATTGATTTACAATACTGTACCTAAAACAGGAATTTACTCAACTAAGCTTGGACCTGTCCAAGGTCACAAATAAGGAGCCCCTAGTCAGGATTGATTTCACAACAATAGCAATATTTGCTTATTGTGTATTATATAATTTTAGTTTAATGACCACTGTATCACAGTTATTCATATAATTTTACTTATGTATGTGTCTATTTGCATGATTTTCCTGAATAAATTTTTTACTATAAAATAATGTATTAATTACAAAAAATCAACTTTATAAATTTACACAATTCAATGCAATATATTTTTGTCAATGTCCTGGAATGAAAAAATCCTTGTTTATGTATATAATCTTTCTTTGTCAATGTCTGGAGTGATTAAGAAGAAGAAGCAGCTTCTTAGGTGTGTGATATGCATTCAAGTCTTATAAATAACTACAACATTATTTTCATTTTTTAGCTATTAAAGAGTATGCACTGGTTAAAAAAAGCAACAATAATAAAATGGATTAGAACTAGCAACGAAATGATACTAATAAAAAAATACTATTGACCAAGATTGGTGAAATGAAAAACATGTATAATAACATGGAAAAAACTAGTAATAAAATAAAATAGCAAAGAGTGTATCTAGTCAGGGTGTTGGAATAAAAAGCAACAATAATAAAATGGATTAACACTACCAATAAAATAATAGTAATAATGAATAGTGTATTGAGTCAAAGTGTTGGGATAAAAATCAACAATAATAAGATGGATTAAAACTAGTAATAAACTTAGTATTAATGAAAAGTGGTTTGACCCAGAGTGTTTGGATAAAAAGCCAAGTTAATAAGCTGGATTAATACTATTAATAAAATAATAATTATATATATATATATATATATATATATATATATATATATATATATATATATGAGAGAGAGAGGTGGGGTTGTATGAGAGAACTGGATTAACACTAGACGTCATGTATTGATTCTATTAATCCTCCTCACCTCAATTGAGACTAGGATTATAAGAATGAAATAGTCTGACACAGAAAAAGTTTGCTATTGTTTTATTTATTATTTTTTTTGTGAATTATTCTACTGATGTCTGACTAAATTGTATAAGGAACTGATTGGTAATTATTATTCAGCAATAGGAATAAAAGTTGATCCCCTAAGAAAATAAAACAGTTTTCATGTTGTGTGCATTTGATTTGTCAAAATGCAAGTCACCAGGTCGATCATTGAATCTAATGTGTCTGATTATCTTCTTATTGATCTATTGATCTCAGTCTGTCTATACTCTATTTCTATTTCTCAGAATATATCTATATCTATCAATCTATATTTATTTTCATCTGTTTGTTCATCTTAATCTTTATATATATATATATATATATATATATAAAATTATTTATTCGAAAATTATAACATAAATATGTTATAAGATCACTACAAAAAATAGCCATTTTGTTTCAGCACTTCTGGTGTCTTATCAAGTGATGGTGTTGAATGTAGAATCTAAAATGGCTATTTTTGTGTTGATTTTATAACATATTTATGTTATAATTTTCGAATAAATGATTATATTTGCTCTACTCTGTATTGAGCACTCTTTTAAGAATAGTATTTGTTGGTTATTGGAATTTATTCTGTATACACCAATCCTATACTTGGGTGTGTATATATATATATATATATATATATATATATATATATATATATATATATGATATATGATATATATATATATATGATTTAAAATGACTGACAAGCTATTGCAGTTAAGCTTTTTATTTAATTTTTCTTGTGTTATAATATTTTTTCTTTTCTGGACATAAACTATGTAGAAATTGTCCAAATGTTTTATATGTCCAAGCTCTTTTGGGTATATGTTTAGCCATTATCAAGGATGATTTTATTTTTACTTTTATATATATGTATGTTTATACACACACATACACATATATACACATATAAAATTTGCACATATTTGTGTATATAGATATATTATTTGTCAGTGTATTTGATTAATTTATATCTAAGCCTCTATCCATTATGCCACCGTGCCTTTCAAGATTATAGTGATTGGAAAAACATCCTGTCAGGAGTCTGCTCCACAAAGCAGTAATTCTTGGGAAGAAGCTGTCCAAATGGACCCTTCCTACTTAGTAATGGAATACAAAGGGAATGAATTTTACATTTAATGTCTTTTTTTGTTTGTTTTTTTAGTTAATTTAATTTATTTTCTTTTTAAGAAAAAAAAAAAAATGAAATGAAACTGGCCTTAATATATCAGCAAACATGTATTTAAAATTAATATATTTTAATTTAAAAGTTTAAAATTTCATTGTGCATTCTGCTTTGGACATCAGCATAAACATTACTCTAGTCTGCTTAAGTCTTAAAGGATGAAACATGTCACATGAAAACTATTTTCCACTTTGTCATTGACTTTAATAACATTGTTCTGGTATATTAAATATATATATAATCTTCTCATATATATATAACTTGGAAATAAATTTGTGAATAATTGAAATTAATTGTGAAATCCATTAAAAGTCATGTAAGGACCTACTTACATCAAATTATCTTTAAATTAAGTAGCGGCAGAAGAATTATCATTGAACTTTAAAAAAGTAAGCTTAAATATTAAAGTAATACGTTAATGCAGTGATCAATTTTGAACTCTGTAGTTTACTGTTGCCCATCACATCTACTCCTCCTGACCTATTGTGATGAAGGCCCAATCAAGATCCTTCCACAGGGGTTAGCTTAAATGCAGCCTGATAGGGTGGCTTTTAAGCTAGCATATATATATATATATATATTTATTTTTTCATTTCTATAATTTTCAAAAATGTTTTATTGAATTTGACTGGTAAAGCCTGGTTGCTGAATTTTTATTTCCCATTTGTAAGTCACTGGTCTCCTTACCGTCACTTGAAGAAGTACAATCAAAGAATTGAAACTGGAAAGCTTTTGTGTAGCAATTTCAATATGTTTTTATCATCTCTTACAATAAAAATAATCATAATAGTATATATACATATAAGATATATTTAGGCAACAAGTATTCATCCAAATGAAGTTTGATTAAAAAGAGCCGACAAGGTTTGTCTTTTTTAAATTTTTTGTATTTTTCCAATTTCCAAATAAAGTGTTGAGTATTGTACACAAAGCTGTAGATAAAATAACTGATCAAAAAACTTTGAGCACAAAACTAAGCACTTTATTCAGAAATTCAATCTCATCCAAATTAAAATCAATAAAGAAACTGTCATCCAAAGTTCATAATGTTTTTCATCTTAGTACTTTTCATTATTACTAGTAGTTTTTAACAGTAATATTAGTGTTATCAGTTATATTAGATAAAATCAACCATTAATTTCATCCTGGCATATTTTGTATAGAAAGGTTGTAATTTAATTAAAATGGAGGTGTATTGAATGCAGATAATATTACATGTAGAATGATTTATAGCTTTCTAATGGTTATACATTTTAAAATTTAAACTAATTCATTAAGAGTCAAAAATCTTAACAGCAACTTAGAATAAAGATATTCATTCATTTGTTTCATTTTTAAAATATCTTTCCTTATAGTGTTCTGTGTGTATGGTTTTTTTTTTTTGTTCTTTTATAAAAATAATAATCTAGTATCTTCAGGACTGCATTCATTAGAGTAATAAAGATTTATGAGATAGACTTACTAATTATTGCCCTACAGACTTAGTTATTTATTTATTTACAAAGCTTAACTTAGATACAAAGCCACAAATATTGCGTATCCAGTAAAGATTGTACTCTCTACAGTAATAATGATTTTTGAGACTAACTTGCTAACAATTTCACCACAGTCAAGCACTCAAGGCCACAAGGATTAGGTACACTATAAGAACTAGTAATAATATATACGACTTACTAGCAAACCATTGATCTTCTATCTATCATCTATACAATCAAATATAATGTTGTTTAATTTATGTGAAGTAGACTCATTACCAATATTTTCAAAAGCTCAGCTTGAAGTTCCTTTTCCAATGCCATAGCATAGCTTCCCTGTGCCTTTTCTAGAAATATTTTCACAGTAATTGTTCTGATGAACTTTCCTGTTTTGTAACTAAACTTTATGAATTTAAGTGCAGTACTAAATTGGTAGAGAGGTCCCATCATTTGACAATTGAAATGGATCGTACTTGCAGTTTTTGCTTGTAGAACTCACTTCAAGCTTCTTGCTTTCCAGTCAACTTTGATCTTAATTCTTGTTCATCGTTCTCTCTCCTTAATAGTGTTTTTTTTCTTCATATTCTCTAATACTTGGTAACCAGTGAACACTTGTGTCTTAATGGCTGTATTGCCTTGCTTGAGGTGAAATGATTAAAAAAAACATCCTGTCTGGGGTTTGTTTCACAAAGCAGCAGTTCTTGGAAACTTGAGGTATGAAACTGACAGACACCATGCAGTGATATCTATCTATCTATCTAGATAGATTTGGACAGATAGATACATACATACATATATATATATATATATATATATATATATATATATATATATATATATATATATATATATGTGCGTGTGTATATTTATATGTATATATATATATATATATATATATATATATAGATAGATAGATAGACAGTAGGTATATAGTAATCATTGTCATTTTGATCTGATAACCATCTAAAAATGTGAAACTGATAGTCACTGTGCAGTATTAATTCCTATTACCTATAGATAGACTAACTTTCTATCATATGATTGTATATATATATATATATATATATATATATATATATATATATATATATATATATATATAAATATACACTCATATGATAGAAAGTTGGGCTGATTGCGTCTAGCATGAAACAGCCTGTTGCCTCTAAGTGTTGACTTCAATGTTCATTTTTATATTTACACACGCACTATTTCTGATATTGAGCACTTTATCCCATAAATATAGCACACTTTAAGACTATATTTCTTCATATATATATATATATATATACTTTTGTGATTGAATAGACATAGTCTGAGTATATACATAATTTATTTAAAATTATTTATTAATCATATCGTAGTGGCATATCTAGTGGGGAAGGACTGTTGAGCCTTAAAATCACCTCTGACCTCAAATGGAACTCTTACATACAATCCATTGTTAAAGATACAGGTAAAATGGTCAGCTCCCTGTACTGCTCCAGTAATTACCTGACTCTTCATGATGCCCTCTACCTTTACCAGAGCTAGATCTGGCTGACAATGGAGTACTATTTGAGTTGGAGCTGCCCGGTCCTGACATTCTAGTCTTGATAGAGTCCTTTTGGGTCATGTTATTTTCCACCCTCCAACCTCTTTCTCACCGGCAGGATGTCATAAGCTGCTTGATACTCTATTCCTACTTCCATGGAAAGTGCTTTGATGAATTACATTCCATGCTTCCACCAGGTCTAACCTTCATGGCAAGGACCTGCCATGCCATTTATATTATAGCAAACTGCCATCATTCCCTCTGTATTCCATCAGTGAGAAGTCAATTTCACTCAAACAGCTCTTCCCATAAAGCACTGCTCTATGGAACCAATTCCCAAGATGATGTTTCCCCGATCACTACAATCTTAACCTGTTCAAGGCTAGGGTTAACTGTTATCTTCCCCTCCTATCCATATAGACTACCTCCTAACATAACTCTCTACCTTGAGTGGCCCCCAGGCCTTGTACAGGTAGCAACTTATTGTAAAAAAAGTACTAGATTGGCAACTAGGTCTCATAATTTTACATTTTAAAATTCTACATTTGAGCATAAGTTCCATTCTGGTAGTTTCTTCTCTCATACATCTTGTTTCTAGAACTCTCTTCCAGCTTCTTGCTTTCCTGTCGACTATAATTGTCAAAAATTTAAATGCAATTACAATCATCTAGAATCCTATCTTGTTATTGTCCTCTCTGTTTTTTTTTTTCACTCTTAGTGGTTTCTATTGAATTACTTTAGGTAAAAGGATTTTTTTAAAAAGTGGTAAGAAGAATAAGCTTGTTCTGACAATTAAGGTAATAAAAAAAACAAAAAAAACATTTTAAGCATATTAAAAACAATCTTATTATTGATGTTGAGAAGTGAACATTGTTAAAAGAAAATTTATCTGTTTAGGGGAAAATGGGAAATGGTTGTAAGACATTTAGGGGAAAGAAGATTGATTATGCAATCTTGAAATAGGTTCTTAGGAAATGATCTCAATCCCAGATAATATTCAGCTTACTACATACATGCAACATCTATAGCCGTGGTTGTCCATATATGGCAGTGGTTCCCAAACAGTGCAATGTGCCTTATAGGTACAGCAGCAGAGGATAGCAGCTGAGGTGGAAAGATTGAAAAACAATCAAAGATTTAGAAACAGTTTCAAAAAATTCATATGCCAAAAATAAATATGATTTCAAAATTTAAAATATTATTATGGATTACTTGTAATTATATGCATCAGTCCCAGTATAAATAGTTATATAGAATTATTGATTAGTTTTATCATTGTGATATTTTTGCATTGTATCAAGTATTAAGAATGTAGTAACTTGGGTCCACGAATTGGAGGAGAGAGTTATTAATGATAATGCTCTGATTTTAAATCTGCAGTTATCTCCCTTTAATCATCTTTCTTTTGTTTTTTTTTTATTTTTAAATGAACTTTTTATTACATAAAATTTGGTGAAGCATGAGCAAATTTTAATTCTGAAAATTCAACCCAAAGGAAAAAATTTTGGAAACCAATGATCGATGATCAGGTCTTCTTATTCAGAGGAGGAGTAGCTACTCATCTATGATCTCATGACTGTTAAGCACTCCCAAACAGACTATGTAAACAGACATCCACAATGAATTACAGAAAATTTATATCAGTTCTGTGACAAAGTATGTGGGTCAGTAGAAGGTCTGAAGAGTCACATGAGAAGACATAAGTACCAGATAATCTGTAGCACTATACACAAGTCTTTTGTCTGTCATATATTCAGGAAAGCCTGCAGAAATTGTTGGCTTTTTGAATCATTTATATGCTTACTTCTACTCAATCCAAAATTCGAGAGTTGGTGTTCTTCTGCCAAGAAATGGAAATCACTAATGAATATATTGATAAACAAAATGAATATACCGTATTATATACTGCATTACAACTCAGTCAAAATAGGTTGTTATGGTATGTAAAAGTGTTATATTAAGTACACAATAAAAAATATTATAAAATCAAAACTGTTTCACACAGCAGGTCACCCTCAGATATTACTTATTTATTTATCTTTTTAATCAATTCACCCCAAGCAAGGCAATAATGTCACTAAAATGCAAGGGGCTACTGAGAATGAAAGAGAAACAGGAAACAATGGATAAACATCTACTCCTATTCAAAAGACCAAGGAGGTACGTGAACTGGACAATAGGTGAACATATCTGCTCCTATTTCCAATAATAATAATAATAATATATTATAATTACATATATATTATAATTATATTTATTTATATATATAATATTATATATATATTATATATATATAATATTATATTCATATAATATATATGTAATATATATATATTATGTCCATATATGTGTGTATATATATATATATATAGATAGATAGATAGATAGAACTGATTTGTTTACATATACATTGTGAATTAAAGAAAAGAGTGTGGTGAGAAAATAAATTGATATTGCTTTTTGATCTCATTAAATTGAAGAGCTACATTTAACTTGTAAAGTTCATTGTCAAACAATACAAGACATTCATTCATGCAATAAAAATCTCACTAATTATCTAAATTTGGATCTAGACAAAATACAAATCAAAGATAAAAATGTATCTCACTCTGAACATAGAATTCAATGAATGCTTTTTAATCAGCAGCAATTATTTTTACTTACTTTTTTCTAATCACTATTATTGATTTAATTTGCATCTTTCTTGAACTTTTAGTTTTAGATTTCAGTTTTTTTATTCTGTTTTTATTTTATTTTATATTTTTAAACTTTTATTTTTATTTTTCTAAAATCTTTTTTATAACCACTGATAAATTTGTTTACAGGTTTTATTTTAGACTTTTTGTAATTTTTGTTTTTAAAATAAATTTACTGTAAGAAGAATAACACACACACACACAAATGTATGTATATTATGTGTATAATGATCTTGATATATATATATATATATAAATTTAAATTTAAGATTTAAAAGTGAATCAGATATTTTCATATAGTGATCAATATTAAAAATAGAGCATAGATAATATTATTTTTTATCTATACAAAAGAATTAATTAACTGTAATTGTCCCTGACTGTGCAGTTTAAAACACTTAAAATCCCATAGGTAATAATTTATATTTCATGAGGCCTCTAAAAAAGCAGCTCTCCATCTTCAAGACCAACAAACAAATCATTTTAAGTGTCTGATATTCCTTAATTAATAATAATTTTGCTCAGTCTTTTGACATAGAGCTCTCCCTGGATCGATATCCTCCTGGAAATTCCATACAGATTGCCATATTGTATCATTACTATATATATATATATATATATATATATATATATATATATATATATATAATTATTTATTTAAAAATATGATTCCAACACGCTACATAAGAGGTCTCATGTTTCAAAACAAGAGCCGAAAACTTCAATATAATTATTTGAATTAAATTGAGTTAAACTAAGCTCTGTTCCATCTTCAAGCAAAATTTTTTTTGGAATAACTTATTTCTGAAATTTACATGTTTTAATAGTATATTCATAATTGAAATCAAAATGTCAATGGTAACAGCCAGGGCGAATTGTTTAAAATAGGTAGGGGTGTTTGGTGTTAATAATTTGTATCAGTATAGAGTTACTTTCATAGATGTCATGTCAGGGTAAGGTGGGGGTGTCTAAAAATAATATATATATATTTAGGCAGCATATCTTCATTCAAGTATGTTTGATTGAATGATCTTGACATATTATGTCTCTTTTTATTTTAATCCTCTCAAATTCATAGATGATTTTCTTAGTCCTGTTACAAAAAGGAGTAAGACAGATGCCATAGTTTTCGTTTTGACACCATGTATATACTAATATACAATTACAACATATAAATATAAGGGTATAGAATTATACAAATAGTTTTGCAGATGCATTTAAATATACATATAACACAAATGATGCATCTGTTTATACCTTGACTTAACCTTTTTTCAAAAAGTAACTCATAATTCATAATTTTTAATTTTTGATACAATAGTTGTCAGTGAAAAAGAATACCCTATCGTCCCTTGTTAAAATGATTGGATTTCCCTATATTCATAGAAACTAATATTATGAATATATGTGCTTTTAAAACTCAGTAAATTTCAAAATAAGTTATTCCAAAATTCACTTGAAAATGAAATAGAATTAGGAACTTTAATTTAATTCTATAATTGAATTTGAAGTTTTTAGCATTTGTTTTTGAAACATGGTAATTCCTATGTAGTGATGGAACCATATTTTTAAATAAGTAAATTTATAATATTTATGCTCTGTAGATTTGAATTGGGCACTGTTTTGTAAAAATAAAAATATTAATAAGAACACCAGATTATATATCTTACTGTTCTTTCTCTTTATTATATATATATATATATATATATATATATATATATATATATATTACATCTGAAATATATATATACATCTGAATTAAAATTTAATTCACACACACAAAATATACAAAGGAAGGAAACAGATATTGGTGATAATGAGCATATATATATATATATATATATATATATATATATATGATGGTCATTTTTCTTGCTGAAGAATTAAATTTCATATATTGGTGTACAAAATGTAACAATGATTCGTAGGTCTTGTTAATTTTTGTTAAGTTTTCAGCTGGGTTCAGTCATGAAGGTTGAAAGAAATATAATTCCAAGCCTGTTTGCAATTTTGAGATAATTTTTTGTTCAATTCCAATCAACTTTTAATGCCAACATATGGAAATTAGCCTGTTAACAAGGAAAATTGCTTAAAAAGTATAATAGACATTACTTTTATGTTATATTCATCAAGACTTGTTTCAATCTATCTATATATCTATGACATAAATATAGACTGATATATCAGTAAATGAAAGTATTTAGATAGATGTGAAAAGATAGATTATGACACTGCAGCAAATTTTCTTTTAAACATTTGGTTTAACATTATACTTTAAAAATGTATTGTAAGCTGTTTCCTGTACATTTCATATAGAAAGATATTACGGTTAGTGACTCAATATACAGATTAAGTGGTGTGAGCTTATGTAGTTTTGGCACAGGTTATCGTGTGCTGTAGCCTAACTTCATTTACCTGTTGGCTTAAGTTTGGCGCTACTGGTAGGTTACCATATGCTTAGGGATCAGAATTTTGAGCTAATAATTTTGTTGAGGTTAACTTGTAACCCAGGTTTTGTTGTATGCCACGATTTTTCGATAAATCTATTTTTATAAGCTTGAATCTTTTAATCTGAATTAAATGTTCAGGAATAATTCTGAACATATTGTCCATGAATACTTTTTAGAATATAAACAATAAAAGTAATCACTAAAAATATACTTGTATTTTTGTTGTAAAAGCTTTCAACATGTTACCTTTTTTTAGTAAGGAAAGTTCTTAATTATTGGAAGGGAGGAAAAATATTTTCTCAAAGTTTAGAGATATAACCAGAGTGTGAATATAATTTTTGTTACTATAAATAAAATAGGCCAGTTCTACAAAGTTGTAGAGAAATGTACACATGCTTTGTTTATTAATAGCAGCTGGGATAATTACCTTAAAGTTTGTTGAACACTTTTATGATAAAGAATACAAGATCAGATAAAGTTTTTAAAAAGATGATCTATAAATTTCACTTTCTTTTAAATGGTCAAAATTTCTTTTTTCTTATTTTCTTTTTAAAAACTAACTTGAAAATATAAAGTATTATTTTTTCTTTGGCATATTTCTTATTACTGTTTTTAGTAATATTTAGGCATAAGTTTTCTTTAGGACAGCTTATCAAATTAAGTCAGTTGTTATTAATTTCACTGTTTAATAAAATAAAAAAAACAGGGGTACCAACTCAAGCTTGTGTACCCACTAAAAATAATGTTTATACTAATAAGAAAGTATAATGCTTTCTCCATCATTGTGGTTGGCAGAGGATAGCAACAAAAAAAACAAAAAAAAACATTTTGTTTATAGTTACTTTGTTCAAACTATTTTTCAATAAATAAATTTTTATTGTTTAAAGATTTAAAAAAAAATTCTTGTAATTATTTGGTAATTCGCTTTGATTAGTATGTAACTGACACAAGTTTATAAACTTTAATGTTTTTGTATTAGAAGTCAACTTTATAAAATTTAATACATCATCTTCATCACCTGCTGAGAAAATAATTAGGATTTTAATGAGTAAACTGTGCGAATTATGCAAAAAATATCTTTGAACTCCTATTCCAAACCATAGGATCTAGCCATATCATGTAGCAAGGCCCATATGTTTTGCTCACTGACAGAATTTGAAATTTCTATAATTCTTTTTATTTGCTGTCATTTTTGTGACAGGATTTGAACTTATGTCCCATAACACAGGAGCTTGCTATGATATGTAGCAAAGTCTACAAAAGTTAGTCCTGAATTCCTCTGACCATTTAATAGTTTTAAAAGTAAAAGTTATTTTTATATGAATAGTGTAGTTAAGCAAAAAACCAAGTCAATTAAAGATAGGAATATTATGTTGCACCATTCTTCTATATAGAAAGGCCATGACTGCCTTGCAAGTCAGCATTCAAAATCATGTCTTTTTTACCTGGTTTTGAAACATGATGCTCTGATACTGAGAAATAGATAACTCTCTCAGCTATCAAACATATCAAAATGTTTAGTAACAGAAAATACAATCCAACATATTTTCTCTATTTATAATTAAGAAATACGCTAGTAATATCTTTCTTTGTATTTAAAAATGACATCATCCAAAAATTTCCAGAATTTTTAGAAAATATTTTTTTATTTATCATGTACAGATGTGCGATGGATAAATTGTCGTGTAGATGATGCAAAAATGAAAATCTCATTTTAACAGATATACAAGTTGCGATGGATAAACTGTTGTGTAAATGATGCAAAAATGAAAATCTCATTTTAACAGATATACAGGTTGCGATGGATAAACTGTCGTGTAAATGATGCAAAAATGAAAATCTCATTTTAACAGATATACAGGTTGCGATGGATAAACTGTCGTGTAAATGATGCAAAAATGAAAATCTCATTTTAACAGATATACAGGTTGCGATGGATAAATTGTCGTGTAGATGATGCAAAAATGAAAATCTCATTTTAACAGATACAGGTTGCGATGGATAAACTGTCGTGTAAATGATGCAAAAATGAAAATCTCATTTTAACAGATATACAGGTTGCGATGGATAAACTGTCGTGTAGATGATGCAAAAATGAAAATCTCATTTTAACAGATATACAGGTTGCGATGGATAAACTGTCGTGTAAATGATGCAAAAATGAAAATCTCATTTTAACAGATATACAGGTTGCGATGGATAAACTGTCGTGTAAATGATGCAAAAATGAAAATCTCATTTTAACAGATATACAGGTTGCGATGGATAAATTGTCGTGTAGATGATGCAAAAATGAAAATCTCATTTTAACAGATATACAGGTTGCGATGGATAAATTGTCGTGTAGATGATGCAAAAATGAAAATCTCATTTTAACAGATATACAGGTTGCGATGGATAAACTGTCGTGTAGATGATGCAAAAATGAAAATCTCATTTTAACAGATATACAGGTTGCGATGGATAAACTGTCGTGTAAATGATGCAAAAATGAAAATCTCATTTTAACAGATATACAGGTTGCGATGGATAAACTGTCGTGTAAATGATGCAAAAATGAAAATCTCATTTTAACAGATATACAGGTTGCGATGGATAAACTGTCGTGTAGATGATGCAAAAATGAAAATCTCATTTTAACAGATATACAGGTTGCGATGGATAAACTGTCGTGTAAATGATGCAAAAATGAAAATCTCATTTTAACAGATATACAGGTTGCGATGGATAAACTGTCGTGTAAATGATGCAAAAATGAAAATCTCATTTTAACAGATATACAGGTTGCGATGGATAAACTGTCGTGTAGATGATGCAAAAATGAAAATCTCATTTTAACAGATATACAGGTTGCGATGGATAAACTGTCGTGTAAATGATGCAAAAATGAAAATCTCATTTTAACAGATATACAGGTTGCGATGGATAAACTGTCGTGTAAATGATGCAAAAATGAAAATCTCATTTTAACAGATATACAGGTTGCGATGGATAAATTGTCGTGTAGATGATGCAAAAATGAAAATCTCATTTTAACAGATATACAGGTTGCGATGGATAAACTGTCGTGTAGATGATGCAAAAATGAAAATCTCATTTTAACAGATATACAGGTTGCGATGGATAAATTGTCGTGTAGATGATGCAAAAATGAAAATCTCATTTTAACAGATATACAGGTTGCGATGGATAAATTGTCGTGTAGATGATGCAAAAATGAAAATCTCATTTTAACAGATATACAGGTTGCGATGGATAAACTGTCGTGTAGATGATGCAAAAATGAAAATCTCATTTTAACAGATATACAGGTTGCGATGGATAAATTGTCGTGTAGATGATGCAAAAATGAAAATCTCATTTTAACAGATATACAGGGTGCGATGGATAAAATGTCGCGTAAATGACAAAAATAAAATCATTTTGAAAGATATACAAGGTGCGATGGATAAATTGTCGTCTAAATGACAGAAGAAATGAAAATAACACTGACATCACCTTTTAACAGATATATTTACCAAATCTAATCCTTGCTATCTTATCAACATTTACTCTTTTTAATTACATTTATATATGTTATAATTGAAACTATTCACAATTGACTATTGAGCAAAGAAAACTTTTTGCAGATGTATGTGGGTGGGGGGTGTATTATAGATGAAGGAGAGCATGGGACCATTGTATCAGTGTTGGTTAATGTTCAAATGATCATGACTCTCCACAGATTCCTTTTCTTTTTTTCATCTGTGAATTGCCATACATTCTTAGGAAAGATAGTGGAGTTGCTTCTAGTTGATTTATCTGTGGTTTGGGATTCAGTTTCCCTTTCCTTGCATTGGTTGCCAACTAATGCTAGCAAGTTCAGTTTACTCTACTATTTCACCAATAACTAGGAAGAGGAGAGAGGTGTTCTTCCTTTTACCAAGGGTATTTGTGCAGATGTGAACACAACACCATTAGCTAGAATTTTAACTTGCCTCCTTAATTCTAATTCCTGGGCTGATACATATATATATATATATATATATATATATATATATATACACACATATATTTACCATAAATCGTAGTGTAAAAGTTAAGTTTTCAAGCCTAAAAAATCTAGGGTCAGTTTATATGGTGGGTATAAAAAGCAAACTTTTACAACCAAGTTATAAAAAAGCGAGACAACATTTTTAACAATTACACTACACCACTTATTATACCTCCAGCAGGCTACCACAAATATATCCTACTAAAATTTGTGCTTGGTGAATATATTTGACATATTAACACAGAAATTAATATAAAATTATAACACAAATTCAGTATTCTATTAAGGCTTCAGCACGCATTGTGTCCAACTGCTGATACACTAAGTGTAAACACTGATTGAACTGCCATTAAACCCAGGTGAATATTCAGGCAACTTGGTATGTGTATCATCTGTGCAATTTCATGATAGTAATGTCAGTGATATTTTATAGGTGTTGATGCTCACTTTAATGTATTTATCAGTAGACCTGATGAATTTTAAGTGTTCACCAAGTTATACTGATACAATATACAGCACTTACTAGTGTGTGTTATAGGTTGTTTGCTATACAACACATATAGAAAGATATGGGTAGTGACTCAATATACAGGTAAGTGGTGTGACTTTATGTAGTTTTGGAACAAGTTATCATATATTGTCGCCTAACTTCACTTACCAGTTGTTCCTAAGTTTTGGGCCACTGGTAGCCTACTTTAATAATCTTGAGGTTGACTTGTAACCCAGGTTGTGTTGTATGCCACACTTTATGGTAAATCTATTTTCATAAACTTGAATCTTTTAATCTGAATTAAATGTTCAGGAATAATTTTGAAGAATTTGTCCATGAAGACTTTTTAGAATATAAACAATAAAAGTAGTTACTAAAAATATACTTGTAAAATATTGATTCTTCAGTAGCAATGGTGTTTCATTCATATGCTCTCTTGGTATGAGATTTTCCTGATTTGCATTGACAGGTTTTATTGCTTCAGAAATAATCAGAAATTATCTCTTGAATAGTAAATAATCCAGTAGAAACATAGTTATAAGTTATATATCTTTATAACTTTTACAATAGAATAGCATAAAAAAAATAACATGTATTCCAATTCATAATTTAAAAGAGAAAGATTAATTTATTTTAGATATGAATGTATTCATTTTTAATAACTTTTTCTACCTTTCATTTTCATTTTTATAAAATCAAGAATTTTTTTTTAAGCCTGGAATTACTTTTATTTAAAATCCAGTTTATTTTTTCACAGTTGTATTTTTTTCTTAGTCGGCTTAGAATAACGATTAATCATGCTTTAATGTTATCTTGGAAAAATATCAATTTTAGATTTCTTTTTTTTTTTTTTTTTTTATACATTAGAATATTTTTTATCTTTCTTGGAACAATTCCAAATATAGAATTATCTTTAATTATGAATAGGAATTTATTTCAAGTTTGAGTTGAATTGTATCACTTGTAAATAATTTAAATTATGTAAAAGAAACAGGATCAAGAATCATAATAATTATTTAATTTATCATTCTGACTAGCATAGTACCCATCAAAAATGACAATATTAATTGTATACTGATCAGCACTTTCTTATCACTTGTAAATAGTTTCAATTATGTAAAAGAAACATGATTAAAATCAGAATAATTACTTAATTTATCATTCTGACTAGCATAGTACCCATCAAAAATGACAATATTAATTGTATACTGATCAGCACTTTCTTATCACTTGTAAATAGTTTCAATTATGTAAAAGAAACATGATCAAAATCAGAATAATTACTTAATTTATCATTCTGACTAGCATAGTACCCATCAAAAATGACAATATTAATTATATACTGATCAGCACTTTCTTATCACTTGTAAATAGTTTCAATTATGTAAAAGAAACAGGATCAAGAATCAGAATAATTATTTAATTTATCATTCTGACTAGCATAGTGCCCATCAAAAATGACAATATTATTTGTATACTGATCAGCTCTTTTGCTAAGTATCTTTATCTTTTTGGTAAGTATATGTATATTTTCTGCGTAAGATCAATATGTCATTCCCCTAGTATTTTCTTATTAGGATCAAAGTGTAGTATCTTCCCTTGGATGGATAAACTACATTTTATCTCTCAATTGTGTTTCCGTCTTTGGCAGAACACAACCAAAAATATCATTAAGAGTGGTCCAGTCAAGGAGAACAGCTGCCCACAGCAGTACCTCCCTCATTAAACTAAAGAGATGAGATCAGTAGTAATACCAATGCCAGCACAACCGACAGTTATGGGGGCTAGGCTATTTTTGAACATGGCCCAGGTGCATGCATTCAGACTCCCCAAATTAAACCGACCTTGTGTCACACATATATACACACACATTTATTACAATTTTTTCATATACACAAAAACAATTTATTTACTACAAAGATGCAACTTTGTTTCAGTGCATTTAGTTGCACCTCAACTAGTGAGAACAAAAATGGTTATCATTTTGGTTCTCACCAGTTGAGGTACATCTAAATCCACCAAAATGAAGTTGCATCTTTGTAGTGAGTAAATTGTTTTTGTCTATATGAAAAAATTATAATAAATAATTATTGCTCTACTATCGGTGTTGAGTCCTCTTTTGAATTAATGCTGTGAATATTAGAATTTATATATTATTTTTGTTCTCATTACATTTGGATATAAATATATGTATATATAAATATATATATATATATATATATATAAACTAAAGAAAAAATTTCATTGTACAGAAAAAATATCATTGACTACTATTACTTTCAAAGGCTTCTTTAACAAATGTTGTATCATTAAAATCTAACAGAAATCATTTGAATTGATATCAAAAGTGAATTAATCAGTTTATCATAGAAGATCGGATTTCATTTAAAAGACAATCTTCACTTAATAAATTTTGATATCACATTTTTTATTTTTCATTTCAATTTATATGATTCCTAATAAACATTGACTTTTAAGAAAAGAAATTAATTATAAAACAAATAAGTAATGACCAATAATAATAATAATAATAATAAAGTAAAACACCTTGGCCAAATGAAATTACAAAAAACTGGGAGGACAAAGTGTTGCATCTCAAATAACTAAAAAGAATAAAAGAAATAGATGTGGGTGAAAAGAAAACACATCAATGGCTGAGGAGCACAGAGACAGAAAGCCTAATTAGTGCAGCTCAGCACCAAAGTCTCACAACCATATCCTATCACTCTCACATAATCAAGAATGGAACTAACCTGAAATGCAGGATCTGTGGAAAATATAATGAAACTGTCCACCATATTATCTCAGGATATCTGGAACTAGCAAAAAATGAATATACCCACTGATATAACAAGGTACCAACATATGTGCACTGGAAGCATAAAATCGAAACCACTGAGAGATAGTATGAGCACCAACCAGATACAATTACCCAAAATAACAATGTAACTATTCACTGGGACATGCCAATTCAAACTGACAAGGAAATAAAATCCAACAGAATTGATATTATAATAAAAGACAGTAAATTGACATAGCAGTACCATCTAGAAGGACCTGGAGATCGAGATTAACAGGATTTGGGGAATGAAGACTGAGACTGTACTAATAGTAATCGGAGCACTGGGCCTCATGAGAAAAGGAATAGACAATTTTACTATCAGTGTGCCAGGGAACAACAGCATACAAGTTACCCAGAAGATCACCTTTCTAGGAGCATCCTGTATACTAAGAAAAGTGATATCAATTAAATGACAATCCTCCTATAGGACCTAAGGATACAAAACATACACAAATTATTATTATGATGATGACGATGACGATGACGACGATGACAAAAGCAACAGCAACACACATTAAGGAAGTCCCAGAAAATCCAGATGGAAAATGTTCTAGTTTCTATCAGCAGAATAACATATTTCAAACAGACTTCAAGAAATTCTACAAAAGTTTTAAAAATCAAAAGGCCACAATCAATTGAAGAAATGCAAAATTTTGGCAGAACATTTGGAGCAATCTAAAGCAATAGAATTCCAATGCAGAGTGGATCAGAAAGGAGCAAAAAACAAGGAAGGGCAAAGTTTAACCTGCAAAAAAAAAAAAGATGTTGTCAAAAGGATGTTTCCCCTCTTTGACATTGCTATAATCATCCAGTTCCTTAGCAATATTTATTGTTTAAAAAAAAAATACTTTTTTTTTTGCATGTGGTGTGTGTATATGTCAAATTATACTAATGTTGGTTAAAAAAAAACTGAATTCACATGAAATATGATTAGCCAACAAAAATTAAGCACAAAAATAAAAATAGCTTCTAATTCCTTTTTATCATTTTTAATAATAAACAGTTTCAAACTGTTCATGTGTAACAAGTGATTTAATAAGCTTATCACATAAGTAATATCCATAACCTGTGTTATTTAGTTCATTTGAGAGAGGAATTAATTCAATAAACAATAATAATAATGTTGAAAGAGAATCTCCTTCCTTGAAATATTACAATAGTGTTGATCTGTAAGTTAATCACATCTCATTTTGCCATTTAGGTGATTCAGGATTAAGGTTATAATCCTTTTTTTTATTATGACTTTTAGAAAATTAATAAGAGTGCAAGAAATTTGGCTTAATTCTAGTGACTATATTAACCAATCACGTAAGACACTATCAAACGCTGATTTAAAATCTTTTTATAACTCAGGTTGAGCATCAATTTTCTAATTGATCCTTATTATTATAAAAACCTTTCTTTGCCTCCATTTTATTCTTCAAGGATAATATCATTAGTTTCAAGAATTGATACATTCTTTCATTTAAATTGATTTGATTGTTTTGTGTGTTGTAGATAAACATATGATTGGTCAGTAGTAAAGGCAGTGGGTACGAGTATAGCACATCATCAATTTTGGGGGTTGAAAGAAGTAATGCTTTTGGATTAGCCATTCTGGGGTTTTCTCTGCGTTATCAATAACATTAGAAAATAGATCTGCTAATATTTTGTATATAAACAGTAAAACATTTTACCAGAAGTTAGTTACATTAAGGACTTTATTATCCAATCCTGTGGGACCCTCTCAAAAGCTTATTTATAGTAATATATTTATAGCTTACATATTTAGTTTTTGAAACTGCAAGTCATCCTTATCACTGTAAAAGCCATTTTTTACTCTTTTTTACTCTTCAGAGATAATGTCATTAACTTTACTGAATTTATAAATTCTTTTATCTAAATTGATTTGAATTTTTTGTATGCAGTGAATAAACATGCAGTTGGTTGGTAATTTTATTATTATTATTATTATTATTATTATTATTGCAGTTGCATTTTCTGGGCTTTTCATGATGTGTTTTATTGTAGTTGTTGTTGTTGTTCTTCTTACTATTATTATTACTCATTTCCTATTTATTTATAATTATTTCTTTTCTTAAAAATCAGAGCTTATTAGGAAGTATATAAATTGAAATGAAAACATGTCTGTAAGGTAGCATTTATGTACTTTGAAGTCTTTTATGACTATATCTGTTCTTTTAGCTTGCATTATTTGCTTGGTATGTATGGAAAAGTTATAACTACTGGACACATGGCCGAGTGGTTAGAATGTTCGTATTCTGACAATAAGACCCAGGTTCAAATCTCACCATACTTGATTTGTCAAGAAGGAGACTTCCTGATGTTATCAGACTGGAGGGATCAATCCCAGCATGCAGCACCTTTGGAAAGTGCCTGAAAACCATACCACAGGTTGACCCAAGCCTTGTGAGTGAAATTGGGTAGAGAGAACCCTTGGATGCTATTGATAGCTGTGCTAGCACAAAGTCACAAGTCATCGGGGCCAAGGGCATGTTGGACGTGTTCAAATTGTTGATCTTGCTAGATAACACGCACTTTCCCAGAAACTGTAACTAAGGTCTGCTCAGCATAGTTGCAATATAAACCACAGGTTGGCTCTGTGGGTGTTGAATAAACACAAATGAGCCCGAGAGGAGCATCTGCAATAGTGATTGGCTAGTTTCTCTAGTGGACAGGTATCCTCGAATACGAGTGGCCAGCTATACATGGAAAAAATTCCAAAAGAAAGCATCATCATCTTTTAGACATGGTAGTGATTTTTATTCTTGCCATTTTTCTCTGTGGAATACATTATAATATTGGCATGTCTTCTAATGAATTCATTGCCTTAACCTGTCAGGTCTATTTTGAAATAGATTAATTTAGTGTTAAGTTAAAGTAGCCAATTATTAGATTATCAATAGTCTCCTTCAATCTTTTCATTCTTTTTGCAAGAATCTTTGGGACTATTCCAGGCATGTGTATAAAACTAACACTTTGGATTTACTTGATTCTTTAAAATATGTGCTTAGCAATATTTTGTCTGCAGACTTTGATCATGAGCTGTTTGGATAAACTCTTCTGTTTTTGGTTTCAACTGATTATTTTTGCTAATTTTAGTAATGTTCTTATCTAATTGGTTTAATTCTTTAATAGATTTGGATTTCTCCCAAACACTTTTTATGCATCAAATTCTCATAACAGCTACATCTGATGGTACTCAATAAAGATCAAGTGACAAAAAGTCATTTTTGGCTTGATTTTAATAATAAAGTTGTCAATGTTTTTGATCCATCTTTGAATTTCCAGTTTGCTTATCTGGTTTGTTAGCGTCTTAAAGACTGTTCCTAGTGTTCTCATGTTAATGAGTATCACCTTCATATTACACATATTTGTTTTCCATTTCTATTATAAAGTGTAGATATTTTTCTAACTTTGTATGTTCTTTCAGTTTTTGTGGCCTACTCTAAGACAAATATTCTTCATGATTACTCATCAACTTTGTTTTGTTTTTTTTAAGCAAAATGTAATTCTCAAAATACTGCCCATATTTTTGTTTTATAATTTAAGAAAATTTTTATTTATCTCACCATGAAACAATAAGTAATCAATAAGATAACAACATTTTTCTCTCTTTTTATTTAAAGCCTGAAAATTTACTTTTGTTCATTGTTCAAAAATTGCAATAAAACCACATGTGTGGCATAAAAGAAATTTCTGTGGTAATTATGCAGCCAGCCATTTTTCCCTAAAAGAATCTTACTTTAGTGAAATCACAGGGGTCTAAAAACCATTACCACCATCAACAGTAGAAGTAAGTAGTAGTAGTAGTAGTGAATAGCTGTGTTCATGGTAGTGGTAGTAGCAGTGATCTTTATTTTAATTAATTTTATATAGCAACAGTAAATAATACAGAAATATTTGTCAAGTTTAATTCCTTTGTGGTAGAATGTTTCGTATAGTTAGCTTGGATATTGCTTTGGAAACAGTATTGACATGACTAGCTTCCATTGTTAGCATTATAGGCAAAAGTAGTAGTAGTAATAGTAATAGCTGTAGCAACTTTGTAGGCAGATGAGTCAAGTGATGAACTGCAAAACCTCTGCCTACTGCCCAGCATCTTTGCCACTGCTGCTGCTGCTGCTGCTGTCTCCTTATTGGCAACCTGACCATTGGGACTGTTGCTACTGCATATAGATTCTTCTTTTTTTTTCTTCTTCTTTTTTAAGAACTTTTTTTTTTCTTTAAAGAATACACCAGAGCCTTGGTTTCTTCACATTTGAAAAGAGATTGGAAATAAAATGAATTTAAATTAAACAAAAAAAAAATATTATCTTTCACAAAACAAAAAATAAATAAACATCCATTTTACTATCTGGAAAAGAGTAAAAAAAAAAGGAACCAATATAATTTTAATCCTACTTTGAAAACTCATCTGAAATAAATTAAAATAGCAATTTTAAAAATATTTGGTTTCATTTTTATTTATTTACACTCAATTTTCTGAAACTGGACAAATTACAATTGAATATATTTATAAAATTTCTCTTGAAGTATTATTTTCTGTTACAAATTTAAATAATTTAGAAATATACATTTACATTTTTATTTTTGAGCTTCATAGTAATTGAAAATAGAATTTTTATCTTTTTATTTATTTATCTATTTTTAAAACTAAATCTAAAATTTAAAATCTCAATTTTATATCATGGCACTTTAAAGAAAACTGGCATTGTTATTTGGTATTAAAATGTTGATTACCGTAATAGAATGGATCCAGAGATTAGTGTAAATGTTTGTTGTTAAACTGAGCAAAAAAGGTAAAACTACATTATATTATGTTCTGTTTTCTTTTATGTAATATTTATCACTGAAAAATGTTGTTCATATATTATAATATTTCTTGAAATACAAATTTTATTAAAAGAAAATTCTGTTTTATTTCAAGTTCATTATAAATGCATTACTCTGAATGTTTTGTCATAAATAATGAAAACACATTCAATGTAATACATAAATAATATCTTTATATATTTCAAAAATGTAATAAACTAATAATTGTCTTGTTCTTTTATATTACAATATTTAATCTATATTTGATCTCAGATATTTGGCAAATTAATAATGTTTCTTATTTATTTTCATCTTTGATTTTTTTTTAAATATTGCAAATTTATCAAAATATGCAATAAATAATTTTTAAAACGATCTTGAAGGTGATTTTAAAAAACAAAAATTACATTCTGATCAGAATGATCATAGATTAATTTGGGCAAAGTTTAACATTTGTGCCTGCAAAAAAAAAAAAAAAAAAAAAACATTTTGTCAAAAGGACAGTCTTTCCTTTGATACCACTCAGAGGTTTTTATTGTTTTAAAAAGCTAGTTTTAGAATTTTATAAAACCCAAATATATGAAGCCAGATTTTTATGCCTTCTGTTTTTTTTTTTTTGAGAATTGATATCAAAATATTCAAACACTTATTTTTAATTAAATTATTTATTTACAATAATAATTTTATATTTACAAGTTTATAAAATTATGTGAACCAGTTACAATGCAATATTTATTGTTTACCTTAATTAAAGAAATAACTATGAAAAAAGATTTTTTATTCATAACTTTATAAAAATGACTGAACAAGAGGACAAGAAAAATATAATTATGAGTAACTAATTATAAATTAAAAATGTATTAACCATGTATTTCTTTCATTTGTACTCACCACATAAATTCAAGAAAATAGTTTACAAGCATCTGGGTTTCTTCATTTTTTTTCTTGAGAACTGACAGCAATTATGTTTAACACTGTTTATTAGTGTGTTTATTTACAATAATAGTTTTTAATACCCCTTTGTTGTCAGTTCTCAAGAAAGGAATAAAAATGCATAAAAACCCAATTTCAGATGTTTAGGTTTTATTACAATTCTAGAAACAGCTTTTTTAAACAATAAAATTTGACAGTGGAATATAGAATAATAGTGGTTTCAAGAATCAAAAACATTCTTTTGAAACACTATTTTTTATGGGTATTAATGTTGAAATTTGTCTTAATTTGATTACAAAAATATAACTTACTTTTTTCATTAGTTTTTTTTTTTTTTTTTTAATTATTTCATTCCAAGCAAGGCAATGAAGCCACTAAGATGCAAGGGGGATATTGAACATTAGGGAATATGAGAAAACTATATTATTAAAGAGAGAGGACAATAAAAAAGCAAGAATTAATAAGACACAATATAACGCTTGGCATTGCATTTCAATTTTTGAAAATTAAAATTGGCTGGGAAGCAAGAAGCCAAGAGAGAGTTCCACAAGTGAGAAGTTGGTCCATCAATTTCATTACCCTTAGTTGGGTACCACCCAATGTATTTCTGAAGGCAAGAGGGATTTCTTGTTAGTGTTCATCTTCTTACCACATCATGTGATTTGTTGTTGGATGGTTGGATGGATGGTTGGTTGGTTTGTTCATTGGTTGGTTGGTTGGTTGGTTGATAGATTCATTGGTTGGTTTGTTTGTTGGTTCATTGGTTGGTTGGTTGGTTCGTTTGTTTGTTTGTTGATTGGTTGGTTCATTGGTTGGTTGGTTAGTTGGTTCATTGGTTGGCTGGTTAGTTGGTTTGTTGGTTCATTGGTTGGTTGGTTTGTTGGTTGGTTAGTTCATTGGTTGGTTGGTTCTATAATTCAAAGAATAATCCTCACCTGTTAACTATTATCTATTATAATAATAGATGACATCATTGGTTAGTTATTTGGATAGTTTATTCCACTAGTCAGGGGGTTTTTGTTGTGTACCATGCTTCATATTTGTCTCCAGTGCTCATTAATTTGGTAGTGACTATTTCCTATACAAATATCATGTGACAAATAATATTGATTCATATGGTGCTGGTAATAGAGTATACTGTATTTTACTAATTTTCAAATAGTATACAATATACATTCAAAATAAAAATATAGATAATCTATCCAAAATTCATGGTTTCATTCTGTTTTTTGTTCAAGATATTTTGACCATTTTAGTTATTATCAAGAACTGGATATTGTCAGTGGGTTAGACAATATTTTATATGGTCCGGCATGTTTTTTGGAATGCTAGAATTCAGATTTAATTTGCAGTATGTATAAAATATTTAATATGCATATAAAATAATAATAATAATATGTGTAAGGTGGTCTAGTGCTATGTAACCATTTTACAAATGATATCACCTAATATACAGATATTTGATATCACTTATATGATATACAGATATTTGAATAAAATTTAAATACAAGTATATGTAAATACATACATCCATATATGATCTTACTCAAGCATTCTTTGTATTCTAGTTGATTTTAATAACGCTGTAATCTGGATAGTCTTTGAGACTATTACAAGCATGCCAAAAATGATGAGTAGAACTATCACATTCATGTATGATAATTTTTTCAGTTCTCTAGTAAAGCCAAGATATTTTTTCAGCCTTATTCTTTTTTCTGTTTTCATTTTTACACTGTGGATGTTAGAAAAGTGGTATATTTTTTCATTTTTATAATGCTCAGACCTGGTCTTAGTCATTTGCACAGTTTCCAGAGGACCATTATTCCTACCCAATCAAATCTACGTTTACACACTTTTAGAATCAACTTCCTATATTCATTTACCATATATTCTCAAGTATAGTGCAAGTTCTTATGATCAGTTTTCATGCAAAAAATAGGAGGTTGCACTATACACAGATAATTTTTTTGAGAGGTTAAAAATCATGTATTTCCAATAACCTGTTGCACTATACACAGGTAAATTTTTTCTAGAAGATTTAAAATTCATGCATTTTTAGTGATGGTAACCTACCTGATATGCCTACAGTTTCATGGTACCTTTTGTTAACCATAACAGTACAGGTAAGCTCCTTTCACCTGCCTTCTGTAGCCTAGATTCTTTCTTTCTGTTGTGACATGAACAGCAGAATGGCATTCACTATGTCTGCTGCTTGAAATCTACAAATACCTTACATAAATGAAGAATTAACATATTTTTTCAAAGGCATCCCTTCTGTCTGATATATATCTATACCATATATGTTTCAGTTGTGGTCCTTATTCTGTTTTCCTTTATATTTATTTTTATTTATTCTTTACATCTATTGGTATTATTTGTACAAAAGAGGATGGGGATCATTTATTTGTTATAAAATATGTTCAGGGTGATTCCCAGTACTGTAATATTTGACTACGTTTGACCTACTAGTATTGCTCAAAAGCTGGGGTCACATTATACTATACGAAAAAAAATCTGCTATTTCACAATATATTTCAGGGCTTGCACTATATATGAAGTAGATTTATACACAAGTATATATGGTAATATATAATTGATAGTTTCATATTTCTCTTTACTTAGTCTAGACTTACTATTTTACAGTGTCCTGTCTATCCTTAAAACTTTGAAGTTAAATGAAATTTTATTAATTTATTGTCTATTCTTGCTCTACTTCCCTATTGAGCACTTTCTTGACAGAAATTGTGCCCACCTTAAAATACATTAAATTTTTGTCATTCTTACATGTTTTGATAGGTGTTATTGATTTGTATCATCATTATTATTATCATTGTGTGGTATCATCTTGCCAGAGAGTGATCTGTGAGTAAAAAGGGCAGTAGAGTTATCTATGCACATTTATGATGTTTTGTTTAAATGGAAAGAGTTTTGTGAAGGATATGTACAGTTCCACCCAAACTAATTTTTTGTAGCTCTTAGATGCTGATGTGTCCAGGAATTTTACTCACATGATTTTTGGTAGCCTTTTTTATCATACCCAATGTTGCTATCGCAACAGGGATAGCCATATTTTTAAGTTTTCACATTTTTCTTACTTTGATTCACAGGACTTTATAATTTGGCATTTTTTAAAATTATTTTTATTTTTTTAATCCTGTGAGCAAGTCATATCAATTCACTGACAGGTTACTTTTTTGAAATCTTTTATGACTATGTCTGGTCTATTTGCATCAATTTTCCTGTCTTTGAGAATTTGGAAATTCCATAGTATAGTTACTCATTATTATTATTATTATTATTTCCTTGGATTTCTCTTGTGTACACATTTCCTTCTGGGTCCCAACCAGAGACCTAAGATCAGAAATAGCTTCATGACATTTTTCCATTGATCATAAAACTAAGATCACACACATTTTATATAGATAAAGCTCTTCATAATGTGTGAGCTGTACTTTCGAGTACAATTTTTTTTATTTCTTTAGGGCATAAACTACCTGGAGTCCCTTCAGTGAGTATATCGGAACCTTTTCCAATCAATCTGAGAGCTCCAACTAAAACTGGAATTGTTGATGTCCTTATGCGCCACATTTTTAAGATTTTGATTTCAACATCCTTGTATTTTGATAGTTTTTTTAAGATCTTTAAAGATACATTACAGTTTGCAGAGACTGGCATGTCAATAAGAAGGCACATTTTGTTTTTAAAGTCTCTGATCATAATGTCTGGACAGTTAGCTTTAATTGTTCTGTTTGTGTGTATTGTAAAGTCCCATAAAATTGTTGCAGGTCCTTTCTCTGTAACTGGGTCTGGGTGGTGTTCATACCAATTTCTTGCAGTTTCATTTCTGTAAAAATTGCAGATTTTCCAATGCAGATATTGGTCTACTCTATCATGCCAAGTTTTATGTTTAGTTGGTGCCAATACCATGTAACCTAATTCAAGTTGGTCAGTTGTTTTTCAGTAAGTGTGCTTGGTAATTTCTGGTGGTCCGATGCAGTAAGAATAAAGCCTTCAGTTTCTACTTTTAACCCCGAACTACATAGCCACTGATGAGTATGAGGTTCATCTATATAAGCTTGTTTGGTATCTTGTCATCATTTCTGTATCTGGTCCATTGTATTTGCTTTAGTTTCCTTTTTTTAAGGTTTTTGCCACTGCAGTAGATGTATTATGGTTTATTTGCATTTCTTCATCCACTTGAAATTCCATTTTGAATTTGTTGGCTTCCTTTATTACTGAATAAAGTTTCTTATTTCTTTCATGACCTTTGACACAGATCATCACCCAATCTTCTGTAGTTTCCAGGTATCTTTCAAGTATCATTATTATTATTATTATTATTATTATTATTATTTGTGTATGTTATGTTTCCTGCTTTGTATCCTTGTAGAGCCGGGTCCAAACTATGGTCCTTAGGCCCTATAGGAGAATTGTCATTTAATTGATAGCACTTTTCTTAGTATATGGGATGTTCCTAGTTGGACAATCTTCTGGGAAAATTGTATGTTGATGTTACCTGGGACACTGTTAGCAAAACTGTCCATTCCTTTTCTCACAAAACCTAGAGCTCCGATTACTATTGGTCCAGTATCAGTCTTTATTCCCCACATCCTGTTAATCTCGATCTTCACATCCTTCTATTTGGACAATTTCACAATAATTTTTATGGATGTGATTCTTTCAGATTGTACAGCTATGTCAATAAGCATATACTTCCTGAATGTTTTGTCTTTTATGATAATATCAGTTCCATTGGTTTTTATTTCCCTGTCAGTTTGAATTGGTATATCCCAGAGGATAGTTACATTGTTATTTTGTGTAACTGTGTCTGGTTGGTGGTCATGCCATCTCTCAGTGGTTTTGATTTTGTGCTTCTTGTATATCTTCCAGTGCACATATGTCGCTACCTTATGCTTCTGGTTAT